>JAXDDX010000106.1:600000-1090000 GCA_034670405.1 Hoplostethus atlanticus
TCCTAGCAGTGCTTTATTTTTGCTTTTGTTTCCTCTATCCCTGCCACACCGCTTAGTAAAGCTACTTATAGAGACTTTTAGAATAATAAATGAAATAAATAAATAGAGATACATTTAGCTTGATACAAAAAAGCACTTATTTGTTCTATTAATATTCTACAATATAGATTTTCTTACATCTGATAAGGCACGCTATGCGTATATTAGATATGTTTTCCAGTGATGAAGTTGCCTTGGGATATTGGGACACACATTGCTTTCCACTAATGTTTATGTCATGTGGTCCGCCATGCGTGACAAAAAATATTTGATGTAATATTTTACTGCATGGCCACTTTGCAAGTTTACACAGGCTGTAACACCAGAACAATGTGTGGAGGGAAAACTCAGAGACTAGCAGTGAACTACTACTGCACATTTTTCACTTTTTGCACATTTCACGTTTTGCACCCTGGACTTTTGCTTTATATAGCAAAAGCTATATAATACAGCTTTATATGTTTTTTATTCTTTATTTTTTATTATTTCTATTGTAATTTTTATTCTTAGTTGTGGTATTCTATGTCTTGGCTCCTGTAACAAAGAAATTAATAAAGTACCTACCTACCTACCTACCTACCTGAAGAGCTACTGAAACCCATCAAGTGCATCATTCCAGTCAGTGATCGGGGATCCACTGAAGGAGGAGCAATAACTGTGTGACAGTGTACCCAATGTCATTTCCTCTGAGAACACCAACTGAGAAGCCAGGGTCTCTGCTCCCCTGTTGAGGGTTCACACTCAACGAGCGGTTGCCCTGAAAAAACTAACAATGTCAGTTTGTTTGTTAGAACCAACGTTTTTGTTACATTTGTTAAACTAAGTAGTCTCTATTAAATAAAATTCCTCTTAGTTAATCCCTCACGTGTGCTTCCCTTATTTGCTATGGTCTCAGAGCCAGACCAACAGTCGTACAAAAGGATCGTTAAACACAGTTTACAATAATCAAATGGATGTTGCACTTCATGGAAATTCTCAAAGAAAGAGCAATAACTATCAAACTCTCACCAACCACTTGTCTCTCCAGCGACTTCAGTTCTGCCAAACCGAAGGCAACGTGCCTAATGAGGTATATTTATAGGCTGCATTGGGGCGGTGCCATAAATTGGAGCAAACCATATTACAACAGTATATAAAGCCTTGTTAAAGAAGAACAAGATACATGATATTGAGATTTCTTTATTGGTGTGAAATTGCTATGGTATCGCCCATAAATATGTTAGACATGAAAGTGAAACCTGGAAGTGGGAGGGGCTAAGGGGATAAACACCTGTGTGACTTGTGTCTGAGGATCATTCACTCCTGGGGCTACTGAGGTGCTACCTGTGCTGTTCAACCTTGAGAGAATGTGGTAAAACTGCTTGGTCAAGCCAAGTCTGTGAGAATAAACCCCTTATACCTTGTTTCTGTGTGCTGTGCCATCCTTCCCTTTACTTGTGGTAACATGCAATAGCCTACTCTGCATTTTAGTCATAGTTGGGACAATCTGGCTGAAATAATCACGCAAAGCTTTAACTACTTTATGAAAAAATGTAATTATTGTTGATAACATACCAGTAGGCTACGTGAACATACTGGCATCAGGCTTGTGCACGTGCGCACATTTCCTCAATTCTTGGGATTGATAAAATGGAACAATGTGTGAGCGCCACCTAAGCAGGCTTTTTTGAATCTGACAAAAGACGTGTGTATGCATGTTTCCACTTGACCCCAGGTTTCCACAAGACACTGATGATGTGTATATTAAACATGTGCTGTCCACAAGTTTTTATGTGTGTTCTTCTGAAAGGTTCATCCACACAGCAATATTAGTCACACAGGGAATAAAATATGTATGACTCACAACTGTAACAACATTACACGCACAATGCAACATTTAATTGGTTTTGTAGAACTGGTTCCCTCGTTATCCCAATGGTAGCAGAGATTCATTAGCAAGAGCTGGGTTCCACCCTGTACCCAATAACAATTCACATAAACCTTTTTATAGTAAAACATGACGCATGCACAAGTCCCCTACAGACAAATATAGGACATACCTACCCAACCGCCATCATCGAAGAACACTCAACATTACACTAAACACTAAAATACTACCTTACCGCTTGCTAGAGGTCCTGGGTTAAAATCCTGGACGAGCCCCCATTTTGTCACAGCTCAGGATCACAGGACTTGACAAAAAAGGAGACACACACACACACACACACACACATCTTAAACCTCCTGGGAACCAGCCACCCAGGTGATCTACATCCTGATTGACCCTCCCACCTGCCTGTCAATCACCTAGGGAGAACACAGCAGACAGAGGGGGAGGGCCGTCACACAGAGGAAGTAGTGTGTTGTTTTTCAAAAATATTTGCTTTGTTAACCTGCTTGCTAAAGAATATTTATTCACGAGCATGTCATGGTGTCAAGGAGTACAATCTGCCAGACGTTGCTTACCATTCTTGGCAATACGGCTTGCTTAACACACCTAATAGGTTTTACTTGAGGTGTTATTCGAGAAGGTACACTTATCACCTTGGGAAATTAGGAGGTTATTAAAAGGAATCAAATGTGAATGACTCACAGTCATAAGACCATGTTGTGCACAAGGTGATGTGTCCTTCAGTTTAGTAAAGTCTGAAGAGCAGTTCAGTGCATCAGAGGACAGGGAGCCAAAGCATTAATTAACCAAGACCGCCCAGTGGTTTACTAGCGGCTAGGTGGCTAGTCCCACCCAAATAAGCTATTATGTCTATTCTGTATACTGGTAGGGGGATCTCTCTCTGAGTAGCCCCTCCCAAGGTGTCTTCACCATATTCTGTTTCAGCATGAAACAAGATATTGCACTAAAATATGGCCTTTAAATGGCCTAAAATTTCACTGTTCATTATTTAATCATAATGAGAGTAGGAACAGTTCAGGCTGTAGCGTACTATTTTAAGAAAACACATTTGCCCTGTAAAGGCTTTGTTGCATTTCAATGAGTTGATTTCTAATTTTTCTTTCTATTTTTTTTACCCCTCAGGTTCATCAGTGTGTCTAAAAAAACAAAAGTCTGAAAAAGTTTTAGGACTTGGTCATTTTAAACCAAATCTTCAAATAAACAATCCGTCTCGGTAAGTTTGTTCTTTTCAAAGCTACACTTGTAATATTGCCTCAGGGGACTCATAAAAGAACACGTTGTACACACAACATGATGTGTGCTATACTTCTTGGTGACCTTTTCAGTGCACCATATGATATGTTTCTGTATGGTGGGGCAATCACTGGGTCTGCTCATTTCACAGTCAACCTGTGGAAGGTGGTTACTATTCTGAGCAGATGTCCCCCCGTGTAAACAACATCTCCAACCTTGCCTTGGGGCATAGAGAGGTAATTACAGCAATCATGTATGTGTTGCATGCCACCCTGTCTCTACTGTGTAAAGCGGGGAAAAAATATAAAAATTTATATATATATACATAAAAAAAAGAAAGAAGAAAGAAAATTAAAAGAAAGAGCATTAATGTGTGACACGAAAACAGCACCTTTCTCCCTTCTACAAAGTCACCCCCATCATATTTATCTACAATTGATGTGCCAACAGTCAATGGTATGTATGTGTTACTAAAAAAAAATATCTATTACTTATTACTCACTCAATCACAGGATTACCCATGGGTTACCCATTTAGGCCCAGCTCCGGTCTATGTTTGGGTCCCGCTTGTAGCCCACCATGGCCCCATTAGGGTCCAATGGGCAGACAGACATGGGGCCTATATGGAGCCCATGGACAAATTAACATGGGTCAGCCCAACATAAGTACCAGCCCATCACTAACCCATGTGGGGCCTACATGGACATGTTGGTTGGGTTGTTACTTCCGGTTCCGGTTCCAAAATTGGCTGTTGCATCTCTTACCCTCAAAACTTAGTTCCTTCCTCGCTGAATGATCAGGGAACCCAAACGATGTTGATGTCTAATCTTGTCCTCCTTGTGCCTGATAGAAGTAGTGGGCATACTTCCCTCCCCCAGACAAAGCCAATTTTAGCCAAAGCAAAGTTAGCTAGTTGCCAACTGTCACCTTAGCTAGCTTATCAGGAGAGCATGACAGCTAATTCTGACAAAAAACAATTTGAGGCATGGTAGTAGGACTGACTTGGTTTGCATATATTTTTTAAAAATGGACATCTATGCAGTGATATTGCCTTGGGGCATAACTAATGTGCATGTGTGAATGAGTCATAGCTATGAAAAATATATTGTAGATGTAATGCAATGTGTGCTCATCTTTGTTAGAAAATACTTCTCCCAGTTGTTCATACAACCAGTGAAACCAGTTGAATGCGTGCAGACACATAGATCTCGACATCTTGTGCAAAAACGTTCAAAATTTCCCGTCCTTGAGATGCAATCGCTCCTCTGCTCTTTCAGTGAAATGTGTTGCATTTTGTGAAACACATCCAGATGTCTACCAAAAAAGGTACACATGTAATATTTCCTTGGGGTGTAGAGAAGCCATTGGAGGGAAGGCTGACAGCTGACATGTCATGTAATGTATAGAAAATATTATAAAAAGGTACATTGCCTTGGACTGTAGCGAGGTCTTTGGAGGAATTGAGAACATATGACTCATAGCCATAGAAGCATTCTGTATAGCCAAGTCAGGCACTATGCACTTAGACAACATGTTCAGATTGTTTCTCAGAATTCTAGGACATGTTTTTGTGTCAAAAGGTTTATCTCAAATGTGTCTTTAGATACATAGCAGTTATTGGTTATGCTGTATTGTATTGTAATAGATGTTGAAGGCGATTTTCAAGAGGTGGGTTATGTTGTACAGTAACAGGTTGAAAAGGATAATACATTAGCATTTAGCATTTTTTGCACATTAAGTTTTAAGGTCAAAACAAAATCAGTTTAGTTCAGTTCAGTCACTTAGCCTGGAGCATTGGTGAGGTCACTAAATAATAAAATAGCTGTTGCAGTGTATTGTTGTCAGGTAAGCCCTTCTAATCTAAGGAGCTCTGTTATTATACAACAGCATTTTAAATGTAATTACTTTTACCAATGGGATTGAAAAATGTTTTTCAATTAAAGTAGATGTTTCTTGAGGCAGGGGGAGGCACAGTGCTGCATGATGCAATATACGTAAATTAGTGGAACTACAAAGGACAAACAATTTACAAGACACTGGTTTGCAAATTATGGTCTACAAGGAGATGTCGTTAAGACTGCAAAAAAACAACCACACAAATTGAGTGCAGACCTGCACAAATTATGCCTAAAAATATAGCAACTGGGCTAGAAAAAGAGATACCAGAAAATCTAAAAATCTAAAATCTTTGTTTTATAGTTTTTAGAGGCAACCCAGATGACACCTATACCTGCACCTCCACCGGCAACAGACCACCCACCCTTCTGTTGTCTTGGTTTTCACTCTACAGGGATTTATTGTCTTTAAAGACTAAATGTTAGGCTAATTGTATTGCAATTGTATGTTACATGTAGGCTAATTTGCACCTGATTTTATTTAATAAACTGGACACTATTTGCCCCCTCATTTGTCTGCCTATTGCTATATTTTTGCATTCAAACTACTAGCTGATTTCTTATGTATTTACCCTGGTCTAAAAACAATGGTACTAACTGCATTTATTTCAGATTTTCTCTGGCAGTTATATTTTAGGTCCTTTCAGAACTCACCAAAATTGACTATTCAATACTGGTTGTGTCACCTGAAAGCCCCTGTGAGAGCTACAGTATTTGAAAAGACTATTTCCAGTAAATCGGACAATAAAGCAGTCGTCTAAGATAGGAGGGAGAGTGAGAAGTGAAAGGTAACAAGGGCAAAAGCTCGGCTCAAAGTCACAATACTGAGTTCATGGTATGCACCTTAGCCTGCTGAGTTGTCAGGGCAACCCTGTCCACATTTTGCATGTACACTAGGTGCCCTGGGAAATGACTGCGGAATGGGAAGCACACAGTCAATTTCCCTTATATATCTGAATCCAATTGCTGTGGAGCTGTTGAAACCATTGCTCAAAATAAGACTCAGGCTAACACACACACACACAAAAGCTTGACAATGACAGCAATGCAATTATTCTACCATACAAAGGCTGTGTGCTTACCCCTCAATGGAGATTTTGCAGCCTTTCAGAAAGACATCCGCCACGACTACATCTGTTTATATCCCAGAAGACTGCAGAAGTGATTGGAAAGGAGAATGGACACTCTTTTTTTGAACACAGTCCCAGAGGTTCATTGGGTAGCTACTGCAGAGAAGAGTGTATTGCTTTCCATTCGTTAGGTTAAATAAGGTTAAAGTAAAATAAGCATGCCGGACCTAATACTTTGGATGTGATATCAATGCAACCCTATCCCAAGGAGTAATTTCTACCTTTCATCATTCTTCGTCAAAGTAAATTTCACTTGCGGTCGTAGCTGTCACGGAAGTCCCCCAACATGAATCTATCTATCCTGCTAATGCCAATCCAATCTTCAGCCAATATAGCCAATTCTCTCCAACATGTATTACAGTAGAACTGAATATTTGCATTGTAAAACAAAAAACTAGTGTCTGACATAACTGTTCTCTTACGGGACATCAAACTGGCAGACAAAGTTGTCATTATCCAAACCATTCGTCTTGAGGGCTTTTCCACAGGTCCTGGTTCATTACATATTTAAACCATCCATAAACAGCAGAAATATGCACCAGAGAAATCTCTACATACAAGAAACTTTATTTTTTGTAAATGTCTGCAGAACTCTCACTTTTAAACCCCATATAACCAAGATGAAACCATATAAACCATTTAGATGTCTAAAACGGCCAATCAACGTTCTCAGTGGGAAGAGAGACATCACAGGTTCCAGACTGCAGTTACGTAGTGAGCACCATAGTCCACTGAGTCAACGGGACATTTTTTGTTTGCAATATCCTGCCAAATTGTCTCTTTGGCTTTGTCCGTGGCAATGGTTTTGCCTTTTTTTTTCATTCTAATATTTGTATTCACTGAGCATCTGCTGCTCTGTGGCCGGTCTTTCACTCTCTGAGGTTTCCAGTGTGAATCCATGTGATCTATCCATCTCGGGTCGGTGTTTTTTTAAAGCTGCAAAAGCGCATTCATCTTGACTGTTCAAACCAGGCTTGAATTGGACTGATTATGTTAGCCGGAAGTTGGCTTTGAGGAAGTGCTAAATCCTGGATTTGTTTGTTAGATTAACTCAAGTCAGGCTTTTCTCATTTTCTCAGCCTCTTTTCTGGAACGGTCCCCTAGGCGTGGAGCAAGTTTTTGTGGTGATTCAATATTTTAGGCAGTGCATGCGGTAAAAAAAAACGGTACTTTTACCACGGTAGTATCTGCATGTCTCCCAAGTGCCAAGGGAAATGATTTCAAAGGAGATAGTGATCTGTTTATAAATGCAGTCCCTGGGGTTTTTGCGAAGATGCTACCGGAGAGAAGATTGCGTACCCTTTCATTTGAAAAACGTCAAGTCGTATCGGTCCTAATATCTGGTATCTTCCATAAAACCAAGTCGGGCTGCCTTGAGCTATAATGACCTGAGAGGCGCTTCTACCCCTTTCAAGTATAAAGTAATGGAATCATTTTTACTTTGACCACTACATCAAAAGAATTTGACCCATCGGAGGGACCCTAATGTTCCGAGAGGCAGCCACACCATTTCATATCAAAATAATTCTGCTACCCTAAAAGGATAATTCTTTCATTTCATGCGTGATATTCACATGGCTCCTTGGCCCGAGAGTTGGCAAAGAACTAGGCAAAACTGTGTTGCTGCGTCTTTTGAGAGGCAGACACACCGTATACAAATTGCATGCATATTATACTGCTGACATTACCGGCATTTTCAAATAACTTAAAATGTACTTTGAAGTATTCTTTCTTTATGCGTCTCGTACAAAAAAGTGTATCTTAAAAGTACCCTTTGATTCTACAGGTTTTGGACATTTACTTTTTTTTTTTTTTTTTTAAGGTACATCAGTGTTACTCACAAGTTGACAGGGTGTGGATTGTTGTCACCTACATTTCTTACCTTACAAAACAAAACCTAATTTTCATGACTGGGGAAGTTACAGGACAGCCAAACGTGGGTATTATACAGTATGGATAGGAAGGTAGTAATTATTTTCTTTTTTAGAAAAAAAATGCACTTTTTTAGTAAAGAAATATGGTGGATGTGCTTTTTTGGGTACAAATAAAGTTGAAATGTTCCCTTTTTTAGAGAGTGCGTTATACATTTACAGCTACTATTGATACTTTCAAGCACACAAATGACTTCATAACACATTTAAATAGCGACTTACACATTTTAAACACATGGAAAAGCAACACAAGATGTCACTTACATAATGTACTGAGTGGGCACATTTGAATATTTTGATAACTCCATTATCCTCAACGAGACGGCGCCTCATCTCAGCAATTTTCTCATTTCCTTTTCCTATTTAGAATTTGCTCATTTCTTTCCAATTGAATGCCAAACAACACAGGGGTTTGTACCCTGACGCAGATATCAACACCTTTTCTGCGCTCCGGGGGAAATCAAAGAGTGGGAACGCTGGTCCGACGCACAATTATGTTCCTCTGCTCGGGAATGGAGGGAATAAAAATGATGAGGAGGAAGATGGTTGAAAAATAAGGGTGTGAGGGTAGAGGAATGGATGGAGATGATGGGGAGGGGGGAGAGAGAAAGAGCATTTTCAGTGACACCTATTAGGAAATCCATGGGATGAACGGACGGAGGGCCAACACAACATGGGTAGGCCATAGAGGGAGGGAGGGATGATAGAGGGATGAGAGAGAGACAGAGCCCGGGAGACACCTAGCAAGTAATTGAACGATAACCTAGCAACTGCAGTGCGCTCAGGAGATGCGTGTTCATTTTCCATTATCTGCTGTTTTGCTGCTTCAATATGAACTGCTCCCATGGATTTTCAATTGGGACGTGTCAGCAATACTCATATACAGTATATGATGCTGAAGTCCTGAAGTGAAGTCCTCACTGCACCACTGCTGCACTGTTGTCCAATCGCAAAGAGGAATTTGGGGGGAAATTGGTTTCTTTTTTCTTTTCTATCTATCTATCTATCTATCTATCTATCTATCTATCTATCTATGCATCCATCCATCATTTTGCAGTTACAGACTGATTTGATGGCTAACATTACCTAAAATCTATGACATAACAGTGCATTGAACTCGACCTTATAAAAATGAATGTGTATTGTTGCCATGTACTGTCTAGAGGGAACACAGTGTGTCATCTCCTTCTTACCTTATTGATTTCAAATATAATCCTTATTACTCCCACATAGCCCACTCTCTCTCTCTCTGTCTCTCTCTCTCTCTCTCTGTCTCCCTCTATCTCTCTCTGTGGGATCAATAGCATAATTCAAAGCTGAAGCGTAATGACAATTTCCCACTATTGCCCGACCCCGTGTCACGCGACGTAAAGTGCAGTGTAGAGGCCGGTAGAGGCCGGTAGAGGCTGCCACTCTCTTCGACGATGATCCCGTTTGTTCTGGGTGATTCTGCTAATGTCTCAAAATGAATGTGGTAATGATGTATGGATGATAAATGCTACACATATAGCACCTTCACTATGTAACATTAATTTACCCATACTTTCCCATGCATTCCCTACAGCTTAGGCTTTTTTCTTTTTTTCCCCTCTTCCTCATATTGATTTGAGATTGAATCCTCAGTGTTTGCAAGCTAATTAACCATAACTGGAACAATTACAGTAAGCCCTGAGCAGCGGGGCTATTGAGCTGCTGGTACGGTAATAGCCCTGTATAAATGTAATTCAATATTTGTTGTGTGAATATTAAACCATATACAGGTCACAGCAGCCCCGAGTGCTGCTGCAAAAAGAAACCAAATCCAGGCTTACACTCGCATATGCGCAATACACACACATGCACTGACACATAAACACACATAGAGGTGGAGATGAAGACACATATATCATGGGCTGTTGCTGCACAAAAATGGGATTCTGGTTTCTCTCTTTCTGTTTGTCTCCCTGTCTACCTCACCCACACATACACCCACACCTACACACATAAACACACACACCCTCACACACTGTTTAGCTCAGCTTGGATATAAGGCAGCAGCTTGTTGCTGTGGTAATATCATAACCAGGCCACGCTGCTTTCTAGAGCAAGGAGAAATATTACTGACATATACAGTGTGTATGTGTGTGCTTTTGTGCATCAGCGTGTCTGTAGTGTATGTATATGTGTGTGTGTTCATCCCTATGACTGACCGTCGACATGCAGTGTTGGCTTCTTGTCCATTCTTCTCTGTTTAAGTGTGTGTGTGTGTGTGTGTGTGTGTGTGTGTGTGTATGTATGTGTCTACATCGCCATGCAAATCCTGGGAAAAAGGCCAAGTACTGCCTGAGTGGCTGGCTGGCAGTAAAATGCTGGATTTCATTTACTGAGCTGTCAACATGTCACTCATACTAGCAGGATTTCTTGGACTTAACTCAGCGACAGGTCACTTAATCAGTCAGTCAGTCAGTTCGCCAGGCAGGAAGCATGTATATTACATTTTGAAAAACGCCGTTTTCAGATGAAGACATTGTATCTTCAAAATGTGTGCTCTCTCAGCAGCTAAGTTCTTATTATTTTTTTGCAACAACCTTTATTGTCGGCTTATAACCGAGTCCGAGGAAAATGAATCTTACTCAGCACAATTGAGGAGCCGTGTAAACTTTCCATTCAAGTGAGAAAATCGAAAGAAAAAAAAAAGAAAAGTTACAAGGATTCCACACACCATCATTAATATATTGATACACCGGCTGGCTCTCAGCTGCTCTACATCACATTCCAAAAGCTTCCAAAAGCTTTGCTAATAATCTCAAGGCACTTGACAATGCAGTTCGAAACAGCGTGGCTTCACAATAATCTTGAAGAGGCACTTACGTTTGTGTTGTCAACAGAACAGAATAGGGAGTTTTACAGAGCAGGGACAGCATTTTTTTTTTTTTTTTTAAATAAATGAAAAGGTAGATGCTGAAAGCAAACCCACCACTAGTGAAATCCAGCGTTAGTTTAAGTCAGGAACGTGACCCAAAAATGAGTCGTGGCAAGGTGAAACTTATTATTCTGAAGCTGTTAGGTATTCCACAACATAAGGTAGGGTGAAGAAAACACTGATTGATAGTTTAGCAAACTAGGGTAGATTTTGTTTTGTTGGATATGGTTTGTACCATGAGGGGTGCTTCACCAATCTTCAATTACTTATTTCAAGTCGTCAGAATTCAGTTTTTTCCTTGCAGCTTTGGATTGAACAGCTGGTGTGAGAGTTTACAGCTGCACTGACAGCTAACTTTGTTGCATTATTGTCTTTGGTTCGTTTACACTGCCCTATTACAAGCGAACGAGGGCTTGTAAACAAACGTCACATGGACTCACATGTAGCTTGTTTATTGGACAGTTTTGGTAACCTGTCATCCTGCCAGGAGATTTTGGCAGCAGGGGGAATAAAAAAAAAAAACAAGCACGAGGAACTGCCGGCTATCTCCTTATACCCATAAAACCGTAGAGTTTTTGGGGTCCATTTTCAGGCATCTCTGCGTGGTTATTTGGTGCCACCCGAGTTCGAATGGTGTTGTTCTCACCGGCCCTAACAAACCAAACTGAATTGAATTGAATTGAATAAACAAACATGCTTGGTGTGAACATGCCCTAAGCCAACCGTCCCTAAACCCACTCTTGGTCTGCATAAAACCTAAATCACACAGTGATTTCAATTCTCCAGAATTTACCCATCATGACTCTTCATGAACTGCAAGAGGCATTTCAGATGGAACTGTTGACAAAATAACAAAACAGTAACAAGCTAGTTCCCATGCGCTGACGTTACACTCTGTTAAAGTATATTGTAGAGGAGACCTCAACATGGATTTTATTCAACAGCACCTCTTTATTTCTGTCCCCGTTAATCTGCATCCCCAGAGGCCTGTTCCAAAACCAAATAAGACAGGGGAGGGAAGAAACAAACACTGCTTTTATTCTAAGTGACAGACGAGTGCACGTAATGACTGTTGTCAGATGAAAGCCGCACATCTACAAAACTTATTTTTCAGGAATTTAGTAGCAAAATGCTTATTTCTTCATTGATTCCCTGCAATTCAAGGCGTCAAGGGCTCAAGGGTCAAGAAACTCATGCTGCGCATAAATGGCCATGCGAATGTTCGATTTGGGCAAAAGAAAAATGCAAAACCGCAGTTACATTCTGTTTTTTCCATGACTGCAGCGTTATTTGACTTGTTTCACTTGTGCACACTTGATAAAACAGATGTTTCATCTATGTCATGCATGGTCTTCCAGGCCATGCATTAATCGTATTGATTGTACTGCAATACTTTATGAGGCCAACCCCACATCTTTGCATTTACAGCACCACGGCAGTAGTTCATTGTTGCATGCACTTAATGCAGTAAAGTGTGCCTACAGTAAGGATAAGGAATGCACTCAACATGAACAGAACTGCCACAAAGTGCTCCAAGACAGATTTACTGCATTGTTTTTTGCAGCGTTGCTAGTTTAACCCTCCTATCCCTCCCTGCATTTACAGCCATTGTAGGAAACATTGTCCCCGACGCAGCCACTGCAACCTATTACATCTCCAATGTTAAAAGTGTAACTGAATTGGAGTTTTGCCCAATAAAACTCACGTTGTTCAATCAGACTGGTTCCTGGATCATTTATCCTTCCTTGAATTTTCCCAACATTCCTCTTGAAGACTGGAACAAACAGCGCAGCCATAGTTTCACTGGAGAAGAAATGCAATTAACGGAATTGGAGCCACAAAAGCAGCTGTAAAACAAATCTGCAGTATTTTATTCTGCAGCGTGGCTTGAATAAGACGTGAATGACTCTCTGCACTTAGTCAATTGATAAAGTAGGTTATCTACCAAGTGTAGCAAAGTGATTTTTTTTCAAATACTACCAGTCACAAGGCTATTTGTTTTGAGCCTGGCTAAGACCAAATTAATTTAATTCAGCACCTGGGCTGAACAAAATTAGAAAAGAAATAGAGCTCTATGAGTACAAACTTCCAATTATACAAAACATACAAATGTGTGTACACATAACAGACATACAAAAATACACACATAAGCACATAACAAAAGGGCAGACTTATTTTGTGTCTGACAGTTTGTTGTTGAGAAACGATCTATGTTGATTTCATGTGAGAAGAGGGAAAGAGGCTGTCATAAAGACTATCTAGGAAGGGAGGGAGGGAAGGAAGGAAGGAGGGAGGGAGGGAGGCAGAGGCTGACATGAAGTCTAGCAAAGAGAAAAGGGAGAAGGAGGAATGAATTGGAACAGTTCAGATGTTTAGACTACAATGATCTGTCAACAGCGTTTGTTTAGTTACACTTCAAACTAATTTTCTCATTTCCTCCTCTGTTTTCTTTCCTGCCGTCTGTCTCCCCTATTGCTACGCATCTCTTATTTACCTTTTCTCTCTCTCTCTCTCTCTCTCTCTCTCTCTCTCTCTCTCTCTATCGCTGGCACTTCATCATCTAGCTCTTACCTTGCAGTCACCATTCATTTTCGTTGACCTGAGAAAAGTCATCCGATGTTTTTCGCCGTGGTCAACCTTCATCTCGGGGTGCCGTTGCCCATATCAACCATCTGCAACTAATTCTTTCTTGCATTCTTTAAAGGGGCAATAAGAAAGGCTTTTTCTGCCCCATAGCACAAAATGATCATAACATTTCTGTGGGGAGTTGATAGGGGTGTTGATCGAAAAACTGCTCAGTGATGAAGGACGGTGCTAGGAGCAAGCGACCGCAAGACATTTCACCTACGAAGCCAAAAAAGCAAATGACAAAGCAGCGTTGTTATTATTACAGCGTTTTGCATGGTGATATATTACCTCGTCTAGCTAACTTACTGCATTGATTGTGTCAACTGAATGCCACCGTAGCTCAAGGGGCTGGGATGGGTGCCGGAGACTTGCGCGGGATGATGTAAGTTATGTCTGTTTTGTTGCAGTTCCTACTGGTCGCTGATAGAGGTCGATAAAGGTAATAGATTATTTAATGCCCTGTTAAGTCCTGCCTATCGCTGCAACGCCCTTGGCACTACAGCTAGAACGCAGCGAGCTCCGATCATACTGTAGCTCAGTGGATGATAGAGGTCAGAGTTAATCTCTGCCTTTTACTGTTTCTTTCCCTCTTTTACTCTGCCTTTCCATTGTCATTCACGTCTTTATCTTCCTCCCTCGCCACTTTTTACTCTCCATCCGTCCTCCACCATCCTTCCCCTCGGATCACATTTTTATAGATGAACCCATGCCCCAATGCACCAATGTCCCCTCGGACGGGCCGGCCAAGAGCAGGGACCACTTAGTCCTCAAGTGAGCTCACACACTGAGCTGGCTGCTTCTGTGGTAATCAGGAAAGAGACAAATCTGATTCAGTGACATTCTTTAATATGCACAGATTCTGAAGCATTTCAAAATAATGGTTTGTTAGCAATTATGAGCAACATACAGAAGGGTATATGATGTCCACAATGTCCGGGAGAATTACTTCCACTTATTCTAATTGAAGACTTTCATTCCAATATATTACTAATAATATTTATATATCTGCTTTGGCAAAAAAAGGTGATAATATTGTGGCGGACTGGGGGTAGGGAGGGTGGTAGATTCGGCTGGTCTCAGCGGCTGCGGCCAATTAAAGCTGATTGCAGCCGGTCCTTTTTAACCTGTTTGTGGATGTGTGAGCGTGTGGGACGCGCCAGTGTGAGAGGCTGGCGGCGTGTGAATTTTTGTGTGAATTCTACTTTCATGACAGCGTGTGATCTTTCAAATGGCGGGTATCTCATTTTGGACTGAAATTCCTCAATTCACCTCCTTCATCTTCCAGCAAAAACCTGTCACTCAAAATAGCCCAATTTTCCACCATCGCTCACGCAGCTCCTCCGACTCTCATCTTTTACTCTTATGTTTGGCTTGCAGTTCGGCGATCGCGCCGGCTTTCGTAATCAATGAGAAAATGTACTCGAGCAACACAAAGCAAGTCCTTGGATATGGAAGCATTATGTTTTCCGATATCCATGCAGTTTGAAAGCCAGCCATCCAATTCCTAGCCCTAGAGTCACCCAGCCAGACAAGCTGGTTCTCATTACCGGTGGATTATACCGTTACAGCATGCCTCCACAGTAGCAAGCAGTGTGTTGGGTACTGTCATTTTATTACATTTCCCAGTAACGAGTAGTGTCTGAATGTCTACTCAGTGTCTGGTGGTGGCAGAGGTTGTTTGGGTTTCAGTTCGTCACTTCCTGTGGAGAGGATTCCCCCCCCCCGTGACCAGTCCTGACGCCAGAACTTCATTTGGGCGTCTCAATTAGTGGGGGTGGGGCGCTCGTCTTTGTTGCAGCCTCACTTTGTGATTTAGGCTCATAAGATGGATGTATTTTTACATAAAAACCTTGCCTAGTTAAAAAAAATGTTTTTATACATCATAGTGCATATCAAAAATATATATATATATATACATACACACACATACAACCTTTGAACCTTCTAATGGCTTTTAATTTTCTTTTTTTTTAATCTATTGTCAGAAATTACACTTTTGGCATCTACTGTATGTATAAATGACGCCTCTCCTCCCTGCCCTTCAACTCCAACCTGTGAACATGGATGCAATATTGTTCTTGTCCCTCGATGGCATCCATACTTTTTTCTCTCCTCTCACCCCTCCTTCCTTTCCTCCTCCCTCCATTCCTGCCGTGAACGTCGATGTAACATTGCTGTCATGCTGTGTTGTGGTACACCCACTCATTGGGAGGCACACACACACACACACACACACACACACACACACGGTTCACAGGGTGGAAAAGACACACACACGCACATATGGCATACATACTAGCATCAACTAAGGGCGGGACACACACCACTCATTGGACAAAAGTGGACCTACACACTGTTCACAGCATGCGGTGGTACAGGCACGGACACACAGACTGTTAAGTAGGGACACACACTGTTCAGCGAGGAACACACAGATGTACACATGCACGAAGACAAAGAAACACACAAATACTGCTATCAATTTGTCTTTCTATGTATTTATCCATCCATCTCTTCATCTGCTTTTTCTCTCCATTTATTCCTCAGTTGTTTCTCTCACCTCATTTGTTTATTCCCCTCATTTCCTCTCTCTCTCTGACTCCCCCTCGATTTTCAATTTACTCTTCCCCCTCCTCCTCCCGCTGTCTTGTTAGTCAGATATTGAGGGTTTGGAGTCCCCTCTTGAGGGGATGGGGGGGCCAATTAAATATTTATGGATCAACATCCATTCAAATGTTCAGCAATGAAGAAAGCCTGTGACCGGAAAAGTGACGACTTGTTTGTGACGAGACGCGCAGCAGGGGAGGTACAGGGCTTGTCCTCGTTGTTTGTTTGTGTGTGTGTGTGTGTGTTTGGCAGTGGCTGCGTTGGCAGCTGATAGTATGGTGATGATACATGCATGAGCAATTTTTTGAGGCAGCGGAGATGGGTTGTCATCCGTAGTACAGTCATATCCATATTCGCTTTATTGTCCAACCAGTGGAAATTCTGGTTGCAGGCGGGGGGTAAAATAATTAAAATCTACAGAGCCACGTCAGAACATGACGCAGTACTCAGGATACATTCGGGAGAGCAGTAGCAGCTGAAACAAAAGGAGGCCGTGGATCTCTTAGACCGCTGAGCTCTTACCTTAAGGCTGTTTCGCAGTTGCGACTCAAGCTCCTTATGCAAGGGATGCTCAGGACCTGCCTGCTGTAAATGTCCATGAGCTGAGCCTGACTCCAGTAACCCAGCCTGTTACTGCAATTTATTCACATATGTTGCAACCCATTGAAACCATTCAAACACATATCGTGCGGCGAGAAGCGGCTGGTCAAAGAGTTTTTCATTTTTGAGGCATTAAAAGCAAAAGCCATCACATCAGATCCCATCTTTGATCTACGGTTTCTTGACACAATGTATGATTTCATTCAAGGTTTTTAATGGGTCACATTTGAACTAATTATGAAAATAAATTGCAGGAACATCTTGATCACAATACAAAAGGTGAATACAGATTTGATCAAATTCTTGAGAACAGTCATCATTGTAGAACCCACAATAAAATAAATCCTCAGTATATAACAATTACTGCTTCTAAATGGTTGTTCTGAAACAAGTCATCAACATCAGGTTAGAGAATACACTATTTGCACTAATACACTGTCAGATATATGTCCACAATCCAACCAGTAGTATTAATATCAAGATTAAAAGGGCGTATAAAGGGCCATCCAGGTGCTGAGACACAAATTTCAGTAAGGTCAGCCCAAATCTAAAGGCGATGAAGTTCTTCCTCCTTTTTCATGTTCTCAAATGTCTGCATGACTAGGGATAGGGATGTTAAGAGCTACTGGCTTGAAATCATTTAAAACCTTGGGGGTGGGGGGTTACCCTTAGTTACCAGGACAAGAGTGGCTTGTTTCCAGAACTTTTTGTTCTGTTCAAGTTCAAGTATTAATCTTTTTTTGCGCTACATCAACCCTAAAATGAAGCCTTTTCAAGCAATTTTCAAGTCGGCTACATCTTTTTCCCTTACCATGTTCCCCTGTCATCAGTTTCATGCCATTACTGGAATAATAATTATAATATTAATTATTTGTAAAGTGCGTGGGTGTTGGATTAGACAAAATTAACACAGTCTCAAACAAGTTTTTGAAACGAGCACAAATTCACACATGCAGATTACGTGATGTGGACACAAATAATGTGAATAATGTGTAGAATAATGTGAATAATAATGTTTAGAATGTGAAAATAATGTGTAGAATAATGTGAATAATGTGAATAATGTGTAGAATGTGAAAATAATGTGTAGAATAATGTGAATAATGTGTAGAATAATGTGAATAATGTGAATAATGTGTAGAATAATGTGAATAATAATAAATAATGTGAATAATAATGTGTAGAATAATGTGAATAATAATAAATAATAATGTGAATCATGAATCAGCCATGAATTTAGGTTGGATTGACCATGTGGTGAGAGAGAGAGAGAGAGAGAGAGAGAGAGAGAGAGAGAGAGAGAGAAAGAGAGAGAGAGAGAGAGAGATTTAAGGGTAAGCAACTATTTTTGGAACAGTTTCTGGAGAATAATCAAGGAAACAGTTGAAACAAAACAGTATGATTTATTGATGACAGAAAATTGCTCAAACAAACAGACATTTTAATGTTACTCAGCAAAATGGATTGTTTGTGTGTGTGTGTGTGTGTGTTTGTGTGTGTGTACTGTGCCTTTGAGATGTCGGCAGAAAACGCTAAATAGGGCAACCCACATGACCCAAAAATACTCACTTCCTCCCTCCACTGCTGTCTGTTTCCCTCCATCTCGCTCTCCCTCTCTCTTTTTCTCTCAAATGGGAACATCGTATATGGCCTATCTACACAGTCCAACAACTTCCTCTGGGCATTATGGCACACAGACACAGACACACAACACACACACACGCGGCTTTGTGGCAGACAGACCATCCCTTAACCAGGAAGTCACAGGTTTGATCCCCACAACAGCCAATGTGTCCATCATCAGCCACTGTTACAGTGTCCCTGAGCGAGGCACTAACCTACCTAACCCTATCTGCTTGCTCATTGCAAATCAGCCTGCAGAAATATTGTAACCTGTAATTCAGTCCATTTATAAGTCCATGCAACGGTTTTCAGTCATCCATCATGTTCAACCTGGGACCAAAAGTGAGTAATGTAAGGACTCTCTCACCACGGGACCCAGGCTCTTCAGTCCACGACCCATTTTGGACTGGCCTCGCTGTGGCCTGGCTGGATCACAGACAGTATCTGCTGCACTGTGTGCCCCAACCTGGCTGGGCTGCCACTGCAACATTTCACAAGCTTACACGGCATGTTTTAGGAATACACTTCACTGATGCAAAGTCAAAAGTTGCATATTTTAGCTTTAAACAAAGCGACAGTAATCATGAATGCGGCAGTCATCATGTAAGCCAATCAGTAACACATGTCGCCTTATTTTGACGCGTAATTGCAACACCCTCCTAGTGCCACTTTGAAGATGTCGGAACACAGATGCATCGTTTCGTCAAGCTTGATCAGCAAAGTCTGAGACATTAGTTGTTTTTCCACCGCAGGAACTATCCAGGAAATTAGTACTATTGGTACTTAGTTCCAGGAACTTCAACCTTTCCCATCGGGGGAACTAGCCCCGAAAAAGATTCTTCTGGGATAGTTCCTGGCGAGGTAGCACCAGGAACCATTGGGGCGGAGTTTCAGTACTGATTGGTCAATACAGTACAATACCTAAGCAAAAATCATCAAGTCCAAATAACTGCACCAGACTGATATCTCCTTCATAAAATAAGAGACTGGGTCAACATCAACAAGGAAACCGTCAGTTGTCTCTCATTTATGTTACTTTATTCTTTAGCGCAGCTGCCGAGCGCTTTTGTTCACCCTGTGTGCACAAGATCTGCTCATTTTAAGCCCTGACATTTTATTATCTAACCGGCTAATAGATGGGGATACTAAAACTACACCAGGCAAGACTCAACAGTGCAAGTAATTGGACAATAAACTAAAATTGGGCTAATATTGGATATCGGCCAGTCGGCGCTATCCACCTCTGAAATGATGGAGGTTCCTCCCTGACCGCAGAAAAACAGCCTGTGAAACCTGAACTATTCTTTGTTTAAAGGCAGTAATGTATCCCAGAGTTCCCCCTACCATTGGATAGGTTCGTAGGGCTGGGTTTCAGTGGAGAGTTTTAGTGTCCCATGATGGTCTAAATGCTGTTGCAGAGGTTTTCCCCTCCTGGCAACAATACAATTCTGAGGGAAACATTGAATCTTTCGAATTTTGGGGCATGAAAATGGTCAAATTTAAAGATGTTGAATATAGGCTCAAAATATCAGCTATAACAGCTTCGAAGATATTAATAGCGGCCTTCAAAATCGTATATATATATATATATATAACAGTATTTTCTCTGGCTTTTTATTCATGTTTTGATGCAAGATACACTGTAGCTGAGTCAGGAACACCAACCTACGCTCACTGTCCCGATACGTACGCCTCAGGATGTAGCTAATGGACAGAAAGCGTGCCGCCGGCAACAGGAAGGGATTCAACTCCCCCCGGGGCCACAGGTACTAAAAAAAGTCTATATGCATCTCCTGCAGAGATGCTTTGGATTAAACAGCAAAAGTTCTGCATGGCAGCGTGGAAAGGTAGGACATCAGTGAGTCCCCCCTTCTCCTCTCTTCCCGGCCAATTCAAAACCTTCCTCTCACATCATTTCCACTCTAACGCCTTCAAACCCTCCCCTCTAAACGCTTTCCCAATTACTCACAATTTTTCTGGATTTTTTTCTTTCACCGCTGCCTTCCCTCTCCTCCTCTTTCTTCTCCTCTCCATCACCGATCCCCTCTTCTCTCTCACCTTTTCCTCTTTTGCATGATCTTTCCCATATTTGTTTTTTCCCCTCTCCAGTTATTTCTCCCCCTTTCTCCAGTCTTTACCAGTTACTCATCTTCTCCTGCCATCTCCCTTTTCATTTCACAGATCGCTTTTCCTCTTTCTCCCCTCTAATCGCCTCCCATTTCCTCTCATTTCACCGATTGCTCCATACTTTCTCTTTTTAACCTCCCACGTTTCTCTCTTTCCTTCCCTCACTTGTTCTTCATCAAACAAACAGCTACATTATTCACCATGGGAGAAGAGAGAGGGAGGGGGAGGGAGAGAGAGAGAGAGGGAGAGAGGGGGAGGCCTCGTGGGTTAATCCATCTCCTTTATCTACCAATCACAGCGGTGCCCTGTCCTTATCTACCCGCCCTGGTTGGGCGGAGGTGCTGTCCGTCAAACTATATTGGGGTTTAAGTGATTGTGCATGCAGACAAGCAATCCCGCAACACCCTCTCCATCTCAATCACAGAGCCAGGCAACTGAACACACACACACACACACACACTCATATATATACTTACACATGGGCATAAATACATACACACAAATGAGTGGGTAAGTAAGTGCGCATGCATACACATAACTCCCTCTCTCGCTCTCGTTCTCTCTCTCGCTCTCGTCCTCTCTCTCCCTCTCCCTCACACACACACACACACACACACACACACAATCAAGCCGCCTCTGAAAGGGACTCTGGAAGCTAACGAGCCTGTGACATTGAGAAGGGTGAACAAGGCAACACAGCCACACAGCCACACACACACACACGCACACACACTTCATCTGTATGCATAAATCAATAGGCTTTCTATGGCTGCATTTACTAAGGTCAACTGGGGCTCGGGCTGACGGGAAATAGGAGGACAGTGTGTGTGTGTGTGCATGCGAGTGTGTGTGTGGCATAACGTACAGATCAAGTGATAGGATAATGAAAGGATCACTGAATCACTGAGAGGAAAGAGTGGGAGGCAAAAAGAGGGCAAGGAGGAGGAGTTGTGAGGAGGAGAGCGTAAAAAAGAGGAAGATAAGGGGGGGTGAAGAGGATGAAGAGAGTAAATAGAGAGAAGTAGAAGAGGGATGGGAGGGCGAGAAGAGGAGGAGGGACAGAAGGAAGGACAAGAGGTGGGATGAAGGGGCGAGAGGAGGGTCGCGAACCCATTTGCTGAGCTCAGGTGTTTCGGTGGCGCTGTCACGTCACTAAAACAACACGCCGTTTGATTTCTCAAGCGCCGAGGGAGGCCGGCCGGGTCAGAGAGCGCGGCTGGCATTTATTTTTTCCCCACTCTTGCACCTTTTTTCTTGCCTTTTACTGGAGAGAGGATGATGCTGCCGTGCCACTCAACTCAGCACACAATAGAGGGCTTTTACAGTCCTGACCTTTTTGGAAAAACGCATTACACTGTCCATAATAGATTTTACAAATTGTTTTTTTGTCTCTCAGTCATAAATATACTCAGTATTTGGGTAAAGCCATGGGCAGAGAGACGCTTTTCAGTGAGATGTAGTGGTGAAAACAGCACAATGGTAGGGACGGGTTCCCAAAGTTTTTCATTCCAAAAACCTTGAATATAGGTACACAATATTATCATTAATATAACTTAGAACTTAACTAATCTACAACCTTTTAAATTCATTTTTGCTGTAGCCACTTCATGAAAGCTTTTATATGCGTTCTACATTTACGGAAGCAGCAACAGCGGTTTGTTTGGAATAAACAGAAGAAGAACTGGGTAGTTAGCATGAGCAGCGATAGCCACCGTGGCTGAACAGACAAAGAAAAGAGCGCCACCTACAGAAAGTCAAACTCCATCAACAGAAAATCCAAGGAAAAAGACACAGATCACACAGAGGAATGCAAGCATACTAAAAAGAAAAGTGACCGCCTCATCAGCCACATCAGCATCGCCTTTCCATGAGAAGGGGCGGTGTGGAGCGATGCAGATGGAGAGTGGTAGGTTTCACTAGTGTTGATTAGCTGCAGTTGAGTGTCTTTATTATTATGTTGGACCAGTGCCTGCATTGAGTTGCAACGTAGCCATCTTTTTAAAGTCAATTTCTTGGTAGTAAACAACGTATGAAAAACTTGTGCGTTTGGTAAGTGTAGTGTTAGTTCGGTTATAGCGGAAACACACTAGAAGAGAATCTGAGCTGATTTCTGCCAAATTTCGTCAGGACCGAGTATCGGAAAGGATTATCTGATAGTGTGAAGCATTACAGACTAAATCTGAACCCTCCGATGTTTGATTTGAAATTGGCGCGGGCTCCTGTAGTGTGTGGGTAGTTAAGATTCACTCAGACACTGCCCTGTCTGCCTCCATTGTTGGTTTGACTAAATTCCTGTTGGTTTGCACAAATTCCTGCAAGACTAGAGCTTCTGACACACCAAGAATCTGTACAGGACTATATTGTGTAGTGTGTAACCCCTGGCCCTAAAAATCTGCATCTGTATGTGTGTATAATGTGTTTTCAAGACCGGTTAGGATTGTAAAATTAGTCTAGTGTGTTGCAGACATTAGCAGAAGTAGCAACATAGGTCTAGTCCTAACCTTACCATAAGCTGTTGCTGTGTTCTCTCGATAATTATCAGTTGAGTATTCGACTGTAATATCTGGTTGCTTGGGGTTGAGGGAGCTGCTGTCAGTCCATGTCACAGTGCTGCCGACACTGTTGCAAAACATACTGTGTTGTATGTAATAATAATGATCCACAATAAATTATTTTTAAAATGAATTATTCTTTTGTTATATGAAGAAAAACATAAATTAGCCATGAATGATGGGATAATAAGAAAAGCTCAAAAGAACCATTATTCATGTAGCCAATGATAATGGAGACCCATTGGAACCAGAGGCCCTTCACCGTCCCCTTCCCTGCCTGGGGCTCCAGCTCCAAATGCAGAAAGGTGTCTGTGGTGATTCCCTCTGTAGTGCAGCGTAAGAGTTAGCACCGTGCCTTTGCAAACTCCATTCACGAGAAGTTGAATACTTCATGAAGTTATGTCTCTGTCGCTTGGTCCAAGAGAACTGTCTCCACTCTGCGTCATCTGAAGACTCCCAGGACAAGCTCACGCATTTTGTTATGGTAAGGCTATGGTTTATTTTTAGCTGGAAAATAATATATTATTTGAAGTCGAGTGAAGTTGAGGCTTTATGGAGCGTTTTCTTCTCTGCTCTAATAGGCTCCTGATTGTGGTTGTTCTTGCAATTATTTATTAGATGTCTTAGAAATGTTTTTGGCATCTGCACGTTGTGCATAATATTGAAAGTGTTGGGATGCTGATCTTATTTTGGTACCAGTGTGTATGAGGCCTACATTCCAATTAATTTATTGTCATTGGGTGGCACTGGCCCCATGTATTTGACGGGCCATTTGCCTATTTAGCTTGCTCGTACATGAAAAACATGTTGCTATACCACTGATGGAAGACAATTTACATGTCAATCTCATTGGGGCTGTCTATCCTCTCAGTACGTTTGAACCCATAGTTAAATGGTGAAGGGAAAATAGCACAAATTGCAGCATAGCATGCAAGCTTTTTCATTAGCCCATTGTTTGAAAGTTTGAAATTATTGGGTGTGATGTTGTTGATGATGTTGAAGTGCAAGCCTATGTGTAAGTGTAATCTAATGTGTTATTAGCCACAATGACATACCAGCTTCCACCCCCACCCCTCCTTTCCTCTATCGTCCAAGCCACGTTTCCACATCAGATCCCGTGTGTTTGGAAATGTCAAGATTCAAATTATACAATCTCACAAAATGTGAAGCGTGGCATGAGAACCTCTCGACTCCAGCAACGGGGCACCCACACATCAGTGTCGTGAAATCTAAATATCTTTGGCCCACTTTGAGAGTTATAATTTTAGATGCAGCGCTGCAGCGATGTGACTAAAGCCAAAGGCTCTCTTGGAGTGCAAACGAGAGCCAGATGAAAGAGCCGCATCGAACAGAAAAGCGTTCACCTAGGAACACGATTTGCATTCAGTCAATAGTGTATTATACTCAAGTAGTTGGTCTTTATTTTTTTATTTTTTTAAATTTACTTCACGGCCATCTTTTAATGTTTGTAATAATTTCACAATGTAGAGTTGTCTAAAGATGAACTGTTATTCTTATGATCTCAGACGCTCTATGTAGGTGAATGTGAACTCTCACGCAGCTGGAAACGTTGAGAGCTAAGATGCATCCACATGCACTGAGTTCCTATGACAAGTAGAGAGAAGTTGTGCATACAATAGTGGAAAGAATATCCACTTTTGAGCAGAATTACTCATATGATCTTAGGCAGATTTGAGGACACGAACAATGCTCCTGTTGAACCCTGGAGCTGGTCCAACTGAGCATGTTGCGAAATATCATGACAGTCACAAAGAAACCTCACATTTGAAAATGTCCATCCTTCTGGGTGTTGATACGTGCACGTTGTCCGGCTTATGCAGGAAATATTGCACGACTGGGACCGAGCCAAGCTTTTTTTGAACATTTTTTCTATCCGGGGAGGATTTGCTGAGAGTGCATGCTCTTTATCAGCAACGCCCTTCCTATCAGGGACATTCACATGTAGGTAGCTGCCCAATACAGCTTCATCTTCTACAGCTTGAATCCAAGAGATGTTCGAGTCACAAGTGCACATCCTTAACATCTTAAGACTACTGCTGTAATAATGTACTGTAAAAAATCTGCTTTTATCCGAAACCCTGAAAAGATTACATTTCGGGGGTAGCCTACCAGCTTGATGCAAGAACTTGCAGTTATTCCAAATCCCATGCTTTGACCTTAGCTGGTGGAGTCTAGATTTGCGAAACATCATCTTTTCTAAAGTCAAAAAAGAAAGTAAGTAACTCTTTATGATTTTGGGGCGAGAACGCTGGGGCTTTGCAGAGCCGTTAGAGAAAACAGGATTTTGCAGGATCATCCCCCCCTAACTGGCAGCGTTTAGTACCTTGCACTTCCCATTGAGCGACACAGAGAATTGAGCCCCTAATCTTTTGTGTGTTTGTGCCTTGCTCGAGCCACTGAGAGCCAGATTAAAGGGTAAACTTTGCGGGGAACAGCTTTATTTTGGAAACCAGGACACTCTTTAGGCATCAAAAGGGAACGAGAGGGAGCTGCGATGGATTGGAATGAAATCTTTTTTGTTTTATTACTGCATATTTTAATACAATAACTAAAGTGGTCTTTGGAATAGAAAAATGGAGTTGAATACAATTCTAGGGAGAGTATGGTGTATGTGTGTGTGTGAGAGAGAGAGAGAGAGAGAGAGAGAACGAGCGAGTGAGAATGCATATTGAGAATAATTGGGGGGTCTTTGATCAAAATTCACAGCCAAAGAAGCCTTTTGTTTCAACACATTATAGTGGCTGAGAGCTTAATATTGGATGCACTTTGTTACTCTCCAGCTCACACAGGAAGTGATGCGTTTTACGTTTCTGGTTTGTTTGAAATAAACAGAAGAAGAGCTGAATAGTATGAGTAGTGATAGCCACCACGGCTGAACAAAAATGAAAATCCAAAGAAAAAGACGTGATCTCTGGGAAGTGCAGCACAGAAACATCACTGCAATGAGCACTGAACACCAAAGATGAGACTAAATTTGAAAAATGTGAACATTTTGAGCAAAGGACTCTATTGCGATAATCACCTACGTATAACCAACAGCTGAGGCAAGTTCTCTGCAGGTTGTTGAAAGGCATTCTGGGAAAATCACTAAATGAAATAGAAGGCAGGTTGAGGGAAAGTGGGTCCACCAACAAATTAAATCACTTCATCACAAAATAACTTGAACATCACAGCTTGATGATATAACAGGATCCGAGGGTGGAATTTTCCTTTAATTTACAATTCCAATACATTGTTCTGATTTAAGTTAATGCACGTTGAATGAGCAAGTCAGCAAACAGAGCTTATTTTTCTACATTTGAAGAGCACACTCACCTATCACCCTCATTACCACTGAAATATACTGTATAGGATGCTGCAGTCACAATATACCGCCTCCACAGCAACCTCTGAAAGAGCGATCAGTCTTTTCTAATCATACAATGCCTCATACACACACGTTCTCACATACACAGTAAATTCTATGCGGATGACATTTTCCTTCATCTCGTTTCTTAGGAAAAGGCTTTGACAGACACGCACACACACACACACACGATGATGTGGACACACACTGAGATACACGCATTGGAGGTATGAACACATAAGACGTACACACACGCACACATACAGGCAAGGCGCACAGATACAGATACTCATGTATGTACAAACACGCCTATGCTCTTGTGCAGTCCAGTTCATGAAAAGACTCACATGTACACACCACATATAGAAATGTGCATACACACTCTCAAACAAACACACACAGATGATTAGATAACGTCATGTGTACACTGCTAATAGCTTTTGCCATATGATCTGCACGGGATAAAATTATACAGACTATGATATAAACTTTATCAAGCATAAAACAGCGTCCTGAGGCGGTAAAAGGCAATCGAGCAGCAACAGGAAAGATAAAAAGGGAGTAAGACGTGTTCTGATATATGGTGTGTGTCTGCATCTAACATCTCATACATGTTTGTGGTATACGTCATTACCATGTGTGTGTGTGTGTGTGTGTTTGCATTCTATACGAATGAGAAACAAATGTCCTCACAAGGATAGAAAAATTAGGGAAAATCCTGCAAAGTGAGGACATTTTGCTGCTTCTCACTTCCTTAAATAGCTATTTTATCATAAGGACTGAGGTTCAGGGTTAAGATAAGAATTAGGTTTGTGTTAGGGTTAGGCATGTAGTGGTGAGGGTTACGGATTTAGACAATTAATATAGCCAAGGAAAGGTCCTCACAAGTACAGTAATACACACGTGTGGATGTGAATACAGATACACGTCAAATGTCAAAGACAGGTGGAATATAACAGCTTGCAGGAGATGTTGAAATTCCCCGAGTTGGTATTGCACCACGTTGTAAAGAGAAGTGAAGCTAGATTATAGATCTGCATAATAGATCAGAGGACTAACTAGAAGAAGAAGAAAGAAGAGTGAGAGAGGAGTGAAACAGACAGTAACATGACTTGGCTCTGCCTTGAATGCAACACAGAGAAACACATACCATGCACAATGCACACCAGAGACCCTGTTCACATGCGCGCGCGCGCACACACACACACACACACACACACACACACACACACACACACACACAGAGCATTTGGATGCTTGTATAATTGTCTCTGTGGGTGTCAATTAAATCTCTCAGCTCTGTCAACAGATAGAGCATGTACGCACAGATAACACACACACACACAGATACTCTTTCTCTTTCAACTGCTAGAGCATAGTCAACACCGGCTGGCTTGGCAGACAAGCCAAGAGAGGGAAAGAAACTAAGAAAAAGTGAGCGAGAGAGAGAGAGAGAGAGAGAGAAGAGAAAAAAAGAGAGGAAGAAATGGGGAGAGTTGTTGGATGGAGAGACAGAGAGATCAAGAACTGGTTGCTAAACACACCCTCACACTTGGCACAATGTTAATCAGCAAACATGTTATTGCCTGAGATCTCAGGGCACTTGACATAAACATACATAACCAGTCATAAATGTTTGCGGCTATAACAGCCTATATAAAAGCCAAAGGCTTTCCACAAGCTTTTTGAGTGTGTCTATGGGAGTTTGTGCCCATTCAGCCAAAAGAGCATTTGTGAGGTCAGGCAGTGATGTTGGACGAGAAGGCCTGGCTCGCAATCGGCGTTTTAATTCCTCGCAAAGGTGTTCAGTGGGGTTGAGGTCAGGGCTCTGTGCAGGCCAATCGAGTTCTTCCACACTAAACTCATCTAACCATGTCTTTATGGACCTCGCTTTGTACACAGGGGCACAGTCATGCTGGAACAGCAAAGGACCTTCCCCAAACTGTTGCCACAAAGTTGGAAGCGCCCAATTGGCTAAAATGTCTTCGTATCCTGTAGAATTAAGATTACCCTTCACTGGAACTAAGGGGCCAAGCCCAAACCGTGAAAAACAGGGTGGCTGAAACACTGAACTCAATAATTAGTAGGGGTGTCCACTGACTTTTGGCCATATAGTGTAGTTACCCATGTACCATGACCACAATGCCGAGGTGCAGTCCGGTTTTATTGAGGCCTGCTGCATAATGCATAGAGTGGCACAGTGCAAACAGATCATGCAAGTGAAAGGACAAACTGCATGATGAAAAGCTAGACATTTC
This sequence comes from Hoplostethus atlanticus, assembly GCA_034670405.1. Classification (NCBI taxonomy): domain Eukaryota; kingdom Metazoa; phylum Chordata; class Actinopteri; order Trachichthyiformes; family Trachichthyidae; genus Hoplostethus; species Hoplostethus atlanticus. The sequence goes on from JAXDDX010000106.1 coordinate 628,784, forward strand.
ATTTGATCCTCAACTCCATCGACAACAGACGTTACTGGCTGGGTGGGTAAGTGGAAAGAGAGACTGTCCTGTAACAGAAGGTTCACGGGTCCAATACAGGCAAAGTCTGAAGTTGAAGCTGAAGTTTCCTTCGGTCAAATCAGTCAATGTTAAGTCGCTCTGGAGAGCATAGAGCTAAACGCTAAACTAAAGCTGAACGCCATCAGCAACATATTTTCATAGTCTTATAGGTAAACCCACATTAATTTGTCCAGATTATTAATACAAATACATTTTTGGAAGATTTTCCCATTGGTCAATTTACCTGTTAAGTGATGAGAACTTTGACACCAAAATCATCCTGGCAGATTATTTGCGCTGGTGCTCCATGCTAACACTTTAGCATACACTATGTTGATAGTCTTGTTACTTTGGATAATGCTAGTGGCCTTCTGAGTTTTTAGTAATAAAAGGTTGTTAGCAGTTTTTATTATATAGCCTGTAGATTCATACATTTATAAAATGACACCATTATTTCAGTATAGCTGATGTAGAAATACAGATGTATTTTTCAATTTCTATTAGATTATATTCTTTTCCATTTCCTATTTTGGGTAAGGAACGACATATTCATGCACTGCGCAGTGATATTTGTCTGTACAGTCTCCCATCGCCCACCACCTTCCCTTCCTATGGAAACAGGGAAAGTAGTCCCTGTTAGTTCAAAACAGTATGTTATTTTTGTAACATATTTTGTATATGTTTACCAATTTTCTACACAAAACTACCAGACTTAGCTGCATATCATTTAAGACTACTTACCGTTTAGCTTTGCAGCTGCTACAAGTTCTCATTGTATCACTTTTGTGATAATGCTAGTGGCCTACTATCAATGAATATAGTGTATGCTAAAGTGTTAGCATGGAGCACCAGACCCAATGATCTACCAGGGACCTATGGATGACTTTTGGTGTCTGTGTTCTCATCACTTAACCAAAGGGGCAATCTCCCAAAAACTTACCTACCTAGACTGACCTTCCCATTGACACCTATGCAGTTTCACATTTCAGTGCATCATCTTCAGGTTGTCTTTGTCCCAGGGTTATTAAACACATTGTACGCTGGTGTGAACATGTCAGATGTCAGTTTAAAACTCTTATGTCAGTTCAAACTCTGGAGATGATATACAGTTTTTACAGGACAATTAAGAATAGATGAAAACATATTGATGCTGTCAGACAAAACTGCATATCTGCAAAACACAAGTCCAGGACTGAAGAAAAGATGTATTATTTTGTCATTGAGTGTCATGCTATTTTGAAATTACCCAATGGGGTTTTGATAGAATTCAAGGCCCCAAGGGTCATGAAGTTCACTGAACACATAAATGGCCATGTAATACTTTAGTTCAATTAAGAAAATAGAAAAACACAAGAAAACTTATACTGGATTTTTCAATGCACACATTGTCACCCTTGGTATTATTAATGTGACTTTCTGGATATGAAAACCAAACTGATGCAATGAACAGAGCGGGGAACAAAACAGGGTTGATGATACTGCAGACTTATCATGACAAATAAACCACGCTCTAACATCAAAGGAATTATGAAACACACACACACACAGAATATATATTTATGTTCATATCAATACTGAAAGGACATCAGCTAATAAAAAGCACATAAACATAACCACACACAGACAAACACACTTGAACATTTTTTTATGGCTGCATTCATAATTCAAAAACGAGGTGGAAATACATAAACGGTCCATAAACACAATGCACATGCGCACACACACACACACACACACACACACACACACTGATGGATTGAACTCTCACTATTAAATGAGATGCATGTCAACATTCATCTTCATCGTGACTGGCCTCTGCTGTATGCCTTTCCCTTTCAGATAGCAAATGCATATTCCACTCCATTGCTTGAAAAATGCATCAATACTCAATAGCCTATACAGGTTTTGATGAATGTTTGCTAGCATTTACGTTTTTGTTTTTTGTATTGGAGAAAAGAAAATCAGTTCCTTAACGGGCTGAGGCATAGGCACCTAGGGGTGTCTCAACAGGCTGGGGCATTTGTCATGCACCCTCCGCAATGTTGTGGGTTCGAATCCGACTTGTGACGTTACTCCTTCTTGCTCTGTCTCCCATCTCTCCTGTCACACGTCTATCCTATCCTATCAAATAAAGCAGAAATTCTACGAAATAATCTTGAAAATGGCATGAAGATGAGCCTCGCACTCACAAAAGGAAGGGAAGACTTTATCCTGCATCTGACCATTGATTGCTCGTCCAGCCGGTACAATACGCGGCAGATTCAGTTTGTGCTTTCGAAGATGGGAGAAACACTTAAAAATGGGTGATAAATAAATGCAAGACTGCAGTGCATCCTAGCATAGCATGACTAGATAGGTATGTCAGGAGAGATCAACCTATACTAGAACCAAAATTCTCTGCAGTGAAACTACACAAAACCTCAGTATATCTGCAACATCTGTAATCCAATATGGTAGATTCTGCAAGAGATACATTCTTCTGACATTTTAAGACATACATATACTCATACATAGTACAGTATGACCATTCAGACACAGCAAACCAAATTTCTTTAGAAGTAAATAATGTAGGAAATATTTTATAATAATATGAGAAATATATAGTCACATTTCCCTATATCATTGTCTCCCCAGCATGATTCAGCGAAGGCTTCATTGAAAAATCCTTATCCTTGCACCCTGACGAAGGCTAAGCTGCAGCCAAGGACATATTATTATTTGGTGTGCATTCTTTTCAAGGATTTATTACCAGATCATCACAAAAAAAAGAGAGAGAGATAGAAACAGCAGCATTTTTCTGCAGCACTTCACGATGAGACAAAATGCAAAAAAGCTATCAAAAGTGCAATTGGTAGCTGATAAAAAAAAATTAACCCCCACCCCCCCCGCTAAAGCCAAATCGAAACAAACAGCGTAAGCGCTAAATCCATGGTGTCAGGAGTCTCTGTGAGCTGCCTTCAGCAGAGTCCACATTATTACCGAAGCTGGCCCTCTACACGTCCTTGAGGGGCCAATTCATTAGTTAGCTGGGAAGCTCAATCAATCACAATGTATCAGCAAAGACTACAGATCATAATTCAACCCAGGTATAGGGAAGAGAAAAGATGGGATAATGAGATGATGGATGGACTGTTGGATGGAAAGAAAGGCAAGCAGACAGAAAAGGCAGGCATTGGCAGATAGACGGATCACTTCTAACCATGCGGTTGAAAGTGGTAATCCTCGAGATACTGGTGGTTTTGATCTTGTCTCCATCGTTTCTGCACTGCACTTCCCAGAGATCAGTGTGTCCAGTACTGTGACGTCCTTTTCTTTGGATTTTCTGTTGGTGAAGTTTCTGTAGGTGGCACTCTTTGTCTGTTCAGCCAAACGTAAAACGCATCACTTCCTGTCTCCAGAGGATTTTTCCCAGGAAAGACCTACCTGACACCAGGTGTTTAGAACAGCAAATGGAAAAGCTTTCATAAACTGACTAGAGGTTGAATCACTGTTGTCATAACAGTCAGTGATAGAGAGGAACAATCATTTGTATGAAAACGTAGATTATTACTTTGAAAGGCGGTCCTTATTTGAAACTACATAAATTCGTAGCTCTATTTTCCAAGTGGCTTGGCTTTCATGATAAAACCTAAGCTATTGATTACAGAGAGATGTGCTCCCCTTGGATTTCAGTAGAGAAAGAAACACAAACACACATGCTAAAATGCGCACACACACACACACACACACACACACACACACAGACACTAGAAAATAACCTCTAGGGGCAATCCCAAAGGTCTAAGTACATCTCCACTACTTGTCTGCAATTGTTCCCTCGCCTTGATTGATCTCATAGATAAATGTGATGAAATAATAACAGGTGTAGGTTTGCACACATGTTAAAATGTGTTAAGTAGACAGAATATCGACTATTAGGACTTTCCATGAAACATTGAAGTTAATCCAGCTATGATTCCTATGATTTGACCATTTGAAACCACTTCAATGATGAAGATCATGATACATACATTGTAATATGAGGAAAGGTGTCCTAATATTTTCTCATGGTACAGTACGTTAAAACTTGTTGCTATTATTAAGCCATGCTTTAAAAAGGAACCCTAGATGTGTATTGACAACACTGTTGTACTGGCCTCAAGTCAGCTAATAACATCGGTGTCATTTCACAGCTTTAATAATAGAGTTTTACTTTTATCCGAGGAAGTATTTTGTGAGAGTAGGTGTCACATTTTTCAAAAAGGTGGATATCTCTCATTATGCTTTTCAAACCGGGCTAGTACAAAAGAAAAATGGTATTCATAGGCCGCAGTTTGAATGACGGGTGAAATTAATTTAATGCTGTGCAAATGGAAGCCAAATAGACCCTGCAGGGAATGCAGCAAGCTACTGCACTTGTAAAACGTTGGCTGCATCAAATTAAAGCACAAAAAAAGGAAGAGCCGCCCACATCTCCGCACGTCAAGTTTCATGACCCCCAGGGCCTCTGCCAAAGCTAATGAAAAGCCCATAGGAGAACTTCAGAAAATGCACGGCTGCAAATCTTGAAATCAGACTTTTGTTTTAATCCCGGTTGACTCTTTGGATTCGTGTGGCAGAAGTGATGCCCGGTTTTAATGAACATCGCTAAATGGTGTGGAGACGGCAGCCAAATGGCCCTGCAGAGCAGCACTGGTGGGTTTGTTCACATTTAATAAGGCGGGCTTGGTTGTGGGAGGCAAGGCATTGTTTTCCTCTCAATGGGGATGCATTTGGTCATTTGTGTTAACAAGGGAGACGCCGTTCCATTCCCTGACAACACGGCTGCATTGTTTCCCCGAAAAATTAACCACCACAGCTTAAGATGTCAAAGTGAAAATAACAGATAGAGCCTATGTTTAGAATTAATGCTTTGTCAAGATCAGTTTTAGCGCTACTGCCAACGCTAGAAACAATTCTGATATATCCTATAAAATCCATTTGAAGTCACAGAATGACTTTTGAATGTTTTATTATGGGTTTTAAGATATTTTTGCCCACAATGAAGGACTATTTCATATTTCAATTTAAACAGAAAATCAAACAGACAAACGTTCCAAAACCGATTCCACATAGTTCATCCCCACTGTCTTGAAAGGCTCAGTTTAAATTTGTGATCGCGAGAGAAGCAAGAAACTAACATTTGACGCCAATGAGAGACATTATCTGCTGTATTAGACCTGCTCTATGGACAAAATGTCACAAGCCGAGGGCAATTTTCTGGGGACATGTGTTCATATTTTGGAGCGTAGAAAAAAAGAAATAGTCACACGCTCCTTACATTTGCTGTGAAATTTATTTTTACGTGCCGACATTTCAGCTATAACACTTTCATCAAGGTGTGAAAAGCGAGTGCCATGCACTAAGTAGGCCAGATAGATGAGTCCTGTTAATTCATATAGTTTTCATTTCATTAGTTTCTCCTTGCCAATAGTCTGAACCTCTGTGAGTGTGCATTTTTATTTCTTTTTTATCAAATTTTGTAAATGAAATAAAGCTCATTTAGGTTCAAGCATTTAAATCCACAAAATCTGCCTTAAATTCATTAGCGGCGCAACAGCTTCAGATTGTGTCTCATATTTGCACATATTAACTTCTTGAATAAGAGACAGCAGACTTTTGTTTTAGAATATGCAGGATGCAGGAAACAAATGCATGAAGAGCAACTTCTACGATAGCCACCACTGTGGGGACGACATATACGAGATACCTCATGAATACATCATTCCCATTGTTTTTTCATGACAGTCTAAGGCGAAGTTAGACTGTATGAGTGAAAAATGCTATGCAGCCTCAATGTACCTGAAAAATAATTAATCACAAGCACGCACTTCTCTTACTCCGAAGATGTTACATTCGTTTTTGGTGGCATCATTTGGCGGCAATAATGATTACATCAGATCCTGTGCATTGATAAGTGACCACTGGTGAAAGTGAAAAGTCCTTTTTCAAAGTTAGCTTGAAGATTGGTCCTTTTGTAGATCAGCAGAGCAAGTAAGGGAGGCAAAAAGAATTCAGCAAGAAATCCAAAAGAACTGAAGGAAGAAAGGGCTGAGATGCATTTGCGTTTGGTGCAAAAACTACTACTACTTGAAGTACAAACACTAAAAAAGTGCACAACAGAAAATATGTCATCAGTTCTGGAGTTAGTTTTTGCACATTTTTGCACCGCATGTAAATAAAAGTCCCCTTTTTTGCATTAGTTGCCTCTTTTGGATTTCCTCCTTTCTTTATCTGAGTTCTTGCTAAATTCTTTGTTTTCCTTTCACAAACCAATCAGACCACCAGATTCATTGTTCCTCTTTATCCTTGTTAACATTCGTTGCTAGAAAACGGGAAATTGATGAACAGCTTGTTATGCAGTCTCAGAAAATTCAATGGGAATGGGAATTTAATTTGCTTTTCGAAAAGAAAATTAATATAAAGTATTTTTAATAAAAGCCTTCAAACAAGTCCTTTTTTTATGCTTAAGCTGAAGATTTCTACCTTCAGTCCAATCACATCGTTTTTTCAGACTCATTGCTTTGCTCTGTAATGGGAGAAACTTAGCTCAGAGCTCCCCTTGTGGCCAATTCTGTATTCAAATAATTCTTTCCACTAGGTTTCCAGACTTTTCCACTTCAATTACCCCCTAATAGATATGCATTATACCATGGAGCCCCATTTGAGAAGATTTTAGTAGGTATGATTTAGAACAGAATTGCATAACTGCCTCTACAGTAGATGGGTGATGACAACAGTGGAGAGAGTGAAACCTATGATCAAACCTATGATACATTCTCTCATCGGGCTAGTGTCTTGTGAGTTCAATCACTGTAAAATTAAACTCATTTTGCTGTGGCCCCCCTGGAACCCCTCCCTCAAGGACCCCTGGAAGTCCCTGGACCCACCTTTGGGAACCAAGAATGATTGGCATTCTAAAGAGCCAAATTGCCGCAGTAAAACGCTCAACTGCAAAAGACAGTTTTACAGCCAATTTGACTCCATTTTTAATTATTTTGTTTGACACTTCTGCTTTATTATGGAGCGGGGGGGGGGGGGGGGGGAGAGAGGGGGAAGAGAGGGAGAGCGTTTTGGGGGCGGACGTATCACATTCATACCCAACAATATCCCTTTTTAGTTCATCTCTACCAAGGGTATTAATAATTAATGAGCACAATTCTCCAGCGTCCTTATGAGTCATACTTTCTGGTACTTTGTATCCCAAAAGCCCCCATAGGTTGGATTAACACAGAAACAGAAAATTGGAATTTGTAACCCTTTGGTGGCACAGGCATGAATGATTGACAGCTGCCTGAACAGGGAAAAAGACATTATTTCAGGTGGTCTGCAAATGTCAACGTAAGGAATTCAGATCCGTGCCACAAAGACTACAAATTAAGAACATGTTGAAAGAGGAATGTGTTAAGATGTCTTGAATCAGGCTGCATTAACACAGGAACAAAAAATGGCTTTATAACACTATGACACTCCAAAGATGAGCAAAGATCTCAACCACAACCAGAGCAGCAAACCTCTTTCTGTGGGTCTAAAATCTTCTTTTCCATGTTTGGCTTGCTATGAAGACTGTTCAGACTTTTGGTTTCTGTGTAAAATTACACCTAGGAACTTTAGAAAATTGAAACTATGTCGGCATACAATCACATGCAACCACGACTGCAGCCACGGAAATGGCGTAGGCTGAATTTATAACCGATGGGATTTTTAACTCTGTTGGAAAGATCAAATGGTCTTCCTGGTCTTCATAACAGTGAAAAGAAGCTGTTTCCCAGTATTCACAGAAGTAAACAGTCTAAAATAAACATTTATACCGCTTCAAGGCCAGTCAATGGCGTTTGTACATTCTCAGAGAAAAAAAAAGTACAACACTATGTACTTACTCACTTGAGCTGTGGCTTTCTTTTGTCTAACACGTCTGCCAACAATTAATCTGTTGCGTTATCAGGGGGATACTCCAACTTGTCCCGTTGAATCCGATTGAAAAGGATAGAAAGCTCCCGTAATTGAACTCAAAAATAAGAAAGACACTTGGGGTATGATGGCGCAGTGGCAGCCTCAGGGGAAAGGTACAACACTGAGCTTAGAAAAACCCCAAGAGGATGCAAATGTCTCTGCAGCTACAAAGAAAAAGGGGGACACAGTGCAAATAGGTGCTGATTTTAATACCTTGATTTCAACATGATTATACAAGAGAAAATTAACCAATATACAGGAGTTTTATGACCGATAGAAAATTGTATTTATTATACTTTCCAAGATACATTCTATTCATTTGAAATGTCAATAAACACTCATAATTTTAACTTAACAATACTTTTTAAATAAGGACCGGATAGAGTTAAGTCAATAAAAATAATTTTTGAAATAGAACTTGCCTCGACAATAATAACCTCAAACTAAATAAATTAAACAAAATCATTTGAAGCCATCATGATTGAGCGTTTTTTACTAATATTGCACATGATGTTTTATGATATGATTCTGTCCAAATCTGAGCATCTGAGAAACAATTTATAGCCACTCTTTCCAATTTATAGACTCTCATTTCCCATCCTTTCCATGCCCATATCAACAATCCAGAACCATATCAAGTTTAATGCACATTTATTTTGGTTGCATAATGTTAATAAGAAACCTTTTACAAGATACTGTGGGAGATATAAGAATAAGGAAACCGCTTTAAACTTCACAAACTCAGATCAGGCCTCAGCTTACCGTGCGACACAATACTGGGAACATCGGGGATCACTTTTCACAAACCCTGGTTGATTGATGCCAGCGGGGTAAAGTTCTTCAATAAACTGAGAGAAACAAAAACCCTTGAATCAACTGAGCAGTCACTTCTAGTGGCTGGGCCTGAATTAGCTTCGATGGAGCATACTATCAAGTCCTTTTCACTTTTTATGTATTCTTTTTTTTAAATAGTACCAATAACTCTTTAAATAATCCTGCATAGAAAAATAAATAAATTATGTTGTTAAATTTGTTTTTTTTACTACGAATTGATAGCTGACAAGGAGGTGGGGAGGGTGGATCACCGATTGAATTTGCGGTTCGTTTGATGGATAATTCCGGGTTGTAGTCTCTTTGACGATGACACTCGGCTTTGTGTGTGCATGTGTGTTTGTCTTTCCTTGTAATTTACAAACCAGTCCCACAGATACAAATAATGTAAGACTTACAAAATAAATTCCAGGTTACGCTTACATGGCAAGCAGCTCGCAATTTTTTTCTTGGGTTTTCATTTTTCAGAAACAATGTCCTCTGACAGTGTATGTGCCGTTTATATTTCACCCAAAACATACAGTAAGTAGCAATTGAAGAGAAACACAACTCCATTCAGAAGACACTATATTTAACATGGCTCTTTACACAAAGAAAACAAGTCATGAAATCATTCCAAAGAGTTTATAAATGCCTTATCCCTTTTGTATGGAACACAGGAGCCTTAAAGTGTAGCCTCCCTGTAACACCCCAGCAAAGAGCAGGCATACATATAATCCAGACAAGATGGCATAGAGTCGGCAGCCGACTCCAGAGCGCTTCCCCAAGAACGAATAGACACCCCCGCAAAGTAAAAACAAAGGAGCATCCATTGAGTCACCCAACTGTTAATTTCATCCCAGATGTAATGATTTTGGATACTTCCAGAGCAAAAGCAAACAACCAACGCTCCCCCCCTTTTTTTTTACGAGGGTTCAAGACGGCGAGGCGTACTGTGTTCAAGACCCTTTGATTTGGTTGGAAAAACAAAAGGAGGAGAAAAAGAACAACGGAAAAAAAAATTAAGTACCCATTTCAATAGCAGCAAAAATACTATGACTGTCTGGTTATTGTTTTTTTTAAGGATGTCCTGTGGTATGTATGTGGGATTCATACATATAATAATAATGGCATGGATAATCCAAACGTCTTTTACTTTGAAATACATCCACGCTGATTCTAATAGCTTTGTAGTGTGGAGCCATTTTGTCCGTCTCTGCATTGGTCATTAAGGATTTCCAGAAGGCACTTTTTGCTGTGTGTGTGTGTGTGTGTGTGTGTGTGTGTGTGTGTGTGTGTGAGGCTAGAGGGAGACAGATGAAGAGAGAAAGTGAAAAGATGGGAATGAATGATGTGTGGGGGGGGGGCAGAAAAAGAGAAAAAGGGAGATGTGTTTGGCTGTCTGTCTGCCTGCGTGTATGTGTGTGTGTGTGTGTGTGTGTGTGTGTGTGTGTGATCAACGCACTAAATCAAACACAACAACCCCTACATTTTACTCAGTGCAGTCTGCTCCTCGAGCACCTGCAGGTAATCAGGCGTTCCTTGGAGCTTGGCTTTCAGCTCGTAATACTCACTTTTTCTCTGCTCCACCACGATCTTACTGTGGTTCCCACCTATCAGCGACTTCTTGATCTTTTTATCCAGCGGTTTCTCCGGGTAGCGGATTTCAAAGCCGCCCATCCCTATACTGTTGAAATCTCTTTTGCTGTCGAGAAAGTTCTGGATGAACATGTTGGACTCGCGGCCCGGGAGGAACTCCTCAAGCTCGTCGATGGTGCTGAGGCGTTTGTTGCGCTCCAGTGTGGCAAGCGCGTCCTTCTCCTTGTCAGTGCTGTTTCGGAGGATGATCTTCTGCCTCTGCGAGTCGGCGAACTTGAACCCGGCGTCCATATCCGAGGAGCGTCCGATGCCACAGGTGTGGCTCTTGCCGATGTGCTCGATGGTCTGGGGGATAAATGTCTCGCCACCCAAGTCGTCGCCCGGGATTGAACCCTTTTTGCCAGATTTGTGGCTGTGTCGGCGTAGCTGCAGTGACATGGAGCCACATTCCTGACTCCCCAGCCCCTCCTGCCTCCCCGTCGGCTTCTTATTCCGCCTCAGGACAAAGACGAGAAGGCAGAAGGCCACAAACACAGTGAGGATAAGGACTACGAGGATGCTGAGGATCATGATGGAGAGAGGCACGGGGCCTCCTGGTGGGGCTTTGCCAACTCCGGCCGGCGACACCGAAGTCAAAACGGGGGTGGCGCTAGTGAGAATAAACGGGGGCCTGGCAATGAGCTTCGGACAGAGGATCTCATTTTTCAGGAGGCGCAGCTCAATGTTAGAGAACTGCACAGGGGAGGCACATTTCACCTCCTTGGTAGCCACTCCATCATTTAGTTTCTCTAGCCAGAGTTTGAGGGCGACCAGATCGCAGGAGCACTCCCACGGGTTCCCCTCTAGGTCTATTTGGGTCAATGACCGCAGCTGGTCCAAGACGCCGCTCACTGGCAGGGTCATGAAGTGGTTGTTTTTCAGATTCAGTTTGGCCAAAGAGACACCCGCAAATACGTAGGCGGGGAGACTCCGCAGCACGTTGTTGTTGAGATACAGGAGCTGGAGGTTAGGCATGGAGTCAAAGGTGGCCGCTAAAATTTCCTTTATGGCATTGTATTCCAAATATAAGTACTGTAGGTTTGTCAGGCCCAAAAACATCTCTGGGTGTAACTGTTCCAGCTGGTTTCCATTCAAATACAGTCTTCTCAGGTTGGTGAGGTTAGCAAACACACCTTTCTGGACTGTGACAATTTGATTGCTGCCAAGGTGTAGCAAATCTAAGCCCTCGAAACCTTGGAAATCAGTCGGGCTTATGTCACGGATAAGATTCCCGCTCAGGTGGAGTTTCTTGGCATTTAGGGGTTTGGGGATGAGATCGGCGAGATTTTTAACATTCCTCTCCTGACAGCTGACGCTAATGCCAAAGTCAGAGGAGTGAGCTTTACAGGTGCAGGGCTGCGGACACGACACTGGGGGCGTCCGTGTCTGATAGGAAACAATCTGCCTATTTCTACCAAAGGGGGGTAAACCAGCCACGATACCATTACCGTATATCTTCGACGGGTCGGTGGTTTTGGGTGCTTTCGTGGGGTTCACGGTGGTAGGGGACATGTTGGAAGGCAACTGCCCATTTTCAGGCTGTGCAGGCGGCATCCTCACATCAAAGTCACTCCCTGTTCCCAAGGGACAAAGCTCCTGTTTGTTGGTTTCTTTCAGGAGCCTCCCGTACAAGTCACTCGGCGTTTCACAGATGGCCTCGCCTATAAAAATATTATAGGGCATATTTTCAAGCCACGCCTTGAGAGGTGCTAAATCACAGGTACAATTCCATGGGTTGTCATCCAACTGCAGCTCCACAATCCGCCCTATGTGCTCCAGAACCCCTAAATAAGGAAGCTTCTGGATTCGATTCCCCCTTATATCCAGGTGTGTGAGCGAGGCAAAGCGAAATATGTTGTCCGGAAGTGCCTGTACGAGATTATCGTTGAGGATGAGCACTTTTAGCCTGTGCAGCTTGTTGAATGCTCCTTTCTCGATGTATTTGATCAGGTTGTAGTCAGCCTGGAGGTACTCCAGGTTTTCTATCCCTTGGAACGTGTCTGCTCGCAGCACCTTCAACTCGTTGTTGTTTAGGTGCAGTTGTTTCAACGCGCTCATCCCCAGAAATGCTCCACCTTCAATGTTCTGCAGTTTGTTGTTCCCCAGCTGCAGCGAGACAGCGTGGGTGAAGTTGGGGAAGGAGTTGGGGTAGAGTATGATTAAGAGGTTGTTCTGGAAGTTCAGATGGTACAGAGACGAGGCCGGTGGGATGAGCTGCGTGGGTCGATAGACAGTGATCTTCTCGCAGTTGACATACAGCACATTCTCCACCGACATGCAGGAGCAGGCGCTGCAGGTCTCCGCCGTCAAGTCCGAGAAGGAAGGGTCCGCCATCGGGTATCCATCCGACGAGGAGGAGGAGGAGAGGGAGGAGGAGAGGGAGCCGGTGATGGAAGAAGAAAAGGCTGCCAGCAGGAGTACGAGCAGCATCTCGCCGGTTAGAAATCCTCCCCCAGAAAACCATTTAGTGACCTTTGGAAAAAAAGAGACAGATGCATGCACAAACACACACATACAATCATACACGTACACACAAAGTCATACATATACGCAGAGATGCACACACACATCCCATGCGCGCACACACACACACACACACACACACACACACACACAGACACAAGGCACACCATCAAAACCCATATTTGTTGTGTATTACATTACAATTCAAACACAAAATCACATCTGCCTTTTTTTTAAGTAACACCAAGATTAAGGCAATTAGTATTTAGTCATATATCCTATTCTGCATCATTTTACTGTTTTATATTCACAATCAAATAAACAGGATTAGGTTGTATGTTTCTAATAATGCCTAATAATAATAATTGCACATTCATAATTTCATCATTGCAGTGAGTGGCGAATTGGCTCATTGCAGTGAGTGACACATTGCCTTTGACATAATGATTTACCCTAACAGTGGACAATACAATGCTAGATGGTGATTAATCAATATTGGAGGAAAAGCAACACATGCTCGGTAAATTACTCAAACATATCCATGCAACTCATTCGGAAACCCAAAAGCTGAAGCATCCTCTCGGAAATGCCTATCTAAGACAGCACTATCGCCAGCATCCTTCCCTGTTTTCAGCATAATAAAAGTCAAACGTTGCGTTTCTTTTCATGTGGAAATCTTATTTGATGCCAGCACCACCATTAAGCAGCATATTCAAAAAAATGTTTAACATAAAGAAAGGAAATGGGGAAGAGATTTGGACTGTGCCCGTTGCTGGCATATTGAGGGGGGTTCGAGACGCGCATATCCAGCGCACAGGGAACCGTGTTATCCTGGGCGATTTCAAACCGGCATTTGACACTTGAACACAACTAAGAGGAGGGAAAAATACCCCGATGAGAAAGAACTTGTCTTGGGAACATTTTTTTTAAAAGAGTCCCGGGGAGGTTATAATGAAACATGCAGGCTAAAAAAATAAATGAAAAGAGCGGAAAAAAAAAGACTTACCCAAACCGGAGGTGGTAACGAATGCGGCTCCTTCTGGAGACACGGGGCAGCGTTGGCGAGGCATGGATGGAGACGTGCGCAAACGGTGCTCCCCGTTGAACAGAATCGCAGACAGTTGGAGGGGCGCAACAAGGTTTCTAGATGCCCCTATACCCTCCTGTGCTGTATATCGACCCGAGCCAGGCAATCGGTGGTGCGGTGGGTGAGGAAGGGTGGGAGGGGGGTGGACGTGTGGAGGGAGGGGGGCGGAGGGGAGGGGGTGGTTGAGCTCCGATTTCAACCGATGCGTCTCTTGCTGACGGGCTCCTCTTGCTTGGAAAAATCACCCCTCTCGTCGTTCGGTCCCCAAGGTGGTTGCACTACCTCCATGGGAGAGCATTCGTTTGGTTTCAGGAGAGAGAGAGGGAGACAGAGAGAGGGAGAGGGAGAGAGAGAGAGAGAGAGAGAGAGAGAGAGAGAGAGAGAGAGAGAGAGAGAGAGAGAGGAAGGCAGGCAAGCTTCAGTGATCTTGACAACGCGTCCGGCGACTCCAAGGCGTCAAAAAAGGCGCAAGTCCTTCGATGCAGCGAAATAACTCCGTCATTCTTGGGACTTTTTTGGGAAGGTAAAGCTCGATCAGATGAGAAACCAGCAGAGGAGAATGAGCCGAGAGGGAGCGGAGAGGATGGTCCAAATTGTGCGGTCTGGCTTGAGCTCAGCTCGGCTCAGCAACCCCCGATGATCCAATGAATAAATACTGGCTTTTTTTCTCCCCCCCGACGATCCGTAGAGCTGAAGTTGCGCACCGAGGAACTGTTTCAGGAGGGGGGCAGAGAAGCCAAACCGCTCCCATCAGATGACATACATAAGTAGATTATTCTTTCCGTTTCATATCCAGCGTAATCGCCTCGACTCCGGTTAAAACAGTTATTTGTATCTGTCAAACTGCCTCCTCGGCGAGCAAACAGTTGATTCGCACGGCGATGCTTGTTTCAATCTCCATACCACGGGAGGGACTAAAAAAAAGGATGGATGGATGAAAAAAAGGGGACGGGTGAAAAAAAAGACGGTAGCTGTAGTGCTTCTCCCTTTCCCGGACCGAAAAAAAGAAGCGGAAAGGACACGGAGAGAAACTGGAGAGACAAGTCCAGGCAGCAGAACCGGTGCGTAAAAATGAATAATGCAGTTATTCAGCCTTTAGTGCGGTGCAATTAAGTAGCTGGAAAGTCCGCTCTTTCTCCCGCTTCCATCGGTCCAAACCCTTAAAAAAAACAGAAAAACGAGACGTTGAAGCAGTTTGAAATCTGTAATTTATAGATCCAAAAGACCGCAGTTCGTGGGGGAAAAATGGAGGGAGTTAGAGAGAGGAGAGCAAGCTTGTGTGTGTTGTTGTTTTTTTTGTTTTTTTCTCCCCTACAAGACAGAATAGTATCCGTGTCAGGCGCATAAGTATGCTGCCTCCTTCTGCAGCCGCATTCACTGAGCTTCCCACACGACTAAGAGAAGAGAATGCAGAGATGCAGAGAACGGAGGAGGAGGAGGAGAGAGAGAGGAGGGGGGTCTCTCGCTCGCTCTCTCTCTCTCTCTCTCTCTCTCTCTCTCTCTCGCTCTCTCATAGACCGAAAATGAAAAAAGAACTTCAGACCTTGTGAAACGGATCCGTTATTTTGAGCGCACACCTTACACCGGCTATATTTCTGCAGTTTATCATAGCCCCCTATAATAATCCCATATAGGCTATATATATTTTAACTCTAATATAAATGAGCGGGCTTGGAGTCTCACCTATATTTTCCTCCTCCTCTCACCTATATTTTCCTCCTCCTCTCACCTATATTTTCCTCCTCCTCTGTACCCTCTATGAGACCAAAAGCCGAAGAAGGGGGGGTTCGTTTCTTGAGGGATAAAAAAAAACGCTTTACCTGCCAAATCGTCGCATTGGGGGGCTTGACTTGTGCGACTCGACCCGAGCGCGTCCCCGAGGGCGGATTGGAGAGAGAGTGTGTTTAAAACCGGGCACGGGAGCGCGCCTGTGAGCGGCATTTTAAATAGGAGGGGGGGGGGCGGGGGTGGGGGAGCAAAGGAGGAGGAGGAGAGGGGGTTATTATTCAAGAGTGCTGCAGTCAGACGGACTGGTGAGGAGAGAGGGAGGTGGGGGAATCAGTCAGTCAGAGACTTATGCAGTTCACGTGTTTTTTTATATTTTTTTTCCAGGACCAAGCGGATAGGAGCATGTAGAGGAGGGAAGAGGAAAAGGTGTAGAGAGAAAATGAAGGAGAGGAGTGAAGGAGAGGAAAGGAGCGCCCTAAGGTATGGCAAAGACCTGATATCATTCGCCAAATCTTCTTCCTTATAAATATTGACTACATTTCTGGGGAGCAAGTGGGGCAATGGCTAATGAATGCCAAGATATTATTATTATTATTACTTTGATGATGATGATGATGATGATGATTATTATGATTATTATTATGATTATTATTATTATAATGTGGTTAATGTTCTAAATTATTAGGTAGGTCACCAAACTATCAGCTAAGGGCGAACATTGGTCCTGAATGCTGCCCTGATGTGATTTTCTTTGGCTTCCAAATAAATTGATGGTGTTTTTTTTATCTTGCTTGCTTGTTTAGCTCTCCACTATAAAAAAAAAACTGCCAAAAAACATACAAGATCACAGTTAGAATCATTTAAGGTGCTGTGTGGTGGCGTGCCCATGCCTTTGCCCGTACATACAACTGACACCCATGGGAGAAACGGGGAGTCCTATTTGGAGAGAGCGGTGAAACCTGACAGTGTGTTTTGGCTCGCCGGAAGCCTCACCTCTGGTTTCCTCTTGCAACAGGTGGTGGAGCCAAGTGACGCACAAACAAACAGGATGGAGAAAGGGAAGATGGGAAGTATGGATTACGTCTTTTCACCAAACAACCGACGGCGTACCTACACATTTGCTTAATGCCGCGGGTTGTAATGCAGTTAGTTAAAAAGGTGGGTAAACTGTGACACCCCACCCCCCAGTGGGTGATCACCAGAGGGGAAACAACCACCAATATAATCAAAGATCAATTGTATTTTCAGAAAAACATTCATTTATGTGTTTTCCCTTGAAAGGCCCTGTCCTCATATGGTGGATGAACTAGGTTGTACGTGGGGTTTCCCTCCACTTCATTACATTACTTTCAAAATGTAATCTGTTACAGACTACTGATGACCTGCTTAAACATGCAGGATAGTTAATGTAATTCATATTGAATGATGTCACATTCAGGCTAGCAACCGCCTTTATTTTAACATCTACTACCTGATGCCTAAATGCCTTCATTATTCTAACATGTTTCTGAGCAACTGAACAAATCATTTTTTATTTATATTTTTTATTTATATTTATATTTTATTTTTCAAAATTTAGGATGCCAGTGATTTTATTGCATGTAGTGTTTTGTGGAAACCCGATTGCTGTATTTTCATCTCCCCACCGCTGCCGATATAAATACCTGATTCTTAGTGTAAAGAATAATATTTCATGTACAGGACTGGGACAACGAACTAGGCTTGATTTTTTGGTTTTGATGTGGGCAAGCATGGAGGACATTAAAGACCCATCATGAAAAGCTGAGAGTCTGTTCTTTCGCCTCATATTCATCAAATGAGTCAACAGCAGAAAGACTCGACTCACTTCACCAGTGCTTACACTTTTGAATGTATTCATATGTCATGTAGAGTGTTTCATCCAATAAACAGAAACTTTGAAGTACCAAAGATCAAATTCATTACAAGGAAGTGTAATTTGTTGTTAAAGTTGGACTATGGACTAAAGTTGATAATAATGTAAAATATCATAACTGTGTATCCTCCTTTTAAAATGTTTCACATATACATACAGTCATTGAAAGAAACTAATTACCATTTTCTGCCTGGATGTTCTATTTAAGCTACACAGCCTATGGTAGCTAATATTACTGCATGATGTCAAAAAGTCCAAAATACACACTATAATGCTGTATTTAATTGCATCATGACCGAAAGCCAGCTCACGTCACTTAGTATGAAACGACAATGCGCTGAAGGCATTATTATACAGTAATACGTAGGCATCATTTGTTATATATATACACACACATATTCGAATTAATAAGCCTTGGATGAAATATGATGAGTCATTGTACCTTATATATACAGCGTGGATGCAATAATTTATTATGAGTAATTTATTGTACGTCTAATTTACTGTGAAGTTTGTGTTTCTACTAATTTACTGTGAAGTTTGTGTTTCTACTATCTTCCTCCATTGATAAAACCCCATTTTAAACCGAGCAAATTGCCAATTAAGGACACTTCGGTCTAGAGTCATTCATTCGCATTTACTTATTCAGCTGAATCCGTCAGGCCTCGAACGCTGTTCATTGTTTAATATTAGAATTTTGAAGAAAGCACGCTCGCTGAATTGATTTAGCAAGTGGAGGTGTGTTTGTCCTCTGAAGTGGCCATACCACCTGCATGACAAGACACAGCCGATCACACACTCCATCTTGATGTATATATCTTCCGAACGTGTGTGTGTGTGTGCTAATATATGTGTGAATGCGCCAGTGTGTGTGTGCTGATATTTGACAGGCTTGGACATGTTCCTACACTGGCTGTGAGAGGCCTGAGGGAAGCAGGCCTACCAGAGAATGAGCCAGACAGTTGGCAAAGGCTCCGCTTCCGTCTCAGCTGTCGTTGGTAGTCTGGCCATGTGGCTGAGACACTGCTTCCTGTGTCCAAACATTGGAAAAACCTTGCACTGTCTGAATCTTATGTGCACTAATCCCATTTGTTGGATTAAAATAAAGCATTTAATATGTGTTTAAAAGGATTCACAATGTGCGGCACCCCTATTTTGCTCTTGTTTGCGCAGCGCAGCACAGCCACAGTGAGTGCTGGTAATATTCCTATGGTGAGAATGACTGCCTGAGGTGTCGCCCTCCTCTGGCCAGAAAAGTAACTGCACCTCACTCACAAGACAGGTAGGCATTGATGCACAGGTGAAGCCTATTCACTGCCTTCTTTCTTCCTAGTGTTTCATGGATTTTCTACCAGCGTGGCCCGTTGCCACGGTCACTGATCAATGGCTTTGGCCTGTGTTGGATTACAAGCACCTGTTGTTCAGTTGCAGTTGTTTGCCTGCCAAGACAGCAGAGCAGTGATGTAAGACTAATATTGGCAAATACTCACTTTATTTCTCTTGTACAGAATAATGGATTTTTTTTTCTTCTCAAATGCCTGTGAAGGGGTTGAACTTTAGGTTACCTTTAACATAATTTTGTCATATAATTTAGGGGTTCTTAAAGAGGAACAGCACTCACTTTAAAGAGTTCCTACATACTATTCCTATGACCAAAAACAGTCCAATCAATATCTACTGCAAAGCCACAAATCTTAGACTCAAACTTGTAATGGCCTCAAGTATGAATTCTGTACAGTAGATTGCATATGGCAAGGTGGTGGAGAACTTTATTTTGCTTGTAAATTCATTCATATATTCATGTTCTGTACCTCCTTATTCCTATTTGTGGGGGCTGCAGCATGAATTGGGCAGAAAGCAGGGAAACATCTCATATAGGTCACGGGTCCATCACAGCCTCAAAGTTTGTGTCTTGTAAATGTATGTTTTCATGTGGGTGTCTACTGGAAACAGGCCTACAATCCATTTTGGGTAAGCTGAGGTGACCTGAGGTGAGCAAGAAGCATCCTGTCCTAGTTCTGGTCCTCAGAGATCTAAGGCGACCATCTAACTGTGACGTCCCGGGTTCAAATATGGCCCAGAACCTTTGTCGCATGTCTTCTGTCTTCCCTCGACTGTTAACTGTGCAATAAAGGCAAAAAAAAAAATGCCCACAAACTTTTCTTGAAAAAGAATACATAAAGAAAGCATAATGCAGTATCAAGATCGCCAGACTTTTACCGTTTCCAGCTGTGGCTTTACCGGGCATCTCCAGGCTGTTGCTCAAAAAGAGCACACAATATTCCAGCGTAGCCTAAAGGATTAATAGATCTAATATATCACCAGTTCGAATCCCTGGACTGGTTGGGAAAATAACTAAAGCACAACAACAAAACATGTAGGAACATGAGGACATCGACCTTTAACAGGTGACCTTGAACAAGGCAATTAAACCCCCGACTGGCCCGACTGGGCAGCTGCAGGGTGTGGATAACTGTGAAGCGGGTGTGTTGCTGAGGAAAACATTTGTTCTCAGGCAACCTGCTCTGGGCAAACGGAAGTTTGAAGCTGTAAAGGTTACACCCAGCGCATATGGTGCACGATCACGACCGCAGAACTGCTGAGGAGGCA
Organism: Hoplostethus atlanticus; assembly: GCA_034670405.1. Lineage (NCBI taxonomy): Eukaryota > Metazoa > Chordata > Actinopteri > Trachichthyiformes > Trachichthyidae > Hoplostethus > Hoplostethus atlanticus. The sequence continues at coordinate 649,045 of JAXDDX010000106.1, forward strand.
TATTTTTGGTATGTAATATGGAGACAGAGTTATTGGATGCGAGGCCCTGACCCCTATAAGGCGACACCCGGTTCAGAGCGGTGCGCACAGCCCATTACTCTCTCAAGCTGCGGCGAAAGGAAAATAGATGCTTACCGTGCCGGGTAGTCTTCCATAAATCGGGAGTGCTTGATAGCTCATTATTAATTTAGCATCGCGCACCGTGGCATGAGGCGCTCCCCTATTTATTACAGGGAGGCAACCAGCTGAGGCGTACGCAGCATTTGAAAATAAACACACTCGGGCACAAAAAGACACAAGGGATGTGATGACTGGTCAGCCTCCCGCAGAGGGTAGGGTACTGGAGATTAGCTCCTGGTTTCATTCAGCACCAAGATAAACCCAACTAATATGCAAACTGAAATGCACCGGTCCTAGAGTAACATTCCCCCCTTTTCGAGGTTGAATTCGTGCTTCAATCCAGGGCTCATCTCTGCCGTCTACCGAGACACATGGAGATATAGGCAGGGGTTAATTGGGCTCAGATGCGCCTTGTTGTCCCAGTGGGTTGTTCTAGGCTCCCCCTGCCTCCCAGCCAACATGCATGGAGTCACAGAGGCTATGTTTACATGCGCTCAGTGTTCAAGAGACTGGCTCATATCCCTTTTAAGGTCTATATGCGCCTTTAATAACCCACTCTTTTATATCTCTCCATCTACCCACCGATTTCTGCCTATCTATGTTCTCCTGACGATGATGTAGCTAGGGAAGTAAGCTAGCAAGCTAACTACAGTGAGCCTGCACAGAAAAGTAACAGTAAACGGTTTCCTGGAAAATACTGGAATATCCCAGTTACCATATCCAGGTTTCTCTCACATTTATCTGGGTTACTGTAAACAGGATGTGGCGTTCAAGTGTGCCAGTTGTGTGTTTATCAGGTATTTTACGGCAGCTTTGAACAGCCGGAACAGTAATTTTATTAACATATTTTTGTGTGTGTGTAAACACCAGTTTGTGTGTGTGTGTGTGTGTGTGTTGGGGTGTAAGTCAGTCAGTCAGTCAGTCACTATTGTGCTGAGTGGCGGTGCCACAGACAATACTGGAGTTGTATTCAAACCTCTCTCTCAGTCTTTCCAACGTCTTCCACTTTTGTCTCTTCCGCTCTCTCTCTCTCTCTCTCTCTCTCTCTCTCTCTCCCTTTCCCTCTCTCTTTCTCTCTGCCTCAGTGTCTTTGATATGCTAAGCAGTGCCCTATTTATAAATCATTGTGAGAGGAAACATAGTAGGTTAGGGGACAAATAACAAATGCCCATGTCTGCCGAGAGAGAGAGAAAGAGGAAAAAAGAGTTTGAGAGAGAAGAGAAGGGGATTGTCAGCTCGGCGTCTCTCCACGATGCGTGACACCCAGGTTGAAGAGATGTACATATCATTATCTTTCCTCGTTAGACACCGGTAATGAAATAAGACGGGGTAAGGGAAAGAAAAGGAAAAGGAGCCATTGTGCAAGGAAGCTGTGAGCCAATAACTGTGGCTCGTGGGCTGAGAGCCAATTCTCTGATGCTGTAGCATACACCGGCGAGCCATTTCACCAACACTGAAGCATATGGTGGCAAAAAATACTCAAAACCTTTAATTAAAGTAATAACCTGCAGCATTTTCATTGAAATAAATGTCAGTTTTGCTACTCTCTCGTCAATTCATATACCACATTAGTAACTCAACCTCTAGCCAAGGTTTTACATTTGCTCTTCTTAACACTCGGTGTCAGGCAGTGATGCGTTTTACATTTCCTGTTTATTTGTAATGAACATAAGAAGAACTGGGTACTTAGCATGAGCAGCGATAGCCGCTGTGGCAGAGCAGGCAAATAAAAGAGCGCCACCTACAGAAACTCAAACTTCACCGTCGGAAAATCCGAGGAGAAAGACGTCACAGTACTGGACACACTGTTTGACTGACAGATCATCTCTCAGAAGAGCATTGAGGCTGAGCACCAATGATAAAAAAATGGATCTTGCAGTTTACCACTTTTAGTAAAAGTCGAAATACCCTAATGAGTGTGGTAGCAGTCGCTCAGTATTCTCCACAAGTAAAAGCAGTGACTCAAAGTATTTGTGATCGTCATCTCAGTTGCTCTCTAGATGAAAGACACCCAGGTTGAAAAGGAGTACATATTGTCATCTTCCCTTGTTGGAAGGCGATAATGAAACACAATGGCATGAGGGAAAGAAAGAAATGAGGCTTTTGTGCAAGAAATCAGTCGTGGAGTTAATCTACTCTTTCTGTAACACGGGGCAGCAGTGGCAGATGTACACACACTCTAATTACCCAATAAGTCCTGCCAAAACAATTTGACTCAGGTAAAAGTAGAATCATTTGTGATTGTCAGTTCAGTTGCCTTCAAGGATACAGCACACCCAGGTTGAATAGACATATTGTCTTTCACTCCTGCCATCCAAGGAAAAACAGCGGGGTACGGAGAAGGAAAGGAAATAGGCTATTGTGTGGAGGCTGTAAACAACTCATAGGCCAAGGGCCAATTCTGTGATACTGCAGGTAAAGCCCTGCTATGAAGACACAATGAGAGTAGAAGTAGTTGTGATTATCAACTCTAGCTCGCAGAACATTCAGCTTCAATAGACATATCATTCAAGGCCAAGACCCTTGTTGTTCACGGGCCGGCGGGCAGCTTTATTCGTAACAACAGACATAAAACTCACCTGTCTCAACCACCACTTTCCAGCATCGTCTCGGCTGGACGCGGAGCACCAGTGCAACAGGACACTTTCCAGGTCCAAACCTGATTGGCCAGCTCTCCAGGTCTGCCTCCCGAATGCGTCCTCAGGGACGGGTCAGCCTTCGCTGCTGGTCCCTCCATTCTGTATCCTCTCACTGGACACACAAACACCAAGGTAAAAAGTCCTTTGGCCTTAATTGCCGGATGCAGGGAGAACCAGCCCACTAGATTGATTCTCCTCAACTCCCCCAGTCTGCCACACATGGGTTTAATTTTTGTTGTTTTAACCTTTATCAGGTGCTTGGGACCACTTCTACAACAGCCGCTTGGTTGGTTGGTTGGTTTGTGCATTTTTGAAATGTGTAGTCTTTAGGGGAATCATGGTATGTGCTCTTTAGGCCTTCAGAACCCTAAGAGCCCTGCATCAGGGAAATACAGTGTGTTTCGTACACCAGGCAACTACCCACAGTAAAAATCAATGCACTCACAGGGTTATGTTTTTTACCATTCATGTTGACTAGAATAGTTGTACACATCATCCTGTTTCCTCAATGGAAGGCGGCAATTCTCCTACCACTGCTATGCCGATGACACCCACCTGATCTTGTCATTTCCCCCCTCTGACACAATCGGAGGCCTGGCAGACATCTTGGAGTGGATGACGATGCACCACCTGAAGCTCAACCTGGACAAGACTGAGCTGGTGTTCCTCCCGGGGAAGGGTTGTCCGCACTGAGACCTGGCCATCACCATTGATAATGTCAACTCAGACTGCAAGGAATCTGGGTGTGACCCTGGACGACCAACTGTCGTTCTCGGCAAACATCACATCAATGATACACTCCTGCAGATTCCTACTCTACAAAATCAGGAGGATTCGCCCCTTCCTCACTGACGAGATGGCGCAGGTGCTCATCCAGGCTCTTGTTATCTCCCGCCTGGACTACTGCAACTCCCTGCTTGCTGGTGCCCCGGCGTCTGCCATCTGACCTCTGGGGCTTGTTCAGAAAGCTGCAGCTCGTCTGGTGTTCAACCGCCCCAAGTTCTCCCACACAACTACCCTTCTCCATTCTCTACACTGGCTCCCTGTAGCAGCTCACATCCAGTTCAAGACCCTGGTGCTAGCCTATAGGGCAGTGAAAGGAACAGCTCCTTCTTACCTCCAGGCTATGGTCAAGCCTTACACCCCTGCCCGACCACTTCGCTCTGCTGCCTCGAGGCGACTGGTTGCCCCGTCGCTCAGAGGTCCCTGCGGCCGATCTACACGGTCACGGCTCTTCTCTGTCCTGGCCCCACAGTGGTGGAATGAACTCCCCACTGATGTCAGGACAGCTGAGTCGCTGCCCATCTTTTGCCGCAGGCTGAAAACCCACCTCTTCAAGAAACACTACCCTGACCCTTCCTCTTAGCACTTGCTTATTTGTCTTCACTTATTTGTCTTAGCACTTGCTTATATGCTTATATGCTTCACTTATTTGCCTTACCTCTTGTTTATTTGCTTCACTTACTTGTCTCATTTGTTTAATTAAAAAGTAGGTAGCTAACTTTTTGCACTTTTACCTTAGCACTGGTTATGCTCTTAGATGCTTGTTTAGGAAGGAAATGCACTTACGATTTCTGGTGACGAGTTGTTCTCTTGCCTACCTATGTTGAATGCAGTCGCTTTGGATAAAAGTGTCTGCTAAATGCCTGTAATGTAATGTAATATTACTTCTGCTTTTACTACTTCTACTACAACTACTACTACTACTACTACTACAACTACGATTTCTTAACACGGTATATTTCTAATTAAATTGACATTTTTTAAAAACATTTTTAAACTGAAGCAAGCACACAAATTTTCTTCAGAAAATTTAAACTTTTCTAGTTGAGGTATGCATGCATAGTCTGATAGTAATAAAGATTCCGTGTGTGGGCCATGTTCCTCGAAGGCACGATGGTACAAATACGATTTTTGCTTCCGTAACTTCATAGTGAAACACAGTTCACTATGTTTCCTCCTTCGTCTCCCCGTAGATGCGTCTCCACTGTTGTTGTTGTTGCTCGCTCGTACTATCTCTGCCACTTTTCCCATCGACCCAGCGTGGCCGGCAGAGATAGTACGAGTGAGCCACAACAACAACAGTGGAGACGCATCTACAGGGAGACGAAGGAGGAAACATCGGGGAAAACGGAGCGGAATTCGGAACAGACTGAGAGTTCAAGCCCACCGTCCACCTCTGCCCAGCATCCTTCTTGCTAACGTCCAGTCTCTGGATAATAAGTTGGATGATGTTAGGGCGAGGATTAGATTCCAACGGGACATGAGGGATTGTAACATCTTTTGTCTGACGGAAACATGGCTGACCCCGCTGGTGCTGGATCGAGTCATATGCCCAACCGAGTCCTTCTCTGTTTTCCGTGCGGATAGAACGGAAGAGTCTGGCAAATCTAAGGGTGGAGGGGTTTGCTTCATGACCAACAACAAGTGGTGCAACCCCAAGGACATTAAGACTCTTTCTCGTTCCTGCTCGTCGAACCTGGAACATCTGACGATCTCATGCCGTCTATTCTACCTTCCCCGGGAGTTCAGCTCGGTCATCACCACAGCCGTCTACATACCACCACAAGCGGACACCGACGTAGCACTATCGGACCTACATGATGTGTTATGTCGGCATCAGAACAAGCATCCCGACGCGGCTATGGTGGTGGCTGGGGACTTTAATAGGGCGAACCTAAAAAAAGTCATGGCGAACTTTCATCAGCACATTACGTGTGCTACCAGAGGGGAAAGAACGTTGGACCACTGCTATACGCCGTTCAAGAGAGGATACAAGGCTGTCTCTCTCCCTCCGTTCGGCAAATCAGACCATGCCGCCATTTTCCTGCTACCGGAGTATAAACAAAGGATAGCACGGGAAGCGGTAGTGACGAGGGACGTAAAGCGGTGGTCTGACCAATCAGAGGCTGAGCTACAGGACGCTCTGCGTGACGTCGACTGGGACATGTTCCAATCCAGTTCCAGGGACGTCAGCGAGTTTACGGAAGTAGTAACAAGCTTCATAGCAACGCTAGTGGACACCATCGTCCCCACGGTAAAAGTTAGGTCCTTTCCTAACCAAAAACCGTGGGTTGATAGATCCATCCGCGACGCTTTGAACACCCGCACTGCTGCCTATAACTCCGGTCTTGTATCCGGCAACATGGACGAGCACAAGGCAGCGTCCTATGGACTGAGAAGGGCGGTGAAGGAGGCCAAGAGGAGGTATAGGGACAGAGTGGAGTCGCAGATGGAGCAGCGCAACACCAGACGCCTATGGCAGGGGCTACGGACTATAACGGACTACCAGGGCAGACCCCAATTGTGAGTGCCGACGCATCCCTAGCGGAGGACCTGAACTCATTTTATGCACGGTTTGAGGCTAGCAACAACAGCGCTAGCTCGCCGGCTAACAACATCACCGTTAGCGTAGCCGGAGTGAGTTCTACCGCTGGGGATGAACACACACTCTCTGTGACTGAGCACAGTGTGAGGAGGGCTCTGACGAGGGTGAACACCAGGAAAGCTGCTGGTCCGGATGGCATATCTGGGCGAGTACTGAAGACCTGTGCTAATCAGCTAGCTCCAGTGTTCACCACTATATTCAACATCTCCCTGGCTGAGTCTGTGGTCCCCGCCTGCTTCAAGAGATCCACTATTGTCCCTGTGCCCAAGAATGCTTCTCCAGCATGCTTGAATGACTACCGACCGGTGGCCCTCACCTCGGTGGTCATGAAATGCTTCGAGAGGCTGATAAAGGATTTCATCTGCGCCTTCCTCCCTTGCTCCATGGACCCGCTGCAGTTTGCTTATCGTCCCAACAGATCCACGGATGATGCTGTCTCCCAGGTACTGCACACCACACTCTCTCATCTGGACAGCCAGAAGGGGGGCTATGTGAGACTGCTGTTCATTGATTATAGTTCAGCTTTCAATACCATAGTCCCCACCAGACTGGCTGGCAAGTTGATTGAGCTGGGACTGAACACCCCCCTGTGTGCCTGGATCCTGGACTTCCTGACCGCCAGGCCCCAGGTGGTCAGGGTGGGCAGACACACCTCCAACCCCCTCACCCTGAACACAGGATCCCCCCAGGGTTGCGTCCTCAGCCCCCTACTGTACTCCCTGTACACACATGACTGTGTGGCCAGGTTCAGCTCCAACTCCATCATTAAGTTTGCGGATGACACAGTGGTGGTGGGCCTGATCTCCAACAACGACGAGAAGGCCTACCTGGAGGAAGTTGCTGATCTGTCACTCTGGTGCCAGGACAACAGCCTCCTCTTGAATGTCACCAAAACTAAGGAGCTGATTGTGGACTTTAGGAGGACACAACAACAGAGGACGTACTCACCACTGGGGATTAATGGGACTACTGTGGAGAGGGTGAGCAGGTATAAATACCTGGGAGTCCACATCTCCGAGGATCTTACATGGTCCTCACACACAGACACTCTGGTGAGAAAGGCAAGGCAGCGCCTTTACCACCTCAGGCCACTGAGGAAATTTAAAGTCTCCCGGAGGATCCTTCAGTCCTTCTACTCTGGAGCTGTAGAGAGCATCCTGACAGGAAGCATCACTGCCTAGTTTGGCAACAGCTCCGCTCAGGACAGGAAGGCTCTGCAGAGAGTAGTGCGTTCAGCTGAACGCACTATTGGAACTACACTCCCCACCCTGCAGGACTTATACACCAGGAGGTGCAGAACCAGAGCCTGCAGGATCATGAAGGATCCTCACCACCCTAACAATGGACTGTTTCAGCTGCTGCGGTCAGGCAAGCGCCTCCGTAGTCATGCTGCCAAAACAGAGAGACTGAGACGGAGTTTCTTTCCTCAGGCCATCAGGACTGTGAACTCTGACCTCACCAGGGCCCCCACCAAGACACACACACTGCCCCTCTTATGCACACACACACTTAGGTAAAGACTACACATAATTTATCATTTATATTATATTATACATACAATTTCCCTTTTTTACTATATTTTTATAAAGTGCTCTTATTGTAAATATTGTGTTGTTTTTTATATAATCTTACTGTGACATTGTAAACATTGTAAATATTGTGGTTTTTTTTTTGTTTTTTTTATTGTAAATAGTGTGAACCTGTTATTTGCCCTTTGCACATTTCTGCTGAGCATTGCCACTCTACATTTCACTGCACACCTCGTGTGTGTATGTGACAAATAAACATCTTGAATCTTGAATCTTCAGATTGCTGATGTCAAATATTTCCCCTGGGAACCCACATTAAAATAATTTTTCAGAGGAACCAAAGTGATGGACTAATATCAGGGCTGTAAAAATGACCCATTTTGCCAGGCTACTAACCTACTAGCCTACAGTGTTTTCCGCTGCTTATCTCGCATTGCAGGGACATCAAATGCTTTGGCAGCACAACATGGCCCGTAGCTTCAAACATAATTATATTTCTCAAGTTAAAAACTGTCATCTGTTTCTCTAGAATGATTTGGGGATCCATTTTAATCTTCCCACGACCCACTCTTTGGGTTCCAGCCCAGTCTCCGCTAAGCACTGCTTTCGATCAGGGGGTATAAAAACATTCTCCTGCTTAAGGACCCTTAAAAAGATACACATTTGGCTGGGAACCTCCACAGAGTCATGTTAGTTTGTGTGTATAATATTCCTCTAATGTTTCCTTTGGTAGCGGTAGCGCATAACTACATGATTCGACCACATCTTTCATTTTTGACTTGGGATTCTATGTATTATTTGAAATTATGTTTTATTGTGGGGTGGCACTTATACTCTAAATCCCATCAAGTTTAGACAAAATGGTGTTTCACTATCAAGACGTGGGTAATGGAGAATCTGGCTCACAACTTTGGTCAAATGTCACCCCTCCCTGTCAACTTTCCTAAATCTTGTCACTACGTTGTCTTATAAGGCAGAAATCCCTTCAAATAAAACACAGATGCACATCAAACACAAAATGCACACATGATCAAACTACATCATTGTGCTGAATGTATTTTAGGCTTCCACGGAGCAGGTAGGGGTACATGAAGTACATGACCTTGAGGTAAGTTCACCTATTTTTCCAAGGCTGGGGACACACTATAGGAAAATCAGGCTGATTTATACCAGATTCGGAGGGGAAACCCTGATCAGAGGCTTAGTCGCACAGATTATCTGGTGGTGTGAAGGGTTTGAATCTGAAGAGACGGTGTGAACCACCCGGATGAGGTCAAACTAGTTTGATATTTACCACCCAACATCTGTAGGGTCCTGAAAAAGCCCTGGGGTGTGTGGGGTTTAGACAACGCCAATACTCAAGGAGAGACAACATTCACTGTGAGGTGAGTCTGCTGTTTTGATTGATGTCACGCTGGAGAACAGAACGCCAGTGATGTGTCTGGAGTCAGCAGGATAATCTGAGTTATACCGTTAAGGGTGTGATTCCCTGTCCTGCCTAATCATCTAGCGTGATGTGAAAAAATCAGAAATCTGTCATTTTCTGTTTGATGCGTTTTCAAAATCGGCTAGCATTTGATTATTATAGCAGTGGGAATAAAATTCATTCATAAATTCAGCAATTGAGCACACTGGACTCTCCGTCACCTCTCTCTCAGCATTCAACGGCATCCTGAAAGTCTCAATAAAGTGCTTATAATCTGTATTTCTGAGCCAATTGCTTGTGTCACATTGTTAATTACCCTATTCCTCCCTTCCTCTATCTCCCCCCTCAGTCCCCCCCTCCCACCTCTCAATCTGTCGGTCTCCAACCCTATTGTGTCAAAATCAAATTTACATTACCGCTGCAAAATCCCAGCACCCTAAATGTCTTAGTTAAGTGCATTGACAGCATTCTTAATCACACTTGGCTTTTCTCTCTCTCTCTCTCTCTCTCTCTCTCTCTCTCTCTCTCTCTCTCTCTCTCTCTCTCTCTCTCTCCTCCTTTTAACAGTTCATATTATGCATACACCAAATTTATATCACCCCCAAATGTCTTAGTTAAGTGCATCTGCCACCTTCTTAATCAGCCCCTTAGACTCCCCCTCTCAAGCTCTTAACAACCACGGAGTTTGTACATCAGCAGAAACAACGGCGGTGTCTGTTTTATTTGTAAGAAGTAGCGCATCGCATCAAATATTAACAACGTGCCCGCTGGAGAGTAGCGTGAGCTGCTTTGTAGTTGCGGCTTGACAGCGAAAGTGAGGAAATTGAGTTGGAAGGGCCAGTGTTTCCCGTTTGAAGGGGGGCTTGTAATGAGTGTCTATGTTTGTTAGGGTGAGATGGTGCTGGTGAGGAATCACCAATCAGCGATTGCAGCAGGGCAGGGTGGGGAGATTCAAGAGTTTCAATTGCACCACCATGTCTGCATTTAGTTCTTGTTGCTCAGCCGGTTCTTATTTAATAAGCACGAAAAGAGCACGAATTTTGAATCTATCTTTATTAATATTCTTCAATGGCATTTCTCCTTTATTTGATAGTAGACAAAGCAGACCGGAAAGATAATAATGACAGTAAAATATAAAGATATTAATATAATAATATTCTTTATGTATAAAGCACTTGCTTGATAAAAGCAATGAATAAAAAAGCATGAAAAGGAACAAATAGATAGAGAAAAAGGGAGGGTTAGTAGTAAAGTTATGCTACCAACCCAGTATACTCGATGTACCAATGAACCAATATACCAACAAAACTTACTACATGCTAAAAGGGCTAATGTAGATGATAACTAAGCAATCGGAGGGGTAGGAGATGATGGAAGAGATATTGACATGCAACAACAGGTTGAATCCATCACACCCATGACATTGGAACAAGGTCGTAGCACTTTACAAATAAATAAGACATTCAGAAAACAGCAGGGAAGAAAAGTTGTGCCCGGTGGAGAATTTCAATCGCGTATGATTACATTCGAATGAGTGATTTCATTGTCTAATGGAGAAAATGATTAAAATAGAGGATGAAAATGTCTGAGAAACAGACGGGTGGGAGTGCATATTTTACACACTTTATATACGGGAGTAGATTACAGGTGTTTGATTGGCATGCTTTAATGTGTGTTTATGTGTGTTCCGCCAAGGAAGTAAACACACCCTGCTGTGAGAACACACACACACACACACACACACACACACACACACACACACACACACACATGTACTCAGACAGAAAAACACACAAAGGAACTTTGCATATAAGCTAGAAAATAATATTTTGATTGGCATGCTCTAACAGGTTTGTGTGTGTGTTTGTTTAAGCCAAGGTAATGTACAGTGATGTGAATGCATACACATGTTGTATGTAGATGTGTAAATGTGTAAGTGTGACCTTTCCGTAACCGTTTCATTAACTCACATCCATCTCTTACTTCTCACCCTCAAATGCCTAACCTCACCACTTAAAACTGCACTATGCTGCATTAGATAAGAAGATCCCATTCTCACTAATTGATAAACAATGTGTGAAAATTACATAGTGTAGCTTTAACTCTTAGTCTTAAAGTCACCCTTTTTAAAGTGAAATTCTGTAAAATACCTTACTTCATCGTGGTCCTCAGAGAGATGGAAAAACACACACAAATGCACACACATTATGCATAGACAGACATCCACCCACCTCCAAATACACAAAGAAAATCAACCATGTCTGCTTCAATTCGCCTGCTTGTGAAATCATGCATAATAAATATACTTGAATGTGTAAAATATACACAAATAACAAACCTCGCCTTAAACCACCCTCTTACACACCTTCTTACTATCCCACACGCATGTATGTATACATACATGCCTCTCACATAATAGTGTTAGAGTCAGTAGGAGTAGTGTTAGGCATACATCTTTCTCTCTCTTTCTTCAATGCTGGCTGAGGATGGTAGCAGAGTCTCATTGTGTGTTCATGTGATTGGACTGAGTATAAGAGGGAGGTCTGAACTGGGGCTCCGCCTCTTTCTCTTTTGTTAGGCCATGGTGAGCCAAGCGCATGGTGCTCACCTAGAGGTAGACAAAGCCCTACCAATTTGAATGACTGCTATGACCTTCAGTCCTGCCCGAATTATTTTGTTTTCTATTTAAGACATCGTTTTAATAATCCAACTATAATAAACTGACTGGAAGAAACCAGCGGAGACGCAAGAGCTGGTCGCTCCAGGTGAAGCCAAAGCTTGGGCTGGCTTACCCCAGACTGGTGAGCTCTGCATGAAACACCATACCTGCAGCCAGCATTCTTCCTGTTGTCACTACTATCCATATTTTACTATAAAACACCTTTTGTTAGATTGGCTAGAAGGCTTTTCGTAACAATAGGCACACACACCTACCTGCATCTCTCAGACATAAACTCACTCCAGCTGAGACTGTGATTTGTTGATGTTGATTTGTGCATTATTTACACTTTCCCAGCTCTCTCCATTTTAAAGCCCAGCATGCACCTATACCACATGTCAGTCAAAATGGAAATCCCTCGAGGCATAGCACACAGTAAACATTTGAATTTGGAGGGAGAGTGCAGTAATGAAAGCAATATGAAGAAACATCTAGGCAGAGAGAGAGAAATAAAAAAATGAGAAACAGAAAGTGAGAGGGAGAGATCAAGAAAATGTGAAAGCGATTGAGAGGCAGGCTACACTTCGCTGCCATTTGAGTAAAGAACTTAATGGAGTCTATTGAGGTTGCTTTATTTAGGAATCACATCCTTGTAGGTACAGGAGACCTTCGGGAAAGGTCAAATTAGAATTCTTTCAGGTTTGACCTGAGAGGTATAAGAGGCAACTGGGTGAGTGAATAAAGTTAATTCGTTCAAGAATTACAATATAGAAAGAATCAAATTGGACACACAAGACCATGGTAAGGTAAAATCAATTTCCAATTCCTACTGCAGTGACAATTGGGGGAATTAGCCTGAATACCCAACCTGAATTGTGAACATTGACCCCTTGGCAACTACAACAATGAGACTGAGACTTGCATTAGAAATCACCTAAATAAGGTGTTTTCTATTCAAGGAATAATACATTGAGAACTACAACAGCCTATAAGGGTATCTGGCAGTCAAATGGAATTCATTTATTGTGGAGGCACAACAAGGGTGCTTGGGAATCAAGTTGGGATTTTTGTGGGATTCACAGCCTTGAGAGGGGAGGAGGGCTCTGGGAATCACCTGGCTTTTGAGACATGGAGGTTCGGAGGCCTTTGAATGGGAATAGCCTTGCAAATGGGAATTTAAAGATCTATACGGTTCCACTGGGAATCAAGGGGAATCTTGTTGGCAATCAGAGCTTGGCTATAGGGGCCCTAAGGGAATCATCTGGGATTTGTTTGGGATTCATGGCATGGGAATCCAAGAGGGGCTTTGGGAATCAAGTTAGATTGGTTGATTTATCCAGGAATTTCAACCTGGGATGTAGATGTTGCCTGTGGGAATTAAGTGGGATTTGTTTGGGGATTCTGACTGGAGATTCTTGACAAGTTGGCCTTTGATTTCCACCATTAACATGTAAATGCCAATAGAAGGCTTGCAATTACTTTAACTTGTCCTGTAAACCTGTATCGTTTTCCACTTTGTTTGTAGGAAGGGCTACTGCAGAAGCTATTCCTTGGCAAGATGGCAAGGCTTCTGAAATAGCATATTTAACAATGTGACACTAAGACTTTTTTGATTTATAAGATATTTTTTTAATTTAATATGACACTGTTGATGAAGGGGCAGGACATGATAAGCATTTTGCTTCTTCCTGCTCCTTCTCGAACACATCCATTGTTTTGTTTTTTTCTGATGGAGATTGTTTGATTTATCTTTTATGTTTGGTGTTTTATCTTTTACTGTTTTATTGTGATCTGTTAATGTTGATGTTCGATACAAATAAAAGAAAGAAAGAAAGAAAGACTTAAAATATGTTTGGTGTGACAACACCTTCCATTGCTCTCTGGAGAGGTTTACTTAGGTGCCACCAAATAACCACACAGACGACTGAAAATGCTATGGCTTGGTCCTCTTCCAAGTGAGCTGTAGTGCGGTTTGTTAGGAGTGAGATCATAGTCCAAACCAACTACAGAAAATCACGCCAAAACACAAGGTTTTATGGGTATAAGGACACAAATGTTGACACCTGAATGTTTATATCTGATAGCTAGCAGTTCCTCACAAAGTCACTAATGTTTTTTTTTAATATTATTTTGTACCTATGCAAAATGTCTTCTTCTGGACAATACTGGATAGATTTCAAATGTATGCTTATATATTATGCTTTTCCCTGTGTTATGCATGCATATCTTTTTTTGGGAGGGAATAATGGGGAAAAGATGTTTTTCTTGATACGCACTAATTTGACTCCAATAAAAATTATATTTAAAAAAATCCTACACACCTTGAGTTTTATTCTGTCATTTCATTAATGTAATCCCTCTCCCACCTTTAAAATGTGTTTTTCAATATCCTGCACAGGCAAGTCAAGTCAGAGATTTTCCTCAGTAGGAGGCATAGCTCCTATAAATTGGCAGCTTTCCATGGCACTAACCAGGCTGTCAGATTCAGAAGAGCCAGCAAAGTTAGCGTATAGATAAAGTTACAACATCAGCAATACTTTGTTACACTTGACTAATAGTTTATATTACTTTTCAAGAATTATAATGCATCAAGAAAAATAAATGATCCTCCCACTACCATAATAATTAATTTTGAAGGGTTGGAGGAATGATGACTAGACTTTGTAAACAATAAGACGAGGATTATTTTTTTTCAACACTGTTAATGTATAGTAGACCACACTATATATTCTGAACAGAAAATGAATGTATCCTGCTGTAGTGTAACATTATCTAGCAATTTTAAGAGTTGCACTCATTTCTGACTCTCAGAAATACTCCAGGCTTTTGTGATCTCGACTACAACACTGCTTTTATCCACTTTCTCTGTGTGTGTACCTAAGTGTTACTTGTAACATGCCTTTTCCCCCTTTCTTCAGAGTGCACAGGTCATGATGACATTTAAAACCCACACACCCACACAGCACGTACACGTACACACACCCACACAGCACGTACACACACGTGCGCGCGCGCACACACACACACACACACACGACAGCAAAGCTAGATGAATGAAAGGTCAGCTCTGCACTCTAATAGCTTTGACTTCCTGACATTTTCTGCCCAGCCTCAAGGAAAATAGAGGGATTGGAGTGTGTGCCTGCACACACACACACATACAATCAACCATACACACATGCGCACTAAAACACTCACATATATCAGAAAGTCTTGATCTACTGCTCTGTATTAAGTATTAAGCTCAATGTTCTCAACAATACAAGTCAGTGTGTCATGATTGTGACCTCGTCTAATAAGGGAATAAGTCTAATTTACCACCTTTAGTAAACTCGGCTTATTACATTAATTCACAATAAAGCAATAATTCTTACATTATTAGTGTCATGATAGAAGTCCACCATCATGTATTTATCCTGCAATGCTATAATGTCGAAAAGCATCTGAATTATAGCACAAATCTACTATCAGTGACCCTGCACATCATTATTTGCACAATTGTTCAGACTGAACAAAGTTTTACGATTTCACGATTTGGTGCGTTTAAAATAAGATGCTTCAGCAAACGGGGACAATGATGAAGAGAGAAAGCCAAGTTGCTGATTCCGCTCCCCTATCTCCCTCTCTTCAGGAAGTTTATCAAAGTAACAAATGTCAAATCAAACATGAGCGTTAAATGCTGGAGTGCCTCTGAGCTGCTTTGTGTCATCGCTTGCTTTTGAAGTCCGACTTATCAGGCCGCCATTAAAGGCAGACATTTTGAGAGTTTGTTGAAAAATTGGACCCACAACTTCCCCCAAATTGTTGCAAATGAGAGCAACAGGCACGTTGCCATGGCTGCTGCTTGTAATCAGCCGTGCTGGATCCAGGCAGAGTCAGTCCACTGACTCAACTCTCTCCTGGATCCAGCCTAAGCCCCCCCCCCCCAGTCTGCCACAATATTAGATATATTAACAAAGGAATGCTAGACCTGTCACTTTCAAGCACAAAAATTCCCCACAATTTTGTCAAAAAACAACTCCAAAACACCAAGTCAGTGCAGTTCCCCGAGTCATTTGTCTTTCCATTGATGTATTCAACAGGGTCCTGCTATTGAGTAGGTGGATTCACAACTGTGCCAACACTTCTTTCCTTCTCTCAGTCCCTTCTGTCAAATTCTTTCTTATTCTGTCTCTCTCTCTCTCTCTCTCCTTGATCCCCAGTGCTTTGTCAACAGGGTCCCAGTCTTGAGTGGGTGGCTCCAACATCCTGTCATTTAACTGTAATACCAGTTATGGCTCCCCCGTGACAACTATGTCCTTGCTTCATCCCCCCCTTTAAAACCCTACTGTATAATCTCTCTTTTTTAACTTCCTTCTCCCTACTCTCACTGGGAAGTCCTTTCCATCTTACAAAAGTAACTATGCTGCTACAGAGTCACAGAAGTGTGCCCAGATTCTCCTTTAGTACTGTACTGTACTGTAGAACAACTTAAAACTGCCATTAACATGACATATGCAGTTTTGTGGCCGCACCTTAAAGTAGCATCAGTGTATACATTCTCCCTGTAATGGCCCCAGTGGGAATAAAACCCTTAACCCGGACTCACATTTGAATGTTACACAGTAGAGAAAAATTATTGTAATAATAATATAAAAGTAATAATTTTAGTATTATTTTATAGCATAAGATAGCATACAGTGGAAAATAGAAGTAAAGATGGGAGAGAGAGAGGATGACACACCACAAAGACCAGATTCAAACAAACTGGTATAAGGTAACACTGTTTGGCACCCCTTGGGCCAAAAATGCCACAATGAAGTGGTGAGATGCATCATCCACCTCAATTCAGTGGTGTCTGAGATATTGTATGTGACAATTGAATGAATGAACAAAACACCTTACTCCTTCTACTTTTGGTTTGCCGACTGTGCAAACTCAGACTCAAACTCAGACTCAGACAGCATTATTGGTTTCATTTTGATGTAAACAAAACACATGGTGGCAAGCATTACTTTTACTATTGCTATTGCTATTGGGATCATCATTTCTTTCCATTGTATTCGATGAAACTGACTAAAGCCCTGTCATACTTTTTTTTCTGGTAGTCCATATTCCATCTGTGGATGGAAATATTCTGGTAATTGGTTTATTCATGGCAACAGGGAGACTCAATTGCTAAGACCTTAACTGGTGTATGGCCAATAGCCAGGTTACTCTGTTCATTGTGTCATTTCTCGCAGGTATTCCCGCGTCATCTTGATGACGTTGTCTACGTTTGCATGATCTTTTGGAATCAGTTAAGGCAGTGCTCAAGCCAAACTCCACTAGAGTGGAGCAGAAGACCCCAGCATGGCTGACAAAGGCAGTGAGGTTGCGCTTCCTGGGCCACACGCCAAATAAACATGGTGATGCATTGTTGGTGATGCATTGACGGGCTTCCATGAAGCCACCTTCCTGTATCTTGGCTGACACCTCATCACTCAGAAGAATGTGGCGTAGTAGTTTTCGCTTGCAACACCAATGCACCAAAGCTCCCAGCTCCCTAGTCTTTTTGCCTCTCTTTGATGTTTTCAACACGGTTCCTCAATAATGAGTGGGTTAGAGTTCATATTCATTTAAAATGTATTTGGCGACCATTTGTCTCTATTTCTGTCATTGCCAATGTGCTGTTCCTTTGAAACACAAATGTTCATGCACAGAGTTATGAACACAAGGGAGATGGCATTTTATTGATGGGAATGGAATCAAAAAAGGTATATTTAAAGATGTAAAGATGTCGAGGATACCAAACCCAATTCTTTATTACAGGAATAAATCTCTCAAAAACAATGCTTGGAGAATGGTTGTATCCATTGTTGGGATCTGAAGGAATTTTTTGTATATTTTTGATTAACACTACCTAATTAGTTATTAGTTAACTCATCAAAACAATGTAATCTTATAAAAGGCAATAACAAAAAGTATTGGGCAAGTAATTCTGACATTCAGAATAGTGACCCATCAACCAAGTTGCTTTCAATGTGAAAAGGATGAGGCAGCATGTTGCCCAACGTTGACCGAAGTGAGGTCTGACCTCAGGTCCTTCAAGCGATGTGCAGGGGGATCTATTATCCTTCAGAAAAACGGCTGGAAATTCAGTTTGAGGAGAAAATCAAAAAGGGAACTCCAATAATGGCGATGGGAGGCTAAGACAGCAGCATCAAGCAGGATGTTGGACCTGGAAAAGCAGTCAGAAGACCAAAAGGCTGATCTACACAGACCGCCACCAACATCATCTCCACTTCCACAATTTCCACTCGGTACCTCTGTCAGCAGTCCCGATCCTCCCACCTCTGACCCTCTCCTCTGTTCTACAATCATCTCCACCCTCTGCTCCTCCACCATCATCAGTTGCTGGGTCATCACCTACAGCAAGAGTGAAGTGGAAATGGACCACCAGCTTGGAAGACCTGGATGATGATTTGGCAGAGATACGTACTAACACTTATCTCCAATAAAGAGAAGCTCTCTGTATTTCAACAGTCTTTTTACTATTTGGAGATGGGCAAGCTGGACATCAAAGGTAATTTTATTTAGCGTAAATGACAACCATTCATTTGTTAACCATATTTAAGTAGTGGCTACTGCACTGTATTACTTTATTTATAACAACTATCCAAGATTGTATGAGACACAACTCTTCAGCTTTACACATTTGAAACATATTTCCTTTCCAGTAATTGTTTAAAATATTCATTTTCAGATACCAAAGAAATGCCAGGAAGATGAAGAAACACGGAGAAGAAAACCTGATCTGGCTACCTGGATGGAAACCCAGTTTCTTGAAGGATTTTCTCGGCGAAAAAAATAAAAACAATTAAGAAGGAGGAAGAGTGCACAGCTAGCAGAGGAAGAGAAATACAACTTAAATGTAATTGGTCAAATGTATTAAGTGGCTTGATTTTCTTGCTATTGTGTAGAATTTCTTTAATTTACAAAAGGTGTTTTGGGGAAAGTTACAGTTTGAATGTTTATTTCAGTGTATTGTCTTGCATGCACTTGCAAGATTAAATCTTCATATATTTGTGTTGTTTTTCAGTCTCTTAAGGCTTAACAAGGCTTTCACTAATCATTATGTGAACACTGTTTCTGGTTTTCACTTAGGGAAACTGTTGTAATAAGCCTTGCATTTGTTCTTTACATAGGTGTTTAGGAGATTCTAGGGTATACTAATTAATTACATTTAATTATTATTCATTTCAGTTAATATATGTTGATATATTTAAATAACAAAACACAATTGGTTATTGTGTGCATTCATTTATTTCATCAATGAAACAACCATAACACATCAGCAAGCAGACCCAAACGCACACACTCATATACACACACAAGCCCCCTTTTTTTTATAACTGCCTGCACTCTTCTGTGTGTGTATGTGTATATGTGCATGTTTGTGTGTATGTGCATATAGGTGCATATACCTGTACATAAACTTACATTTTGCTTGTATGTGTTTTCCTATTTGCTTGTGAATGTGCATGTCTGTGTGCACATATTTGTGTCCATACGTGTCTGTGTGTACATGGACCTGCATGCGTATGAATCGTATTTTTACTTCACAACATGAAGTAAAAAACAGTGCAGTAAACAATACAAACATTTCGCTGCATATCTTAATTAACATCGACGACTAAAGCAAGGGCTGCACTTTTCTTGAAAAAAGAATAATAAAGGAATAAGCATATAATGCAGTATCAAGATCGCCAGGAACCTTTTACCCGGTTTCCAGCTGTGGCTTTTACCGGGCATCTCCAGGCTGTTGCTCAAAAATGAGCACCAATATTCACGGCTAGCCCTAAAGGATTAATAGATTAAATATCATCACCAGTTCGAATCCCTGGTAGATGGTTGGAGTAAAATAACTAAAGCAAACAAACCAACAAAAATGTAGGAGGAACATGTGGACATCGACCTTTAAGGTGGGACCTTGAACAAGGCAATTAAAACCCCGACTGGCACCTCCGACTACGGGCAGACTGCAGGGTGTGGATAACCTGTGAACGCGGGTGTGTTTGCTGAGGAAAAAACATTTGTTCTCAGGCAACCTGCTCTGGGAAACGAAGTTTGAAGCTGTTAGAAGGTTACACCCAGCGCTTATGGTGCCGATTCACGAGCCGAAGAAAAAACTGTGACGGAGGCTCTAATTTTTGGTATGTAATATGGGACCAGAGTTATTGGATGCGAGGCCTGCATCCGCCTATAAGGCGAACCGGTTCTGAGCGGTGCGCAACAGCCCATTACTCTCTCAAGCTGGGCGAAGGAAAATAGATGCTATTACAGTGCGGGGTAGGTTCTTCATAAATCGGGAGTTGATTGATAGACTCATTATTAATTTAGCATCGCGCACGTGGCTGAGGCGCTCCCCTATTTATTACTGGGAGGCAACCAGCTTGAGGCGTACGCAGCATTTGAAATAAACACTCACTCGGGCACAAAAAGACACAAGGGAATGTGATGACTGGTCTGGCCTCCCGCAGAGGGATAGGGTGTACTGGAGATGATAATTAGCTCCTTGTTTCCAATTTAGCACCAACGTTAAACCAACTAATATGCAAACTGAAATGCACCGGTCCTAGAGTAACCATTCCCCCTTTTCGAGGTTGAAATTCGTGCTTCAATCCAGGTCATCTCTGCGTTTACCGAGACACATTGGAGATTATTAGGCAGGGGTTACATTGGTCTCTGATGCGCCTTGTTATTGTCCCAGTGGGTTGTTCTAGGCTCCCCTGCCACACCAGGCCAAATGCATGGAGTCACCAGTGGCTATGTTTACATGCAGACTCAGTGTTAAGAGGACTGGGCTATATCCTTTTTTAAGGTCTATATGCGCCTTTAATAACCCACTCTTTTTTATCTCCCATCTACCCACGATTTCTGCCTATCTATGTTTCCTGACGATGTGTAGCTTGGGAAGTAAGACAAGCAAGCTAACTACAGTTGAGCCTGCACAGGAAATAGAAAAAGTAACAGTAATCGGTTCCCTGGAAAATACTGGAATATCCCAGTTACCATTATCCAGGCTTCTCTCACATTTCTGGGTTACTGTAACAGGATGTGGCGTCTACTGTGTGCAGTTGTGTGTTTATCAGGTTATTTTACGGCAGCTCGAATTGAACAGCCGGGATCAGTATATTTTATTAACTTTTTTGTGTTGTGTGTGTAAACACCAGTTTGTGGGTGATACTGTGTGTGTTGTGTGTTCGGGGTGTATAAGTCAGTCAGTCAGTCCGTCACTATTGTGCTAGTGGCGGTGCCACAGGACTCAATACTGGAGTTGTATTCAATCCTCTACTCTCAGTCTTTCCAACGTCTTCCACCTGTTGTTCTCTTCGCTCTCTCTCTCTCCTCTTCTCTCCTCTCCATCTCTCCCTTTCCCTGCTCTCTTTCTCTCTGCCTCAGTGTCTTTTGATATGCTAAGCACGTGCCATATTTATAAATCATTGTGAGAGGAAACTAGTAGAGTTAGGGGACTAATAACAAATTGCCCATGTCTGCCGAGAGAAGTGAGAAAGAAAGAGGAAAAAAAAAGAGGTTTTGAGAGAGGAAGTGGAAGGGGATTGTCAAGCTCGGCGTCTCTCCACGATGCGTGACACCCCAGGTTGATGAGATGTACATTTCATAATCTTTCCTCGTTAGACACCTGGTAATGAAATAAGACGGGTCGGTAAGGGAAAGATAAGGAAAAAGGAGCATTGTGCAAGGAAGCTGTGACCGCCCAATAACTGTGGCTCGTGGGCTGAGAGCCAATTCTCTGATTTGCTGTAGCATATCACCGAGCGAGCCATTTCACCAACAATGAAGCATATGGTGGGCAAAAAAAATACTCAAAACCCTATAATTAAAGTATAACCTGCAGCATTTTCATTGAAATTAATGGACAGTTTTGCTACTCTCTCGTCAATTACATATACCACATTAGTAACTCAACCACTAGCCAAAGGTTTTACATTTGCTCTTCTTAAACAACGCGGTGTCCAGGCAGTGTGCGTTTTAAATTTCCTGTTTATTTGTAATGAACACATAATGAAGAAGACTGGGTTTAATTAGCATGAGCAGCGATAGCCGCTGTGGCTGAGCAGGCTGAATAAAAGAGCGCCACCCTCCTACAGTGAAACTCAATCTTCACCTCGGAAAATTCGAGGAGAAAAAGGAAGAGCTTAGATTATTGTTTTTTTTTTCTCTGCGTTTTTCTTTTTTGTTTTTGTTTTATTTTATTCACAGTAACTGGACACACTGTTTGACTGACAGATCATCTCTCAGAAGAGCATTCGAGGCGCTACCAACGACCCTGAGCACCAATGATATAAAAAAAATGGATTTCTAGCAGTTTTACCACTTTAGTAAAAGTCGAAATACCTAATGGTGTTGGTTTGCAGTCGCACAGTATTCTCACAAGTTTTAAAAGCAGTGACTCAAAGTATTTGTGATCGTACATCCTCAGTTGCTCTCTAGTATGAAAGACACCAGGTTGAATAAAGTGTACATATTGTCATCTTCCTTGTTGGAAGGCGGATAATGAAACACAATGGCACTGAGGGGAAAGGAATAGAAATGAGGCTTTTTGTGCAAGAAAATCAGTCGTGGAGATAATCTACTCTTTCTGTAACACGGGGGCAGCCAGTGGCCAGATGTCACACACTTCTTAATGACCCAATAAGCTCCTGCAAAACAATTTGAATCAGGTCAAAACAGTTAGTGATCATTTGTGATTGTCAGTTCAGTTGCCTTCAAGGATACAGCACACCCTGGTTTTGAATAGGACATATTGTCTTTCACCCTGCCATCCAAGGAAAAAACAGGGGTACGGGAGAAGGAAAGGAAATTTAGGCTATTGTGTGGAAGGCTTGTAAACAATCATAGGCCAAGGGCCAATTCTAAGTGATAACGCATCGTAAAGCCCTGCTATGAAGCACAATGAGAGGTAGAAGTAGTTGTGATTATCACTCTAGCTCGCAGAACATTCAGCTTCAATAGACATATATTTCACAGGACCAAGGGACCCGTGTTAGTTCACGGGCCGGGGGCAGCTTTATTCGTAACAACAGACATAAAATCACCTGTCTCAACCACCACTTTCAGCATCGTCTCGGCCTGGCAGATCGGAGCACCAGTTGCAACAGGACACTTTCCAGGTTCCAAACCTGATTGGCCAGCTCCCTAGCGATCTGCCTCCCGAATCGCGTCCTTCAGGGCGGACTTCGGTTCAGCCTTCGCTGTGGTCCCTCCATTCTTGTATCCTCTCACTGGACACACAAAACACAAGGTAATAACAAAGTCCTTTGGCCCTTAATTGCCGATGCAGGAATGAACAGCCCACTAGATTGATTCTCCTCAAATACCCCCAGTCTGCCAACAAGAGGTTTAATTTTTGTTGTTTGTAACCTTTGATCAGGTGCTTGGGACCACTTCTACTCAGCGCTTGGTTGGATTGGTTGGTGTGTTTGGGCAGATTATTGTGCTTGTAGGATGCGGTTGTTTTAGTGTGCAATTTTGAAAATGTGTAAGTCTTTCAGGAGGAATCATTTGTTGTGTCTTTGGCCTTCAGAACCCTAAGAGCCCCTGCATCAGGGAAATACCAGTGTGTTTCGTACTCAAGGCAACTACCCACAGTATAAATCAAGGCCACTCAAAGGGTTATGTTTTTTTTACCATTCATGTTTTGACTAGAATAGTTGTAACATCATCCTGTTTCTCAATGGAAAGGCGGCAATTTCTACCACTGCTTATGCCTGATGACCACCCACCTGATCTTGTCATTTCACCCTCTGAACACAATCGGAGGCTTGGCAGACTATCTGGAGTTGGGTGGCCGATCACACCTGAAGCTCAACCTGGACAAGATGAGCTGGTGGTTCCTCCCGGGGAAGGGTTGTCCGCACTGAGACTGGCCATCACTCATTGATATTTGTCCAACTCAGACTGCATGAAATATGGGTGGTGTCCACTGGCACGACCAACTGTTCCTGGACGATACATCGGCAAACATCACATCAATTGATACACTCCTGCAGATTCTACTCTACAAAATCCAGGAGGAATCGCCCCTTCTCAACTGACGTGATGGCGCAGGTGCTCATTCCAGGCTCTCTGTTATCTCCCGCCTGGACTACTGCAACACTCCTGATTGCTGGCCTGTTCGCCCCGGCGTTTCTTTGCCATCTTGACCTCTGGGGCTTGTTCAGAAAGACTGCAGTCGATTGTGTGTTCAACCGCCCCAAGTTCTCCCACAACAACTACCCTTCTCCATTCTATACACTGGCTCCCTGTAGCAGCTCAATCAGTTCAAGACCCTGGTGCCTAGCCTTTCCAGGGCAGTGAAAGGAAACAGTCTCCTTCTTACATCAGGCTGTATGGTCAAAGCTTAACCCCTGCCACGACCACTTCGCTCTGCCATGCCTCGAGGCGATGGTTTGCCCCGATCGCTCAGAGGGTCCCCTGGGAGGCCGATCTACACGGGCACGCGCTTTCTCTGTCCTGGCCCCACAGTGGTTGGAATGAAATCCCCACTGATGTCAGGACCAGCTGAGTCAGCTGCCATCTTTTTGCCGCAACGCTTGAAAACCCACTCTTCAAGAAACACTACCCTGACCCTTCCTCTTAGCACTTGCTTATTTTTCTTAACTTATTTGTCTTAGACTTGCTTATATGCTTTTTGCTCATTATTTGCCTTACCTCTTGTTATTTGCTTCACTTAACTGTCTTCATTTGTTTAATTAAAAAGTTAGGTACGCTACTTTTTGCAATTTTACCCTTAGCATGGTTATGCTTTAGATGCTTGTTTAGGAAGGAAATAGCCACTTAGAATTTTCTGGTGACGAGTTGTTCTCTTGCTACCTATGTTGAATGCAGTCGCTTTGGAATAAAGGTGATTGTAATTGTCTGCTAAATGCCTGTAATGTAAAAAAAAAAAAAATATGGTAAAAAAAAAAAAAATCAAAAAAAAAAAAAAAAAATAATGTAATATTACTTCTAGCTTTTCCACTTCTACTACAACTTTGACTACTACTACTACTACAACTACGATTTTCTTAACTCGGTATATTGCTAATAAAATTGAATTTTTTTAAATACATTTTTAAACTGAAGCAAGCACACAAATTATCTTCAGAAATTTAAACTTTTCTAGGTTAGAGGTATGCCATTTGCCTAGATATGATAGTAATAAAGATTTCCGTGTGAGGGCCATGTTCCTCGGAAGGCACGATGGTTACCAAATACGATTTTTTGCTTCGTACCTTCATAGTGAAACACAGTTCACTATGTTTCCTCCTTCGTCTCCCGTAGGGTTGGATGCAGTCTCCACTGTTGTCTGTTGTTGCTCGCTCGTACTATCTCTGCCACTTTTCCCATCGACCCAGCCGTGTGCCGGCAGAGATAGTACGAGTGAGCCATCAACAAGCAACAGTGGAGACGCATCTACAGGGAGACGAAGGAGAGAAACATAGGGGAAATACGGAGCGGAATTCGGGACAGACTGAGAGTTCATGCACACCGCTCCACCTGCTGCCCAGCATCCTTCTTGCTTACGTCCTAGTCTCTGGAATAATAATTAAGTTGGATGATGTTAGGGGCGAGGATTAGATTCCAACGGGACATGAGGGTATTGTAACATCTTTTGTCTGACGGAAACTGGCCTGACCCCGCTGGTGCTGGATCGAGTCATATGCGTCCAACCGAGTCTTCTTGTTTTCCGTGCGGATAGGAACGGAAGACGTTCTGGCAAATTCTAGGGTGGTGGGGTTTGCTTCATGACCAACAACAAGTGGTGCAAACCCCTAGGACGTTTTTTTTTTTTTTTTTTTTTTTTTTTTTTTTTTTTTTTTTTTTTTTTTTGGTTTTTTTTTTTTTAAGACTCTTTTCTCGTTCTGTCGTCGAACCTGGAACATCTGACGATCTCTTGCCGGGTCTATTTCTACTTCCCGGGAGTTCAGCTCGGTCCTCACCCACATGCCGTTGTAGTTCTTACATGACCACACAAGCGGAAACGACGTATAGCACTATCGGACTACATGATGTGTTATGTCGGCATCAGAAAAAGCATCCGACGCGGCTATGGTGGTGGCTTGTCTGGGGGACTTTAATAGGTGCGAACCTAAAAAAAGTCATGGAGAACATTTCATCAGCACATATACGTGTGCTACCAGACGGGGAAAGAACGTGGTCCATGCTATACGCCGTTCAAGAGAGATACAAGGCCTGTTCTCTCTCCCTCCGTTCGGGCAAATCAGACCATGCCGCCTTCTTTCATGCTTCCGGAGTAAATATAAACAAAGGATAGCACGGGAAGCGGGTTTAGTGACGGTGAAGGGACGTTTTTTTTTTTTTTTTTTTTTTTTTTTATTTTTTTTTTTGTCAAAAGCGGGTCGGTACTGACCAATTCAGAGGCTGACTACAGGCACGCTCTGCGTCGACGTTCGACTGGGGAAATTGTTCCAATCCAGTTCCAGGGACAGGTTCTTCAGCGAGTGTTACGGATGTAGTAACAACCGCTTATAGCAACGACGCTAGTGGACACCATCGTCCCTACGGTAATAGTTTGGTCCTTTCCTAACCAAAACCGTGGGTTGATAGATCCATCCCGCGAGTGAACGCTGGTGGAAACCCGCATGACTTGGCCTATAACTCGGTCTTGTATCTGGCAACAATGGACGAGCACAAGGCAGCGTCCCTACCCCCTATGGAACCTGAGAAGGGCGGTGAGGAGGGCCAAGAGGAGGTATAGGTGACAGAGTGGAGTGCGCAGATGGAGCAGCGCAAACACCACGGACGGCCTAAGGCCAGGCGGTACGGACTATACGGGACTACCAGGGCAGACCCAATTTGTGTGTGTAGTCGCCGAAACCACGCCATCCCTAGCGGAGGACCTGAACTCATTTTTTGCACGGTTTTGAGGCTAGCAACAACAGCGCTAGCTCGCCGGCCTAACAACATCCACCGTTAGCAGTAGCCGGTGTGAGTGTCTACCGCTGAGCTTAGGGTATGAACACACACTCTACTGTGACTCCCCCCCGAGCACAGTGTGAGGCGGGACTCTGACGAGGGTGGAACACAGGAAAAGCTGTCTGGTTTCCGGATGGGCATTATCTGGGCGAGTACTGAAGATCCTGTGCTAATCAGGCTACTCCAGTGTTCACCACTTTATTCAACATTACTGGCTGAGGTTCTGTGGTCCCAGATGCTTCAAGAGATCCAACTAATTGTCCCTGTGCCCAAGGAATGCTTCTCCTGCGATGCTTGAATGACTACCGACCTGGTGATGGCCCTCACTCGGGTGTCATGAAATGCTTCGAGAGGGATGATAAAGTGATTTCATCTGCGCCTTCCTGCCCTTGGACTCCATGGACCCGTGCTGTTTGCTTATCGACCCAACAGATCACGGATGATGCTGTCTCAGGTATACTGCACACCACACTCTCTCATCTGGACAGCAGAAGGGGGGCTTTGGTGAGACTGCTGTTCATAGATTATAGTTCAGCTTTCAATACCTTAGTCACCACCAGATGGCTGGCATGTTGATTGAGCTGGGATGAACACCCCCTGTGTGCCTGGATCCTGGCCTTCCTGACGCACCGGCCCAGAGTGGTCAGGGTGGGGCAGACACCACCTCCAACCCCCTCACACTGGAACACAGGATACCCCCAGTGGTTTCGTCCTCAGCCCCATACTGCTACTCCGTGTACACACATGACTGTTGTGGCCAGGTTCAGCTCCAACATCCTCATTTAAGTTTGCGGGGATCTCGGATTGACACATGGTGGTGGGCCTGCAAGTTCTCAACAGAACTCGACAGAGTCAGGACCTACCTGGAGGAAGTTGCTGATCTGTCACTTGGTGCCAGGACAACAGGCCTTCCTCTTGAATTGCCTCCATGTCACCAAAACTAAGGAGTTGTTGTGTTGATTGTGGACTTTAGGAGGACACAGCAACAGAGGACGTACTCACCAATGGGGATTAATCGGGACTTCTGTGGAGAGCGGAGGTGTGCAGGTATAATACCTGGGAGACCACATCTCCGAGGATCTTCATGGGTCCTCACACCACAGACACTCTGGTGAGAAAGGCAAGGCAGCGCCTTTTCCACCTTCAAGGCACTGGGAAATTAAAGTCTCCGGAGGATCCCTCAGTCATTCTTCTTGGAGCTGTAGGAGAGCATCCTGACAGAAGCCATCAACTGCTTAGTTTGCGCAACAGACTCGCTTCAGGACAGGAAGGGCTGCATGCAGAGGTAGTCGCGTTCAGCAGAGAGCACTAGTTTTGGATAACTACACTCCCACCCTGCAGGACTTATACACCAGAGGTTTGTGAGAGTCCAAACAGAGCCTGCAGGATCTATTGAAGGATCCCCCCACCCTAACAATGGGAACTGTCTTTCAGCTGCTGCCCGGTCAGGCAAGCGCCTCCGTAGTTCAATGCTGCCAAAACAGTGAGACTGAGACGGGAGTTCTTTACTCAGGCCATCAGGACTGTGAAACTCTGACCTCACCAGGGCCCACCAAGACACACACACTGCCCCTCTTATGCACACACACACTTAGGTAAAGACTACACATAAATTTATCATTTATATTATATTATC
The DNA here is from genome assembly GCA_034670405.1 of Hoplostethus atlanticus. Taxonomy (NCBI): domain Eukaryota; kingdom Metazoa; phylum Chordata; class Actinopteri; order Trachichthyiformes; family Trachichthyidae; genus Hoplostethus; species Hoplostethus atlanticus. The sequence continues at coordinate 677,406 of JAXDDX010000106.1, forward strand.
ATACAATCTTCCCTTTTTTACTATATTTTTATAAAAGTGCTTTATCTGTAATATTGTTGTTGTTTTTATATAATCTTACTGTGCCATTGTAAAAATGTAAATTTTGATGGTTTTTTTTTTGTTTTTTTTTTATTGTAAATAGTGTAGGGTGTGAATACCTGTTATTTGCCTTTGCACATTTTGCTGGAGCTTTGCACTCTACATTTCACTGCACACGGTGTGTGTATGTGCAAATAAAAATCTGGAATCTTGTATCTTCAGATTGCGGATGTCAAATATTTCCCCTGGGAACCACATTAAAATAATTTTTCAGAGGAACCAAGTGATGGACTAATATCAGGGCTGTAAAAAATACCCATTCTTTGCCAGGCTACTAAACCTACTAGCCCTACAGTGTTTTTCCGCTGGCTTATCCTCGCATTGCCAGGGGACATCAAATTGCTTCTGGCAGCAACAACATGGCCCGTAGCTTCAAACAATAATTATATTTCTCCAAGTTAAAAACTGGTCATCTGTCTTCTTCTAGAATGACTTTGGGGATCCTTTTTAATCTTCCCAGACCCACTCTTTGGGTTCCAGCCCAGTGCTCCGTAAGCATGCTTTCAGATCAGGGGGTTATTAAAAACATCTCCTGCTTAAGGACCCTTAAAAGAGATCACATTTGGCTGGGGAACCTCACACGAGTTCATGTAGTTTGTGTTGTATAATTTCCTCTAATGTTTCTTTGGTAGCTCCAGGTAGCGCATTACTACATCGATTCGACCACTCTTTCATTTTTAGAATTGGGAATTCTATGTATTATTTGAAAATTATGTTTTATTGGGGGTGGCACTCTATACTCTAAAATCCCATCAAAGTTTAGAAAAATGGTGTTTTCACTATCAAGACGTGGGTAATGGAGAATTCTGCTCACACACTTTGTTCAAAAAATGTCACCCCTCCCTGTCAAACTTTCTAAACTCTAGTCACTACGTTGTCTTATAAGGCAGAAATCCCTTCAAAATAAAACACAGATGCACATCAAAAAAAATGCACACTATGATCAAACTACATCATTGTGCTGAATGTATTTTTAGGCTTCCACGGTGCAGAGGTAGGGGTACATGAAAGTACATGACCTTGAGGTAGTTCACCTAATTTTTCAAGGCTGGGGACACACTATAGGAAAAATCAGGCTGGTATTTATACCAGACTTCGGAGGGTGAAACCCTGATCAGAGGGCTTAGTTCGCACGTATTATCTGGTGGTGTGAAGGGTTTGATCTGAAGAGTCGGTGTGAACACCGGATGAGAGGTTAGGTCAAACTAGTTTGAATTTACACCCAACTGCTGTAGGTCCTGAAAAAGCCCTGGAGGGTGTGTGGGCTTCTAGACAACGCCAACTACTTCAAGGAGAGAACAACATTCATGTGAGGTGGAGTCTGCTGTTTTGATTGATGTCAGCAGGAGAAACAGAACGCCAGTGATTCTCGTCGTCTGGAGCAAGCACGGATAATCTGAGTTGTATACCGTTAAGGGTGGATTCCTGTCATGCCTAATCATCTAGCGTGATGTGGAAAAAAATCAGAAATCTGTCTCATTTTCTGTTTGATCTGTTTTTCAAAATCGCTAGATTTGATTCTTTAGCACGTAGGAATAAAATTCCATTCATTAAATTCAGCAATTGAGCACACTGGACTCTCCGTCACCTCTCTCTCAGCATTCAACGGCATCCTTGAACAGTCTCAATAAAAGTGTCTTATAATCTGTATTTCTGAGCCAATTGCTGGTTGTGTCACATTGTTAATTACCCTATTCCTCCCTTCCTCTATACTCCCCCTCAGTCCCCCCCCTCCCACCTCTCAATCTGTCGGTCTCCAACCCTATGTGTCAAAATCAAATTTACATTTACCGCTGCAAAATCCAGCACCCTAAATATGTCTTGTTAAGTGCATTTGACAGCTTCTTAATCACACTTGGCTTTTCTCTCTCTCTCTCTCTCTCTCTCTCTCTCTCTCTCTATCTCTCTCTCTCTCTCTCTCTCTCTCCTCCTCCTTTTAACAGTTCATATTATGCATCCACCAAATTTATTTTATCACCCCCAACTGTCTTAGTTAAGTGCATCTGCCACCTTCTTAATCAGCCCCTGAGACTCCCCCTCTCAAGCTCTTAACAACCACGCGAGTTTGTACATCAGCAGAAACAACGGCAGGTGTCTGTTTTATTTGTAAGAAGTAGCGATTGACATCAAAATATTAACAACGTGCCCTGCTGCGAGAGTACGCGTGTGTGAGCTGCTTTGTTGTTGCGGCTTGACAGCCGAAAAGTGAGGAAATTGAGTTGAAGGCGCCCCAAGGCCGTGTTTGTGGTCCCGTTTGAAGGGGGGCTTGGTAATGAGTGTATAAGTTTGTTAGGGTGAGTATGGTGCTTGTGGTGAGGAATACCAATAGCGATTGCAGTTAGGGCAGGGTGGGGTGAGATTCAAAGAGTTTCAATTGCACCACCATGTCTGCATTTAGTCTCTTGTGACTCAGCCGCCTGACGTTTTATTTAATTAAGACGAAAAAGAGCACGAATTTTGAATCTATCTTTATTAATATTCTTCAATGGCATTTCTCCTTTACTTTGATAGTTGACCAAAGCAGACCGGGAAAGATAATAATGACAGTAAAATATAAAGATATTAATAATAATAATTATTCTTTATGTATAAGCACTTGCTTGATAAATAAAGCAATGAATTAAAAAAGCATGAAAAGGAACAAAATAGATAAGAGAAAAAGGGAGGGTTAGTAGTAAAGTTTCTTTATGCTACCAACCCTGTATACTCGATTTAACCAATGAACCAATATACAACAAAAACTTACTACATGCTAAAAGGGGCTAATGTTGTAGATGATAACTAAGCAATCGAGGAGGTAGGAGATGGATGGAAGAGATATTGGACATGCAACAACAGGTTGAATCCCTCACACCATGAATTGGAACAGGTCGTAGCACTTTACAAATAAATAAGACAATTCAGAAAAAACAGCAGGGAAGAAAAGTTGTGCCGGTGGAGAATTTCACATCGCCGTATGATTACATTAGAATGAGTGCATTTCATTGTCTAATGGAGGAACATGATTAAAAATTTTAGAGGAATGAAAATAGGAAAATGTTGAGAAACAGACGGGGTGGCAGAAGTGCTTTCATATTTTACACACTTTTATTTCGGGAGTAGAGTACAGGTGTTTGCTTGGCATGTCTTTAATGTGTGTTTATGTGTGTTCCGCCAAGGAAGTAAACCACCAGCTGGTTGAGAACACACACCACACACACAATCCACACACAACACACACACAACTCACACCAACACTCATGTACTCAGACAGAAAAAAACACACAAAGGGAAACTTTGCATATTAAAGCTAGAAAAATAATATTTTGATTGGCAGGCTCTAACAGGTGTGTTTGTGTGTTTGTTGTAAGCCAGGTAATGTACAGTGATGTGAATGCATAACATGTTGTATGTAGATGTGTAATTGTGTAAGTGTGACTTTCCGTAACCGTTTCATTATACTCACCATCCATCTCTTACTTTCACCTCAAATGCCTAACCTCACCACTTAAACTGCACTATGCTGCATTAGATAAGAAGATCCCATTCTCACTAATTGTAAACATTGTGTGAAATATTTACTTGTGTAGCTTTAACTCTTAGTCTTAAAGTCACCCTTTTTAAAGTGATAAATTCTGTAAAATACCTTACTTCTATCGTGGTCCTCAGAGAACGAGATTGGAAAAACCAAACAACCAAAATGCAACACTTATGCATAGACAGACATCCACCACCTCCAACTACACAAAGAAAATCAACCATGTCTGCTTCAATTCGCCTGCTGTGGAAATATGCATTATAAATATTACTTGAATGTGTAAAATGTACACAAATAACCAGAAACCTCGCCTTAAACGCCACCCTCTTACACACCTTCTATACTATCCCAAGCAATGTTTGTATACATACATTGCCTCTCACATAATAGTGTATAGAGTCAGTAGGAGTATGTAGGATCCATCTTTCCTCTCTCTTTCATTCAATGCTGGCTGAGGATGGTAGCTGAAGTCTCATTGTGTTTTGTTCATGTGATTGGACTGAGTATAAGAGGAGGTCCTGAACTGGGGCTCCGCACTCTTTCTCTTTTGTTAGGGCCCTGGTGGCAAGCGCATGGTTAGTCACCTAGAGGTAGCCAACAGACCCTACCAATTGAAAGAATGCTATGACCTTCAGTCCTGCACCAGAATTATTTTGTTTTCTATTTAAGACATGTTTTAATAATCACAACTATAAAAACTGACTGAAGAAACCAGCGGAGACGCAACGAGCTGGGTCGTCCAGGTGTAGCCAATAGTTGGGCTGGCTTACCCAGATCTGGTGAGTCTGCATTTGAAACACCTTTACCTGCAGCCAGCATTCATCCTGGTTGTCACTACTATCCCATATTTTACTAATAAAACACCTTTTGTTAGATTGGCTAGAAGGGCTTTGTAACAATAGGCACCACCACATACTGCATCTCTCAGACATAACTATCAGCTGAGACTGTGATTGTTGATGTTGAATTGTGCATTATTCTAACTTTCCCAGCTCTCTCCTTTTAGCCCAGCCATGCACCTTATACCACATGTCAGTCAAAATGGAAAATCCATCGAGGCTTAGCACACAGTAAACATTGAATTTGGAGGGAGAGTGGCGTTGTCAGAGTGCAGTAATGAAAAAGCAATATGAAGAAACATCTAGGCAGAAGAGAGAGAAATAAAAAAATGAGAAACCAGATAAAAGTGAGAGGGGGAGAGATCAAGAAAATGTGAAAGCGATTGAGAAGGCAGGCTTACACTTCGCTGCCATGGATTTGAGGTAAAAACTTAATGGGAGTTATTGAGCGTAGCTTTTATTTAGGAATCACTATCCTTGTAGGTTAAAGGAGACTTCTGGGGGGGGGAAAAAAAGGTACAAATTAGAATTTCCTTTCAGGTTTGGACATCGAGAGGTATAGAGGGCAACTGGGTGAGGAATAAAGTTAATTCGTTCAGAATTACAATATAGGAAAGAATCAACTTGGACAGCACAAAGACCATGGTAGGTAAAATAATTTCCAATTCTACCAGCAAAGTGACAACTGGGGGAAATTAGCTGATACACCCAACCTGAATTGGTGAACATTGACCCTTGGCAACTACAACAATGAGTCTGAGACTTGCATTAGAAAATCATAAATAAGGTGTTTCTATTCAAGGAATAATACATTGAGAACTACAACAGCCTATAAGGGTATCTGGGCAGTCAAATGGAATTCATTTATATGTGGCGAGGCACAAACAAGGGTGGCTTGGGAATCAAGTTGGGATTTTTGTGGGATATCACAGCCTTGAGAGGGGAGGAGCGGCTCTGGGAATCACCTGGCTTTTTGAGACATGGAGGATCCGGAGGCCTTTGAATGGGAATATGCCTTGCTGCAAATGAGGAATTTTAAGGAATCTATCGGTTCCACGGGGACTCAAGGGAAATCTTGGTTGGGCAATCAGAGCTTGGCTATAGGGGCATAAGGGAATCATCTGGGATTTGTTTGGGATACATGCATGGGGAATACCCAAGAGGGGCTTTAGGGAATCAAGTTAGATTGGTTGGATTTATCAGAAATTTTCAACCTGTGATGTAGAGTGCCTGTGGGAATTAAGTGGGATTTGTTTGGGATTCGTGACTGGAGATTCTTGACAAGTTGGGACTTTGATTGTCACATTAACATGTTAAATGCCTACTAGAAGGCTTGCAGATTACTTTAATAACTTGTCCTGTAAATCCTGTATCGTTTTCCACTTTGTTTGTTAGGAAGGGTACTGCAGAAGCTTAATCCTTGGCAAGATGGCAAGGCTTCTGAAAATAGATATTTAACAATGTGACACTAAGATCTTTTTTGATTTATAGATATTTTTTTAATTATTAAATGACACTGTTGATGAAGGGGCAGGAAATCGATAAGCATTTTGCTTCTTCCTGCTCCTTCTCGAACACATCCATTGTTTTGTTTTTTTCTGATGGGAGATTGTTTGATTTATCTTTTTTAGTTTGGTGTTTTATCTTTTACTGTTTTATTGTGATCTGTTAATTGTTTGCATGTTCGATACAAATAAAAGAAGAAAGAAGAAAGACTTTAAATATATGTTTGGTGTGACAACCCCTTCCATTGCTCTCTGGAGAGGGTTTACTTAGGTGACCACCAAATTAACCACACAGACGAATGCAAAATGTATGGCCTTGGTCCCTCTTCCAAGTGAGCTGTAGTGCGGTTTGTTAGGAGTGAGATCATAGTCCAAACCAACTACAGAAAATCACGCCAAAACACAAGGTTTTATGGGTATAAGGACACAAATGTTGACACCTGAATGTTTATATCTGATAGCTAGCAGTTCCTCACAAAGTCACTAATGTTTTTTTTTAATATTATTTTGTACCTATGCAAAATGTCTTCTTCTGGACAATACTGGATAGATTTCAAATGTATGCTTATATATTATGCTTTTCCCTGTGTTATGCATGCATATCTTTTTTTGGGAGGGAATAATGGGGAAAAGATGTTTTTCTTGATACGCACTAATTTGACTCCAATAAAAATTATATTTAAAAAAATCCTACACACCTTGAGTTTTATTCTGTCATTTCATTAATGTAATCCCTCTCCCACCTTTAAAATGTGTTTTTCAATATCCTGCACAGGCAAGTCAAGTCAGAGATTTTCCTCAGTAGGAGGCATAGCTCCTATAAATTGGCAGCTTTCCATGGCACTAACCAGGCTGTCAGATTCAGAAGAGCCAGCAAAGTTAGCGTATAGATAAAGTTACAACATCAGCAATACTTTGTTACACTTGACTAATAGTTTATATTACTTTTCAAGAATTATAATGCATCAAGAAAAATAAATGATCCTCCCACTACCATAATAATTAATTTTGAAGGGTTGGAGGAATGATGACTAGACTTTGTAAACAATAAGACGAGGATTATTTTTTTTCAACACTGTTAATGTATAGTAGACCACACTATATATTCTGAACAGAAAATGAATGTATCCTGCTGTAGTGTAACATTATCTAGCAATTTTAAGAGTTGCACTCATTTCTGACTCTCAGAAATACTCCAGGCTTTTGTGATCTCGACTACAACACTGCTTTTATCCACTTTCTCTGTGTGTGTACCTAAGTGTTACTTGTAACATGCCTTTTCCCCCTTTCTTCAGAGTGCACAGGTCATGATGACATTTAAAACCCACACACCCACACAGCACGTACACGTACACACACCCACACAGCACGTACACACACGTGCGCGCGCGCACACACACACACACACACACGACAGCAAAGCTAGATGAATGAAAGGTCAGCTCTGCACTCTAATAGCTTTGACTTCCTGACATTTTCTGCCCAGCCTCAAGGAAAATAGAGGGATTGGAGTGTGTGCCTGCACACACACACACATACAATCAACCATACACACATGCGCACTAAAACACTCACATATATCAGAAAGTCTTGATCTACTGCTCTGTATTAAGTATTAAGCTCAATGTTCTCAACAATACAAGTCAGTGTGTCATGATTGTGACCTCGTCTAATAAGGGAATAAGTCTAATTTACCACCTTTAGTAAACTCGGCTTATTACATTAATTCACAATAAAGCAATAATTCTTACATTATTAGTGTCATGATAGAAGTCCACCATCATGTATTTATCCTGCAATGCTATAATGTCGAAAAGCATCTGAATTATAGCACAAATCTACTATCAGTGACCCTGCACATCATTATTTGCACAATTGTTCAGACTGAACAAAGTTTTACGATTTCACGATTTGGTGCGTTTAAAATAAGATGCTTCAGCAAACGGGGACAATGATGAAGAGAGAAAGCCAAGTTGCTGATTCCGCTCCCCTATCTCCCTCTCTTCAGGAAGTTTATCAAAGTAACAAATGTCAAATCAAACATGAGCGTTAAATGCTGGAGTGCCTCTGAGCTGCTTTGTGTCATCGCTTGCTTTTGAAGTCCGACTTATCAGGCCGCCATTAAAGGCAGACATTTTGAGAGTTTGTTGAAAAATTGGACCCACAACTTCCCCCAAATTGTTGCAAATGAGAGCAACAGGCACGTTGCCATGGCTGCTGCTTGTAATCAGCCGTGCTGGATCCAGGCAGAGTCAGTCCACTGACTCAACTCTCTCCTGGATCCAGCCTAAGCCCCCCCCCCCCAGTCTGCCACAATATTAGATATATTAACAAAGGAATGCTAGACCTGTCACTTTCAAGCACAAAAATTCCCCACAATTTTGTCAAAAAACAACTCCAAAACACCAAGTCAGTGCAGTTCCCCGAGTCATTTGTCTTTCCATTGATGTATTCAACAGGGTCCTGCTATTGAGTAGGTGGATTCACAACTGTGCCAACACTTCTTTCCTTCTCTCAGTCCCTTCTGTCAAATTCTTTCTTATTCTGTCTCTCTCTCTCTCTCTCTCCTTGATCCCCAGTGCTTTGTCAACAGGGTCCCAGTCTTGAGTGGGTGGCTCCAACATCCTGTCATTTAACTGTAATACCAGTTATGGCTCCCCCGTGACAACTATGTCCTTGCTTCATCCCCCCCTTTAAAACCCTACTGTATAATCTCTCTTTTTTAACTTCCTTCTCCCTACTCTCACTGGGAAGTCCTTTCCATCTTACAAAAGTAACTATGCTGCTACAGAGTCACAGAAGTGTGCCCAGATTCTCCTTTAGTACTGTACTGTACTGTAGAACAACTTAAAACTGCCATTAACATGACATATGCAGTTTTGTGGCCGCACCTTAAAGTAGCATCAGTGTATACATTCTCCCTGTAATGGCCCCAGTGGGAATAAAACCCTTAACCCGGACTCACATTTGAATGTTACACAGTAGAGAAAAATTATTGTAATAATAATATAAAAGTAATAATTTTAGTATTATTTTATAGCATAAGATAGCATACAGTGGAAAATAGAAGTAAAGATGGGAGAGAGAGAGGATGACACACCACAAAGACCAGATTCAAACAAACTGGTATAAGGTAACACTGTTTGGCACCCCTTGGGCCAAAAATGCCACAATGAAGTGGTGAGATGCATCATCCACCTCAATTCAGTGGTGTCTGAGATATTGTATGTGACAATTGAATGAATGAACAAAACACCTTACTCCTTCTACTTTTGGTTTGCCGACTGTGCAAACTCAGACTCAAACTCAGACTCAGACAGCATTATTGGTTTCATTTTGATGTAAACAAAACACATGGTGGCAAGCATTACTTTTACTATTGCTATTGCTATTGGGATCATCATTTCTTTCCATTGTATTCGATGAAACTGACTAAAGCCCTGTCATACTTTTTTTTCTGGTAGTCCATATTCCATCTGTGGATGGAAATATTCTGGTAATTGGTTTATTCATGGCAACAGGGAGACTCAATTGCTAAGACCTTAACTGGTGTATGGCCAATAGCCAGGTTACTCTGTTCATTGTGTCATTTCTCGCAGGTATTCCCGCGTCATCTTGATGACGTTGTCTACGTTTGCATGATCTTTTGGAATCAGTTAAGGCAGTGCTCAAGCCAAACTCCACTAGAGTGGAGCAGAAGACCCCAGCATGGCTGACAAAGGCAGTGAGGTTGCGCTTCCTGGGCCACACGCCAAATAAACATGGTGATGCATTGTTGGTGATGCATTGACGGGCTTCCATGAAGCCACCTTCCTGTATCTTGGCTGACACCTCATCACTCAGAAGAATGTGGCGTAGTAGTTTTCGCTTGCAACACCAATGCACCAAAGCTCCCAGCTCCCTAGTCTTTTTGCCTCTCTTTGATGTTTTCAACACGGTTCCTCAATAATGAGTGGGTTAGAGTTCATATTCATTTAAAATGTATTTGGCGACCATTTGTCTCTATTTCTGTCATTGCCAATGTGCTGTTCCTTTGAAACACAAATGTTCATGCACAGAGTTATGAACACAAGGGAGATGGCATTTTATTGATGGGAATGGAATCAAAAAAGGTATATTTAAAGATGTAAAGATGTCGAGGATACCAAACCCAATTCTTTATTACAGGAATAAATCTCTCAAAAACAATGCTTGGAGAATGGTTGTATCCATTGTTGGGATCTGAAGGAATTTTTTGTATATTTTTGATTAACACTACCTAATTAGTTATTAGTTAACTCATCAAAACAATGTAATCTTATAAAAGGCAATAACAAAAAGTATTGGGCAAGTAATTCTGACATTCAGAATAGTGACCCATCAACCAAGTTGCTTTCAATGTGAAAAGGATGAGGCAGCATGTTGCCCAACGTTGACCGAAGTGAGGTCTGACCTCAGGTCCTTCAAGCGATGTGCAGGGGGATCTATTATCCTTCAGAAAAACGGCTGGAAATTCAGTTTGAGGAGAAAATCAAAAAGGGAACTCCAATAATGGCGATGGGAGGCTAAGACAGCAGCATCAAGCAGGATGTTGGACCTGGAAAAGCAGTCAGAAGACCAAAAGGCTGATCTACACAGACCGCCACCAACATCATCTCCACTTCCACAATTTCCACTCGGTACCTCTGTCAGCAGTCCCGATCCTCCCACCTCTGACCCTCTCCTCTGTTCTACAATCATCTCCACCCTCTGCTCCTCCACCATCATCAGTTGCTGGGTCATCACCTACAGCAAGAGTGAAGTGGAAATGGACCACCAGCTTGGAAGACCTGGATGATGATTTGGCAGAGATACGTACTAACACTTATCTCCAATAAAGAGAAGCTCTCTGTATTTCAACAGTCTTTTTACTATTTGGAGATGGGCAAGCTGGACATCAAAGGTAATTTTATTTAGCGTAAATGACAACCATTCATTTGTTAACCATATTTAAGTAGTGGCTACTGCACTGTATTACTTTATTTATAACAACTATCCAAGATTGTATGAGACACAACTCTTCAGCTTTACACATTTGAAACATATTTCCTTTCCAGTAATTGTTTAAAATATTCATTTTCAGATACCAAAGAAATGCCAGGAAGATGAAGAAACACGGAGAAGAAAACCTGATCTGGCTACCTGGATGGAAACCCAGTTTCTTGAAGGATTTTCTCGGCGAAAAAAATAAAAACAATTAAGAAGGAGGAAGAGTGCACAGCTAGCAGAGGAAGAGAAATACAACTTAAATGTAATTGGTCAAATGTATTAAGTGGCTTGATTTTCTTGCTATTGTGTAGAATTTCTTTAATTTACAAAAGGTGTTTTGGGGAAAGTTACAGTTTGAATGTTTATTTCAGTGTATTGTCTTGCATGCACTTGCAAGATTAAATCTTCATATATTTGTGTTGTTTTTCAGTCTCTTAAGGCTTAACAAGGCTTTCACTAATCATTATGTGAACACTGTTTCTGGTTTTCACTTAGGGAAACTGTTGTAATAAGCCTTGCATTTGTTCTTTACATAGGTGTTTAGGAGATTCTAGGGTATACTAATTAATTACATTTAATTATTATTCATTTCAGTTAATATATGTTGATATATTTAAATAACAAAACACAATTGGTTATTGTGTGCATTCATTTATTTCATCAATGAAACAACCATAACACATCAGCAAGCAGACCCAAACGCACACACTCATATACACACACAAGCCCCCTTTTTTTTATAACTGCCTGCACTCTTCTGTGTGTGTATGTGTATATGTGCATGTTTGTGTGTATGTGCATATAGGTGCATATACCTGTACATAAACTTACATTTTTGCTTGTATGTGTTTTCCTATTTGCTTGTGAATGTGCATGTCTGTGTGCACATATTTGTGTCCATACGTGTCTGTGTGTACATGGACCTGCATGCGTATGAATCGTATTTTTTACTTCACAACATGAAGTAAAAAACAAGTGCAGTAAACAATACAAAAGCATTTCGCTGCATATCTTAATTAACATCGACGACTAAAGCAAGGGCTGCACTTCGTCTGTCAAAACAAACGCCCGAGGCTCGTTAGCTTGACGTACCAAAGGTTGCACAGAGGTCTCTCTCTCTCTCTCTCTCTCTTTCACTTCTCTTCTTTCTCTCTATCTGCCTCTTTCCGCTTTTTCTCTCTTCCTTCTTCCCTCGCTGACTGCCTCACTGTTTACCTAATACCTTTCAGCATCACGCGCAGTACTACACGACATACAGCCATCCATAATTCAAGATGATTTAAGCAAAAGTTTCTGGGATTTACAGCGGCTGAGACGCCGTTTTTACGGTCATAAATCCAATTTGAAAACTCCAGCCTCCCGAGTTCCTGATGCCTTCAGAATTATTCTTGGGTTTAACTTTTGGATGCACGCTCAAGTTAAGGGAACCTATATGACTTATATAAGAGATAACTTTGAAACTGTAAAATTAGAGTCTGGGATTTGAGGATTGTCAGTTTTCTGCAGAAACATAACTCCAGTTTTGTCTTTTTTTACTGTATTTGATGTGCAGACAAGTCCTTTGAAAAATGCATTCTAACATGCCAGAATGCATGGCAATTTAAATCAACAATTAAGATCTGCAATGTCAGCGTAGCTGGTTTGATCTCTGGTATAAGGTGGTTTGATATTTTTTTTTGTATATGTGGCATATGTCGTGAATCAACATTTTAAATAGAAATATGGCTTACAGAAGTTTTTTTTAACCAGTCATAACTCAGAAAACACTTCAAAAAATAAGCAATCATCTCACTACTGATGCATCAAACTTTTCTTTTTGTAGCTTTTTGTAGATTTCTGAGAGTGGAGGGTGACAGGAGCGATGGCAGAGAGATGCTCATGCTTAGCTGGTATGCTGGTGTGTCAAGCATTAACATTTTTGGCTATAAGAGATGGCTGATTGTATTCACTTACTGTATTTTACCTTAACTGAGGATTAACTCCAGTGTTTCCCATGACATCTTTTGTCTGGAAAACAAAGTGAATTGATTTACCCTCCATCTAATCCTGTGTGTAAATCCTTTTTTTAATCTGCTTGATGTCACAACCTCCATCTGTAGCCACTTAACAGTGCCCATTTTTCTCGATTTTCTTGTATTTCAGCTTTTGTTTGAGATAAAATGACAACTTGTTAATTCCTTGTATGCATCTGGTTTAAAGGGGCAATATGTACAATTTCTACTGCCCCAAAATGACCATAATATATCTGTGGGGGGTATATAGGGTTATTGATCAATATCAATGATTCAATGATTACTTTGCCTGGTGCTGAGATTTCTGGCTTTTAAAAACTCACTTTCGGACCCTACTTTATTTTGGAACCTTAACTCACCACTCTTAAGTTAACCAAGACCTCCCACTGGTTTACTAGCGGCTAGGTGGCTAGTGTGATTTTCCAGACACAGGGAAGACACGTCTTATATCAACTACACAAAGCAATAGATTTTGTTTAAAATCACCTGGCAGCACTGTCCATTAAATAAGTAATCATAAGATATACACATTTCTGTCATTTTGATGAAAAAAAATTAAGAAAGAAAAGGAAGGAATGGGAAATATGAGTATGAGAGGGAGGGAAATAATGATGTGAAAAAAGGTTAAAAAAAGATTAATGTGTTAAAGTTGGTGAGAAAGGAAAGGGAAGGAAAGATGAGTAGGGGGATGAAAGGAAAGAAAAGCTGAGTAAGGTAAGGAAAGGAAATGAATAACAAAAAAGGAAAGAAATATGAAAGAGAGAAAGGAAGGGAAAGGAAGTGAATGATGAGAAGGGAATAGAAAGATAAGTAGTGAGAGGAAAGGAAGGGATTTGGGGTTAGTACCAGCAGAGACTGATTTGAATTTGTCACGCCCATATTCAAAAAAATGAATGAATTCCCAAAAATACATTTGAATAAATTAATGCAAATTTTGAATGTGTAAGGTACAGTACAGTTTGAAATTGAATGATCATTATTGAATTTAACTTTTATGATGGAGCTCATTGGGACACACCTCTGGCCGGGCAAATGGGACCTGAGTGTCGACTGAAAGGCAGCCACCTCCTCCAAGGCTGTGGCCCCGCCCACTCTTCACAAGCCAATCACAAGTCATGTGCCACTGTGCCTTACTCATCTGTTTTCTCCCAACTTGGTGAAGGAGTTGCACATTTGAATGGTAGGCAACTTCGTATATGTACCGCGGCAATTTTATATGATATCCATGATATCATCATGGCTAACCATTAGTAAAACACAGTAGCCTAGTCTTTATGGGGGTAATTCATTAAGCTTAACGATATCAGCAGTTCATTCATCACAAAATGTCAGTGACTCAGTATATTTAATTTATTTTTAGAATTGTATGTACAATTATTTTGATTACTTTGAACTTTTAATAAAATATTAGCTTATATTCTTTTTGCTCTTCTACTTCTTCTCATCATTATACCACTATTACATCAAGGTTTCTAGCTTCTCCCTGTGCAAATTAAGAGGCTTTTTAATGCATAAAAAAATTGCATTACAGTGCTAAAATGATTGTAATTTACATAAAATACAAAAGACTAATGTCATTGTTTGTCAAAAATTAATCATGCTCCTTTTAACACCTTTTGTAAAGTTAAATGTCACTTTTACCTCATCTTGTAATTGTTTTTCTTCCAGCGCCTGCAAATAGATGATATGTAATTTTGAGATGCAAAGGGTTTATCTAATTCCAGACACTTAATTCAGTTCACTTCGGCTTAGATATTAACACTTCCTGTACCTTCACATTGTTACAGATAGGAATTGTAAGCTATACTCAAATTTTTCCATTTATCAGCCAACTGATTTAAAAAAAAAAAAAAATACTTTTCACAGATAAATTCATTACAGTTCACTATGGATGAAGACACCATCACCCAAAAAGGCAATCTAAGAGTTCATGCTTATTATTTGTATCAAAGTTATAACTGATTGTCTAAACATCTATAAATATTTATTAAATTTCCTATTTACCTTCTCAAACATGTATGAATTCACGTCACTTGCCTTTTGGTAGGGAACTCTAAATAAATCACACCACAAGATCTGATATCATGTTAAGAGAGTGTGGGTCCTGCCACAGTATACTTACATAAGCAACATCTTCTTTGATTCTTCTTCGCTTATTCTTGTTATCGCTAACATCCCTACTACACATTGATTTAGTGTATGGCAATGGTATAAAATGCCGATATCTCAAAAAACACAAAGGATTATGCAGGACCACATGACTAATGGCGTTGGAGCTGCTATGGGTCTGCACAGGTTCTGTATTTCTTTTCTGTAAATACACCTATGAATGCTGCACACTCATATCATTGGATAGCACTGGATATTGCGATTGTGGTTTTTAAATTGTATTCATAGCCTGTTTAAATAACTTTTTTCAAGGTAAACCTATAGAGCCAAAGTCCTATTTAATTATTCCTAGCTGTGGTATTGTGGCAACCACGCCTGCTTTGAACACATATTTTTTTTAAACAGAAAGGCTTCGGAGCCCTGAGAACACACAGTTTAGAGCATCAAGTGGGCGCCAAGAGGTAGAGGCTGGGGCAGATGGTAACTCTCCCCACAGAGGCCCTTCAGCTCAATCTCCATCCACCTGTGAGCTTTTTAATTGCAGCAACTCTCATCCCATGCCCAGCCCCGGGCATTCGGCCACACAAGTGTTAGATTGGCAGTATTTGCCTTCGGGGATCGGTTGAGCCCGGTTCCGAGTGCTGTCACCACCATCATATCGGTTGTCGAAAAGTACCTACTGGGTTTTACTCTCGCTGGCCTGGCCCTGATGAGTGACCACAGTCAGCCTTTCAGTATCAATATGGGCAATTTAATCCTCCAAGCTAATGAAACTAGTAATCTTTAATAAACATAGGCACATAGGAATCCAATTAGTGGTCAAATACCAAAAACTAAGACAAATGTAATTTCCAGGTAACTTCCTATCTTAACTTTGACTGCTTTTAACCCTGCTTCACTTTTTATTTGTCAAGATAAAATGTGTTTAATCCAAGAGTCTGTATAAATGAGCTCCAATACAATCTTTATTGATATCATCACAAATGTAGTTAAATGGAGGCATCAAAGCTTGCACCATAGCAACTATGGTTACTATGCAAAAATTGGTATTTTAAAACCACAGTTGGTTCCAAAATACCATGGTTACTATGCAACATCGTAAGTATATTAACCATGATTTGATTACCTTGATAAAACTCAAATTTTTCCACGAGGGTAGTGTGTTTAAGGCCACAATTTTATAGTATTTGATGTTATTTTCATAATATTTTAATAATAAGTTGAACTAGAATAATTCTTAACTGAGATACTCATATAGGGGCTATTTTTTGTATTGTATTTTGTATTCAGCATGAGGATTGAACATAGTAGTAAAGTAAGTGTAAGGCATTATTGAAAAGAAATGTTAGCATGCATTAACAAACATATATGTTGATTCATTTTGTTTGATTTTTGATTTTGATTTAATTAAACCACATATATTTGAATGACATTTACAACGTAAAATGCAGGAAAACACCATTAATTTCAACAGGTTTACCCTATAAAAACAACACAGTTTTACCACAAAAGCACCACATAACATACCACACAAGTATCACAATAATATACTACAGGAATGACAAAATGTATATGGTAAAATGTCCAAAACAACCCACATAGACCTCAGAGTATCACAAGAATACTACTGCACAAGTACTGCAATAACCCAATTATTACCACAGGAATCTATGGCAGGAACATACTGTACCTTACCACAGGAAATGTTTGTAAAGGCAGTTCATTCACTAACCTAACACAAATGGCAAAAATTGTAATTCTTTCACCAAGTGAGGGGGAATAAGTCTCGATCATTGGCTGAGGAGATGAGCAACACAGAGTGTGATTGTGATTGGCTAAATGAAAAGCTGGGTGCAGCGCCTGCTGGCAGCCTTGGAGGGGGTGTCTGCCCTCTAGTCATCACTCAGGGTGTTGAAGTCCATTTTGCCTGGAGGTGTGTCTCCAGGAGCTGAATCCGAAATAGGAATCTGAAAAAATAAATTTCAAGTTATTGTTAAAATTAAAATTCAATAATAATTACATTCAGGTTGAAGCCATTCCATTCAATTTCAAATTGTGCCTAATTTTTCAATTCAAATGCAATCTCTGCTGGCACTAATCTCTTTATGTAAAAGGAAAGGAAATGAGAGAAGATGAATAGGGGAATGAAAGGAAAGGAGAAATGAGTAGGGGAAATATAGCACATGAAGGAAAAGAAAGGGAAAGGGAAGATTTGTAAGGGAAAGATAAGGAAAGATGAGGACAGGAAGGAAAGGAAAATTGAATAGGGGAAGGAAAGGAAGGAAGGATGAATATGGGGAAGAAAGGAAGAGGAAAGGAATTATGATAAGGGGGAGATGTAAGGGAAGGAAGGAACAGTAGGGTAAGGAAAGGAAAGATGAGTAGGGGAAGGAAAGATGAATAGGTAAAGGAAATGAAAGATGAGTATGGGAACTAAAGGAAAGAAGAGTAGGGAAAGGAAAGGAATGATGAGAAGGGGAAGGAAAGGGAAAGGAAGGAGAGATGAGCAAGGAAAGGAAAGGAAAGGAAAGCACCACTTTGAGTTGAAGAGGGTCAGTACTACAGCATAGATTTACCACACAGCATGCTTAACAACCCCTGTATTGTTACAGGGTCTTGATTGGAAACCAAATCAGCAGCAGGTACAATTGGACACACAGCCCAGTGGCCATGAAGAGAAATCCAATCACATCAGAAATCATTAGAGCAGATTGTTCCTGGAGTGTGGCGCTGCAGATAAGTTTGTGTGTGTGTGAGAGAGAGAGAGAGATAAACAACAAAAGAGGAAGAAGAGTTCACATATATGTGTGTGTTTGCGACTAAATATCACCACACATGACTGGGATTTAGACGCTATATACACACATCTATGTGTCTATTACATTCAGCCAGTTAGGCTGACATTCTCATTTCCGCTGCCCTAACTGGTCCTTAGTGGTTTATGGGTAAATAATCAAGAATGGCGTCAAAAGTGTGTATGTAGCCTATTATATCCATAATAAGTAAACAATTGTGAGTCAGAGGCTTTTATTGGTGATTGCCAATGCTTGTAACACTCACCCAGTAGCCTTTATTCAACTAAATTGTATTATTTTTTCACCCTGATGCACAAGGAAGAATATAATTGAATTTGCCTTTCATTAAAAGTAAATCTCAAAGTACTACTGGTTGGATTCAAAAGGGCATTTTGCCAAAAGTTCACTTCAATACTATTTGGTCCCTAGCTTTGGTGTTAATGTCTCATCCAATAAAGATGTGTTGCTAGCATTTGGTTCGGTAAGTCATTCAAGCATGCTGGAGAAGCATTCTTGGGCACAGGGACAATATGGATCTCTTGAAGCAGGCGGGACACAGACTCAGCAGGGAGATGTTGAATATAGTGGTGAACACTGGAGCTAGCTGATTAGCACAGGTCTTCAGTACTCGTCCAGATATGCCATCTGGACCAGCAGCTTTCCTGGTGTTCACCCTCGTCAGAGCCCTCCTCACACTGTGCTCGGTCACAGAGAGTGTGTGTTCATCCCCAGCGGTAGAACTCACTCCGGCTGCGCTAACGGTGATGTTGTTAGCCGGCGAGCTAGCGCTGTTGTTGCTAGCCTCAAACCGTGCATAGAATGAATTCAGGTCCTCCGCTAGGGATGCGTCGGCACTCACAATTGCGGGGGGTCTGCCCTGGTAGTCCGTTATAGTCCGTAGCCCCTGCCATAGGCGTCTGGTGTCGCGCTGCTCCATCTGCGACTCCACTCTGTCCCTATACCTCCTCTTGGCCTCCTTCACCGCCCTTCTCAGTCCATAGGACGCTGCCTTGTGCTCGTCCATGTTGCCGGATACAAGACCGGAGTTATAGGCAGCAGTGCGGGCGTTCAAAGCGTCGCGGATGGATTTATCAACCCACGGTTTTTGGTTAGGAAAGGACGGATGACATGGGATATAGGTCCTGGGCCGGATTTTAACCCAGGACGTCACGGTTATGTGGTATGTGCCTTAGACCACTGAGCCATTTCCATTGGGCCCGTCTTGTTCAATACATCGCAATTTTCATAGAAATGCTTGGATGGTAAACCTGGCTATTCTCTCTGCCTCCCCTCTATCTAACTGTC
The DNA here is from genome assembly GCA_034670405.1 of Hoplostethus atlanticus. Classification (NCBI taxonomy): domain Eukaryota; kingdom Metazoa; phylum Chordata; class Actinopteri; order Trachichthyiformes; family Trachichthyidae; genus Hoplostethus; species Hoplostethus atlanticus. Next base: position 696,594 of record JAXDDX010000106.1, read on the forward strand.
TAGCATTTTCCCTCTCGCTCTCTGCTGCGTTTCTTTCTCTTTATGAATCAGAGAGCTCATGTGATCTTTACGATTCACCAATCCTGAACCTTGTAGAGTCCCAGGGTCCTGATTAGTCCACGGGCTGGGGCTGAGGAGCGGTGCATGCTGGGAGCTGACATCCCTCTGTCTCTCTTACTCACTCTCTCTTTCCTGCACACATACAATATCTTCTCCTGAGCGTAATAGGCTACGTGAGTAGGTGTGCGTGCACACTCATACACACACACACACACACACACACACACACACACACACACACACACACACACTTACATGACAGGGTATTCCCGTAACCCCTAAGCTCCTCCTTATCTCTGTACCTCTGTGTCTCTTTAACAGTGAGAAGGGAGGTTTCTGCAGGAAGACAGAATAACACCACGCATGATTGACTGTGTGTGTCTTTCAGAGAGAGAGAGAGAGAGAGAGAGAGAGAGAGAGAGAGAGAGAGAGAGAGAGAGAGAGATATTCCACCCATACTAAAAATGGTGGCATATTGGCATATTGTTAAAAGACAGTAAAAGTCTTCACTTGTGAGGACACATTTCTGGACCTGATTAGGAAAAGGTTTATTTATTCATTTATTTATTTTTAAGTTAAAGCTTGTCTAGGTAATATTAAACGCTTTATCAGCCTAAATCACAAAGTAGGGGCCGCAACAGAGAAGTGCATCCCCATCCCTGCTAATTGAGACCTCGTAGATCCACCCCGTTTGCTCAAAAATGAGTCGGAATTGTAAGATCTTTTAAACAGCAGTGAGCTATCACTGTCCAGGAAAGGCTGGAATGTTTTCAAAAGCAGATATGATGGTGCACACGTATTCATCAGTAACAACAGGAAAGACATTAGTGGGTTGATGCAATATGATGCAAAAATGAATTACTTACAGAATGTATTATATTAGATCAATTATACTCTGGTTGTCTATGGGAAGCTCTTATGAATAATGACATAAAATATCACTCATCAGCAGCTGGCCTCAAAAACTCATATTGGTTGAACCATAATTATGAGATATCCTTTTTCATTGTGCATGCTCGTGTACAGTCATATTACTGAAAAGCCTTGCACATGGAAATTTTTGTATTAGCTGGTTTCTGTCGTATCTCGGCGCAATTGAATACTTCATTGTTAGATAAGTCGCAATAGAGGTGACAAGCTCAAAAGGGGCGATCTAAGTGTATTTCATGAACCGTTTCCCCTTGCTTTCAGGTTCCAGAAACTCCATCGCTGTGACAGCTCGACGGTGGCGGCAACGCCTGACAGCTCTGTCTGCAGCCATTACCCAAGTCCACAGGTATCCCGGGGATTTTTAATAGTATCTCTCTCACTCTCTCTCACGCCAAGTCCACAGGTTTCAATTAGCTTGGCATAGAGTGGTTTCTACCCAGCAGAAATACACAATGGCGCCACACATGTCATGCTGTGTGTGTGTGTGTGTGTGTGTGTGTGTGTGTGAGAGCGGGAGATAACATTAGTTGGCTGTGAATTAAACATTATGGATACTGCAGAGAGAATCCAGGAGCCTTTTATGTAAAAAACGGAAAAAACACTGGTATCTTCTTCTAAGGAGGCAATGAGTGCAGGATGTAAATGTAGTTTTCATCAACTGGGTATAGGTTGAAGGTTGATTTTGATGAAAATGATTATTTAAGCATCAAGTTGACAGACAGTTGATGCGAATTACATATTGCACTGCAGTGGAAAATACTTTGGCTGATTGTCACAACGCGTAGGCTTTTGACGGTGGCGTCCGTCATCTGTCAAGATGATAGCTCTGATAAAGGCATGCTTTCCTTGCTGATTTACTGTGGAGATGCAGCTGCGTTAAAGATAGTTGGAGTGATATATCTTTACAAGCTTTCACACATTAGCTATATATTCATTATGATTCCCCCCTGCATAATGTCTTAAGTCTTTTTAGCAATGTTCAAACTGACTATCCCATCTTCAAGCAAGGACGAGTAACTGTGCATTTACACTGCAAGTAGCGTGATCGCCAAGTCAGTCGTGATGTGTGGACGGTCAACAAGCTTCTCAGCTGAGAAAAGTTGGGCACAGCTGAACTTCACCGTCATAAGCCATCAACAGCCAATCACACTTCTGTGCTTCCTTGTTTTCTTACCGATTTCTTTAGTTCAAAACTTCCCAGTTCTCTACAACTGTTGTTTGAAAGATGCTTGGAGAACAGTTGCATCCATCGTTGGGCTCGATGGTAAGCTCTGAAGTCAAGACTTTCTTCTCTTTATTTTTGATTAATGCTACCTTGCTAGCTCATCAAAAAGATGTAACATCATGAAAGGCAATACCAATGCGGCAAAAAATACATTTGCCTGTTCAACACTTTGAAGCCACATAGATGCAAACAAAGCCTCTTGCATGGAGCGACCCATCAACCATGTTTCTCACAGTGTGAGCGTTCTGGAAGAAAGCTGAAAGGGTACATGGCATTTCATCAATTTGTCAATGAATTTGCATCCTTATTGGAACTCAAAGTGTCTGAGACGGCTGCATAATCTACAAATGAAACAATACTCATTTATATGACAATTCATATTGTTGGCATTGCAGGTGCAGCAAGAGAGATCACCACAATACACCGGGATGTGCCTGTTCTATGCATTTTAAGTCAATAACTACACTGTTGATTGATTTCAAACCCTGAGGCAGTCTCTTCTCTTGCTGCCTCATTGGCATCACTTGTCTATTGGAATCAACAAGGCATCTTCATAAAATCTCTAAAAAAAAAGGCAATAGTAATGACGTGGGCTAGTACGAACTGTGCTATTATCTTCCAGTCCACCTCATAAAACATAAATCTGTCATGAAGCATTACAGAGTGGCTGTTCGCCCTACTCAAGTGGATTTTATAAGTTAGTTATTTTGACAGTTATAGTGGACAGAGACGGGGGAAATGAGTGGAGAGGAAGCTGCGACAGCGTCTCTTTAGCCAAAATCTGAACACAAGTGGAGTCTAGAGAGCAGCATGTGGGCACAAGCAGATTGAACAACAAAGACACCTAATCGAAAGCCAATAATGAACCCCGATTCACAAGTGACTGCTTTCACCACGGCATCTCCCGATGCAGTTCGCCGGCATGGCCTTGGCGATGCGACACTTCTACTCACCTCACGCCTGTACCCAACAGCCCCCACAGTCATGCTGGATAACAGGCTATACGAGCCTTGCAGTCTAGTATGCCAAACTATTGCCTGTTTGTTTCAAATCTCTCGGATAATTATATTATTCAAAAGCTTACTGCAATTAGTTTGAAGCAGCGATAGTGACAGTGAATTTACTCGTGTGCGAGTCATGTGACAACATTGACCACATCCTTTACGTTTTCTACCAGCCAGGTGAGGTGTGCAAGGTGAAGTAATGTAACGACAAGAAAAAAATAATTGGTAGGTTAGGCTACACAGCCGCGAGATCGTTGTTTCATTCTACCTGATTAAAAAAAGCTTGACACTGGACTATACGGAGTAGACCTGATGCATGCACTGAATATAAAATAGGCTATGAATGGCCTGGTTATAATGCTATCAAAATATATTAGGCTATGGAGGTTGTGTGTCTTTCTCTCCCCATTTCAATGCCGCTGACATGCGCTGAATTAGGCTAATAATCGCGACCTCACATAGCCTAATAGCCAGGCAGCCAGGACCAAGTAACCTAGGCTATAAAATAAGAGCAGCCTAGGTTAAAATAGCAAAATTTGCGGGACGGGTTTCTTTGCGTGTTTCAAGGTGCAAACATCTTCAATGACCGCTTGTTACGCTAAATGGGGAATATGGGAGACTACATAAGGCTATATATTCACATGCTGAGATGGTGATTTTTCAATGCGATAGGTGGGATGTTTCTAGCCCGACGGTTAGAGAGAAGCTAGGTTTATTTCCAACCTCGCTTGATGACTCAACCCTCCTTAGCAACTCATTACCGGCAATTACACCACTTAAAGTTGTCACCAGTGTTTGTACCTGCACACTCTTAAACGGTGTAACATGTCGATGGGGGTGAAATGGTGTCACTGAAAATAAACACTGTGCTACGGCTGCTTAAAATGGCACAATACCAAGATAGCTTGTGGCTGGTTGAAAGCCCCAAACCAACTGGGAACATTTAAACTTTCATTAAAGATTAGCTGATTTATAGGTGACATCTGCACAAAAAAAAAAAAGGTTACAAACGTCTTTTTTTGCGTCACATCGTGAACACACATACACACAATCACACTTGTTGCACTGTAAAGTAAAAAAAAGAGGATTCATCTTGTTGATGCATGTTGAACGTGACACATCCTTATGAAGAGTGCAAAAGCTATAGACCCATTTTGGGATTCATAAATCAATTGCGCGGCGCCAGAAATGCTTGAAAGCCAATGATCAATAAGGCGAAGTATTCTCACATTAATTTTCACAGGCGAGCAGGCCTCTCTCATGGAAATGAATCAATTAGTTGTTTGTGCGAAGGCAGGCCGACTTCACTGCACATTGATTTTACACAGAATGCCATCTTCCACCATTAGCCATGTTATCTGTTATGTGTTGTGCAGCAGCGATTCAACTAATAAACACATATTTATTCCCGCGACACTCAATACACGCAATTATATGGTAGAGATGAGAAGAGACTGCGGCGATAGACTTCAATACACTCAAACTCAAAATGCATGCACAAACAGTGCTCGTATGGAGCAAAAACACACCTGAGTATATAGACACACACTCATGCATGTACATATGCTTGCATGTACTCAAATCTAATAAAGATCAGACGAGACTTCAGTGGCAAGACTTCAATACACATACACAAGTGGGATGCAGAAACAAACAGATATGCAGGTTTATTTGCATGTACACACACACACACACACACACACACACACACATACACACACACACCTCTTCTCTGGGTGGGCTTTCAAACAAAATTATTCGCACAGGGTTAAGTCATACGGGACACCTAAGCAAGTCTCTCTCACACACACACACACCTCTTCATCTCTGCATGTGTTATGACACTGCGTTGGTGGGCAGATCACGTCCCTCGTGGCCCTTTGTTCCTAAAGCATCATCACTTCAATCAGCCACTCTGATTAGTGTCTCTATCTCTATATGTGTGTGTGTCCATGTGTGGGAAAAGATGTCTTTCATGATCTCTGTGTGTGTGTATGTCGTGTGTGTAATGAAGTGGAAATAACTGTCTTTCAAGATAACGCCCTCAGTGTGAACTCCCATACATCTTGTTAACTGACAACGCTTTGAAGGCGAGTTTATTTTAATTTAACACAGCCAGGTTAAGGTCACACACATATACTCACACACACACACACACACACACACAGACACACACACGGGTGGATGCAGTCTATAACACATACACTGCTGAAGAGGTGGGATCATAACAAAAAAAACATGCTACTAAGCAAGCAAACTAAATCATTTTATCAGAAAGGGATTTAGGTTGCACTATAGAAAGAGAGGAAACAGGAGGAGTGAGAGAGATAAAAGAGAGATGCAGAAGAACAAAAGGTAAAGTTAGACATAGATGGAGAGGAAGCAAAAGGAAAGAAAATAAAGGAGGGCAACAGAGAGATGGGGAGAGGAAAGAAAAGAAAGAAAGAACATCAGTATAAAAGCCCAGTATTTGTACATTGCGGAAAGGCTCGATAGAAATGTGAAATGTATGAGTGTAGGGATAAAAACCAACATAGATCACTCTTAAATATACTGTTAACTCTTAAAGGAATACAGAATACACTGTGTTGAGTGATACTAGGCTCCATGCTAACACTTTAGCATGCACTGTGTTGAGTGATAGCAGGCTCCATGCTAACACTTTAATGCACTATGTTGAGTGATAGTAGGCTCCATGCTAACACTTTAGCATGCACTATGTTGAGTGATAGCAGGCTCCATGCTAACACTTTAATGCACTATGTTGAGTGATAGTAGGCTCCATGCTAACACTTTAGCACGCACTATGTTGAGTGATAACAGGCTCCATGCTAACACTTTAATGCACTGTGTTGAGTGATAGTAGACTCCATGCTAACACTTTAGCATGCACTATGTTGAGTGATAGCAGGCTCCATGCTAACACTTTAATGTACTGTGTTGAGTGATAGTAGACTCCATGCTAATACTTTAGCATGCATTATGTTCAGTGATAGTAGCCACTAGCATTATCATAAAAGTGAGAAAATGAGAACTTGTAGCAGCTCTAAAGTTAAATGATAAGTCATTTTAAATGATAGGTGGCAAAGTCTGGCAGTTGTGTGTCAGAGATTGGTAGAATTTATATGAAATGTGATATAAAAATAATATGCTGTTTTAAACTACCACTACTATCACTCAACATAGTGTATGCTGGTGTTAGCATGGAGCACCAGAGCCAAAGATCTACCGGGAATTTATGGATGATTTTGGTGTCTGTGTTCTCATCACTTAATGGGACAATCTCCCAGAAACCTGGCAGGTTCACAATGCAAAATGGATTTCTGAGCTGGCCTGAGAAAAATATAATACATTTCTAAGTAATGTGTTGAGAGCTTCACGTTTGAGTAATCCAACGTTGCTTGGCGCACAAGAAGGTTGATGAAATGAATTTAGCCAAAATAACTCGGCAGGCATAATATTGTCATATTGTCCGTTGTTTACACACACACACACACACACACACACACACACAGTACAAACAAATACAGATACAATTCTACTTACAATACTGTGACCCACACAGTACTACTAAAAAATCCCTGAGGATTTTGTACACACACACACACTGTCTCTTTCAAATAAGACACACTATCTTCCCTTGGTTCATTATCATCTCTATGTTCTCTGCCTCCATCTCTCTCCCCGGTCTACTCAAATCAGACACACAGACACACACACACACACACACACACAGTTGTAACTCTCTGCGGTCTATTAGTCTCTCTCTGTAGGTCAGTTCAATCAAATAAGGCTGAAACCTTTTCCTCATCGTCAACGGTGAAACACGATCACACGAGAACTTAAACCCGGCAGGCACACACACACACACACAATCTAATGCACGTAGGCATACAGTCTGTCTCTCACACAGAAAAAAAACTCTTGTCTCATACACCCCTCATACACACTCACTATCTCTCTCTCTCTCTCTCTCTTTACTCAGACTCTCTGGCACACACACACACGCATTTTCATACACTGTCCCAGGCTAACATAACCTAGATCGCTTATTCATCAGCATAGTCACATTGTACAGGAGGATCAACGTCGCCATGAATATTTAACCCTCCTTTAGATTCAAGAGCACACGGTAGCTTTGGGGGGTGTGTTTGCGCTGTGCGGCATCTACCTGGTCCAAACCCCCGGCGGACGCGGTGAGTGAGGAGCAAGTTGTTGTTGTTGTTGTTTTCGGGGGTTGATAAAAAGTCAATGGGGATGTGGACTCAATGGAGGGTGAGGGGCGCATTTAATTTCACCCCTCTGCTTGTCCCAGGCGCCAAGGGTGCAGCCGGGGCTTAATTAGAATGCATTTTAAATATTGATGGGGCCGGTTGTCCCTACTGTAAGGCTGCGGAGGGAAACTGGAGCGGTGGAGAGGAAACTTGATGAGGCCAAACACACACTCCGACAGCTCAGAACTGACTGGCTTATTCATTAATTAAAATAAGATGGATAGATGAAAAGAGGGAATGGATGAGCTAGCTAGAATAACAGATAGATAGATAGATAGATAGATAGATAGATAGATAGATAGATAGATAGATAGATAGATAGATAGATAGATAGATAGATGGATGTAACACAACACTGATTCAAACTCTAGCCAGTTCATTAAAGCTTTTCCATTTGCTGTTCCAAACACCCGGTGTCAGGTAGGTCTTTCCTGGGAAAAAAATCCTCTGGAGACAGGAAGTGATGCGTTTTACGTTTCTAGTTTGTTTGGAATAAACAGAAGAAGAACTGGGTAGTTAGCATGAGCAGCGATAGCCACTGTGGCTGAAGAGACAAAGAGAAGAGCGCCACCTACAGAAACTCAGACTTACAAACATACTTGACCAACACTTGGACATGTTTGTCTGGTGCGCAGAATAGCAGCAGAACGTCACACACACACACACTGTCTCTTTCAAATAAGACACAGACTCTCTTCCTTCTTCATCCTCCTCCTCTATGTTCTCTGCCTCCCTTTCGCTCTCTGGTCTGCTCAAATCAGACTCGTCATCATCAAACACACACACACACACACACACACAGAGCTGTGACTGTCTGCGGTGTATTAGCCCTCTTTCAATGTGAAATGTGTATTATAAGAACAGAGAACAATTACAAAAAGCCTGACAATATTCGTGTGACCATAGAATGACCATGTAAGAGTGAAGTGCTAGGAAAATAAATAAAATAAGAGATAAAGAGAGAGATAGAATGGATTTTTCCTAGAGTAATTAGATGGCGGTCCATCAAAGTAAGTCGTCTGGGTTTCTGTGGCCTAATGTGTATTGACTTGTGGCCTTGACATGAAAAACCCCTATTCTACAGGACCAGTGTCCCCATTGTGGTCCCAGTGCTGGTCCCACGGTCATACAATTTCCCTGCTGTTTTCAATGAAACTTTTGGCACATTGTAATTTAGACATGAGAATAAGCAATTGTTCCCACAATCCCAGCACTGTGGCCAACATCATCCAGGGACAAAATTTCCAGGAAGTAAAAACTGAGCCGCTGGAGGTTGTGAAAAGTTCCAGACCGCCCCGGTGTCACAACATTTGCAGGTACAAGGCTTTCGTCCAATATGCCAATATACGAATTCAGATGAAGAGAAAGAAAGGAAGAGAGAGAGAAGAGGGTATTGTGAGAGCACGACATTGAAAGAGAAATAACACTTTGGCAACGTTGGTCCTCTTTAGTTGTCAAGCCAATAAATTAACTGAAACCGCAATTGAGAGAGTGAACAGGGAGAGAAATAAAATCAGAATCAAGACACGTTTGGAAAGAGGCCAAGAGGAGGGAGGGAAAGACAGCAGAAGCGAACGAGAGGGGGATAAAGCTTCAGATGGTTGACAGGAAGAGAGAAAGCAGAGTAGAGGAGAGAGGAGGAAAAGAAGGGAAATAAACAGTGGAAGAGCAGAAGTGTGGAAAGGAGAGGAGAAGTGCAGAGCTGACAGGGGGAGAAAGAGGATAAACTTGAGAAAAGACAGGAATTATATTGGAAGAATAGAAGAGAGGGGAGGAAAAGCGAGAAGACAGATGGGAGAGGAAGGGAAGATAGGAAGGGAGAGATTCTGTCGAAGAGAGAATATGTTTGTAAGAAAAGTGTGTGGACAGGATTGAATATTGGTTGGCCGGCAGAGGAATCCTCATTCACCCTTGAGTTACTAGTTACTTGATCAAAACTGTAATCCATAACTTTTTCTAAGGGATTACGCCAACTCTGATTGCTTTCAGTTACTTTCCTATGATTGTTTTTTCCATATTTTAGGTATGAAGGTGCTGTAAAACTTCCATTAATGGTCAGGGCCTTTATTGAGCTCAACAAAAGAGATCAGCAGGCCTTTAGACAGGCCATTATTTGTATTGGCAGGTTCCACAGTAACCGGTATGACTAACAGTGACAGAATCTACAGGTATTCTGGAGAGAACTGTGCTGCTCAAAGTTATACAATAGCCTAAAAATATTACTGGTATAGGCAACTGATGTCACATACTACTACTGCTACTACAAGGATTATCCATGATTTTATTTAATTAAAGATTAAAGGTCTCCAGGCTAAAGACTAAAGGTGACCAGGCTAAAGATTAAAGGTGACCAGGCTAAAGATTAAAGGTGACCGGGTTGAAGATTGAAGGTGACCAGGCTAAAGATTAAAGGTGACCAGGTTGAAGATTAAAGGTGACCGGGTTGAAGATTGAAGGTGACCAGGCTAAAGATTAAAGGTGACCAGGCTAAAGATTAAAGGTGACCAGGTTGAAGATTAAAGGTGACGGGTTGAAGATTGAAGGTGACCAGGCTAAAGATTAAAGGTGACCAGGCTAAACATTAAAGGTGACCAGGTTGAAGATTGAAGGTGACCAGGCTAAAGATTAAAAGTGTACAGGCTAAAGATTAAAGGTGACCAGGCTAAAGATTAAAGGTGACCGGGTTGAAGATTGAAGGTGACCAGGTTGAAGATTAAAGGTGTACAGGCTAAAGATTAAAGGTGACCAGGCTAAAGATTAAAGGTGTACAGGCTAAAGATTAAAGGTGACCAGGCTAAAGATTAAAGGTGACCGGGTTGAAGATTGAAGGTGACCAGGCTAAAGATTAAAGGTGACCAGGCTAAAGATTAAAGGTGACCAGGTTGAAGATTAAAGGTGTACAGGCTAAAGATTAAAGGTGACCAGGCTAAAGATTAAAGGCGACCAGGTTAGAGACTAAAGGTGACCGGGCTTTTGTCATCAGGGCTCCTAGACTTTGGAACGCCTTGTAACGCATTTTTTACTTTTTACTTTTATTTTTGCCAACTTTATTATATTTCCTATATAATACAATCAGCAGTAATGACAGCAACATCATTATGACATGGGCATTTAAGTAAAAAAAGAAGAGAAGAGAAGAGAAGCTGCAACATCATTGCAGCAGCAGAATCAAGGTCAAAAATCAACCATATCAAAGACTAGGATATAGGCAGAGTTGGGATATACAGTAGATAGCAATACAATAAAGGCAATATGATAAATAAGACAAATAGGATAAGTAGCATTCTCACCTTGCTACCAAGAACGTCACACGTACAAGGGTGTTTGCAATTATTCGTACATATGAAGACCAGTGCAGGGTGTGCAAAAACCTGTGCAAAAGCAGACTGTGCAAGCAGCCTCCCACGTATTTACGCATGGTGTTTGATTCAGGATTTCAGGAAGCCATTTGAGAATTTTATGGAAATTTGCCATTTTCATTCAGCCTTTTCCAATTTGATGCATTATAATTTGCATAAAATACTTGGATGGAAAGCCAGCTATTATCACAACCCCTGGTAGTGTGGAGTTGATGGTTTTAAGGCAGCAAAATAGTTAATTCTAATGTGTAAGCATGTACATGTAAAACACAAAGGAAAAGATGGGGAAGTTGTGAAGGTGGCTGAAATGAATGAAGAGTATAAAAGGAGAAGAAGCCAGTAGGAAAGAAACTTAAAGAGAAAGAAAGAAAGAAAAAACGGGGAGTGAAAGAAGAGGACAAGCTGTTGAGAGACAAAAGGACACAGAGAGGGGAGAAAAAAACGCAGAGGAAGAATAATAGTAAATGTTGCCACGAGGAGAAGTGACAGGGAGAGAGAGAGAGTCCAGAGGAAGAAAAAACAGAGTGAAAGTAAGAAAGTGACTGAGAGGGAGAAAATACGGAAAAAAACATGTCAAGACCGGACAGGCGAGAAACAGAGAAAGAGACAATCTGATGAGAAGAAAAGAGAGGAGGAAAGAGAGGAAGGAGGAAAGGAAGAAGAGATAGTTTGAGAAGTGGCAGAGGTGAAATGTTGAGAGAAAAGTTTAGGAGAACACAAGCGAGAGAGAAGAAATCAATGATAAAAGTGGCAGAGGAGAAGGGAATAAACATATCACGAGGATGAAAGACTGTGTGGGGAGAGAAAGAGAGGGTGAAAATAAGGAAAAGAGATAAACAAGAAGAAAAGAAGAAGAAAGAAGAGAATAATTTAAAGGTGAAGGTTGTGGCCTTGACTAATTTGTCCATAAGGCCTGGTGGCAGGCTAGCAACTGGGAGCCCGCTGTGTGTGTGTGTGTGTGTGTGTGTGTGTGTGTGTGTGTGTGATGAATATGCATTGTTTCCTGTCAAACGTCAGGTTGCCAGCAGGGTGCCAGCTTGAGCCATTATGGCAAGGGAAGACAGCTAACATGGATCATGCGCACACACACACACACACACACACATGCAAATATAGAAATTACACACACAAACACAAAAGCAAGCATATGCACACAAACAAATGCAAGAGTGCACATACAATCTACACACAACTGCAAAAGCACTCATACACACACACATACACACTTGACAAAATAACTGAGGCAAATGGAGGCAAAGAGTTTGCTCAGGGTCACAGTAACTCTCTCTTTCTCTCTCTCTCAGGGTCACAGACACACATTGATATCCTTTTTTGTATTATTATTTTCATGTGGAAGAAGTTGCATGTTGTAGATGTATAGTGGCACTAAGCAATTTCACATGTCGGTGGTCCAAAATGGCAGTGAAAGGACTGAATTTTGAGGACTTTAGTACCCAGAAATCATGTAATGCAACATCAGTAAAGTAAACATCAGCACACTCCTCAGAGTGTCACTTTCTGTGTGCAGTAATAATAATAATTTGGGCAAATAAGGGGAATTACAGCATCTCAATTTGAGGGGACGGGACGCTCTTCTCTTTTGCAGCCCCACTTCATGATTTAGGCTGATAAGACGGGTGTGGTTTTCCATAGAAATCTTGCCCAGTGCAGCTTTTCTTTTTCCTTTCCTTACAAAAACATCTCTTTCTCTCTCCTGTGTATACTTCCGTTTTCTATATTCGCACATCTCTTCTTTTCTTTTAGATAATGACAGTCACCCAATGGGGATACTCAAAATTATTAACTATTAGGGACAGTGAGGTTAATTTGGTCTTTTATGCTTTTGTCATTGTTTTCCTATGGTTTAAACATGGAGGCGAATAACAGGGTCCTTCTTTGTGAGAGGCTGAAAAAGCTGAGAAAACGTCTTGCCTCTTTTGGTGGCATTGAAAAGCAAACAAAACTTGTTTTTCGAAAAATAAAGGCCGGCAAGGTTTCTTATCAAATACTGAGGATGACTTCAACTGCGAGTAGCTAATGTTCACGCCAGTGATGCAGGCGCTCTCGTTGCATTTAAAGCCCCTACGTCAAAAGCTTGTCACTTTGCTTCATTTAAAAAAAAATCCACCTTATGAGTCCACTGCATAAAAGCTTGTGGTTCTGGCGCTTATGCTTTCAACTTCATGCTATGAGAAATTCATGCGATAAGTAGACGTGATAGGTATTTATTTAAGCGTACTTTCCATCTGTCTTCAAATACAGTAAGGCGTGAGCACTCATTGCTATGCAAAGACCATTCCTGCGGGTGTTTCCAAACAGATCATGAAATGTATGTGTATGCAAATGTGTGTGCGAGAGATGTTTATCGGAAACTGTCGCTATGAATGTTTACACACTCCGTGTACAGTAGGCCACGGGAGCGCATTACGCATGCAAAGCCACATATGTGCGCACGCACAGACAAATGCACAGTCGTGATCTGTTGCCGCGGTTACATCTGCTTAGAATTAGACTGAAAAACTCCCGAGTGATGTCTTCATAGCTAAATGTTTCACACACACACACACACACATTCACCGAGTTTCATCCCATCATGCTATTTGACTGAAAGCCGCGTAGCTGATGTCTTCATCGTCTTATGTTTTCCATGCCAAGTCAGCTCCAGAGAAGAAGAGAGATGAATGTAAATCCATGCCTATAGATTACCCATTCTCCTCGCACAAAAAAACGCCTGCCACAATCCCCTATTCACCCGCTTCATATTCCTGCCCTTCATATGGATTTCAACAGTCAAATCTTATTGTGAAGGGACATCCCGGTGGCTCGTTGGGCTAAGTAAGTATTCTGTGTGTTCTGTGATGATTTTGTGGGATCCGATTCCTCACTTGGGCTGCACGTCGTCCCGTCTCTCTGTAACGCGTCTTTCCTGTCTCTCTGCTTACGTTACGATGTATATGATATCAGAAGCAGGATTTGTTATGAAAGTCAAACGCAAGAAAAGTAGTACTTTAAATCCGTTCTCTGCGCAAACGATACCTGCGTTGCACTGTTTTTCAGGACTGTGTGAGTCTTAACATAGAGATGTTTTTTTGTTGTTGTTGTTGTTTTCATCCAAAGGTACTGTCAACAGGCACTTGCAACATTTTGGCTCAGTTACACTTCAAGACACTGCCCGAAATTAAAATTAAACAGCTACTCAACCAAAGCCTGAATATGTTTCCCAGCATATCTCTTATCTAAACAGAAGTATTTCCACCCATGACGCAAGTGAACCAACCCAGAATTGAAGACATGATGTTTAAGAATTAGTATGTGCAATTTGATATGATAAAAGTTATACCTCCAGGGAGAGATTGACATTGCTTGCCGTAGTTGTATGTCATTTTAAGAAAATAGTCATTGAACATTTCATCTAAAAATCTATTGACAAGGTGATAATCGCTGAAATGAATTGTCTTGTGGATTATTGATAACCCAGCAAACAATTTAATGCTGAATAGATGTTGATATGACGGCCTGCACCAACATTGAAAACCTCTGTAAATATAGCATCCAAAATTAAAGTTGAGATGACGTCTGTAGTCTGTAGCTGCTACCGGCATCGTTTTGTGAAATTGGGACTTTCTCAAATCATTTCAAAAAAGTTTCCAAAGCTGTTTTAATATGACTTTTTACTGTGCCATATTATCATATTGTGAAACGTTCGTGCTCGCTTGGGTTGATGCTGAGTTGACATCAACCCACATCAAATGCACATCAAATTCTGGAAACCTTTCCTTCATGTCATTTTACTGAAGAACTATGAAATGTATGACATGTACATTGATATGTACAATACAGTTAAGCCTGTGACCCCTCACCTTAACAAAGGAGAGACATTTGATTCATTTAAAGGTAGTAAATATGGGACTGCCTCCTACTGTAAGCCATATCCTTTATATGGCTTATAGTAGGAGGCAGTCCAATACAATCTTATGTGACCTTACCAGCGGTTCTATTTCTAGAGGTTTCATGCAAACTGGCCCGACAGCAAATGCTTCAAAGACGTGTGATGGATCTATTACAGATCCGCCACAGGACAGAAGAATGTAAATCCACTCCTAGAGATTATCCATTCTCCTCAGGGAAAACGAAAAACTGTCTGTCACATCACCTATTCATTTCCAGTCATATGCAACAGTCAAATCAATCATCTAGAAGCCTTGGAGAAGTGGGGTCCAACACTTACAGACAATCACAGACAAGGACAAGCATTTCTCTTTCAATCTCTTCAACAGAGAACATCCCTGTCACCCATCTCCATCATAATCTGGGTGAGGTTTTCTGTCGAGCCGGTGACAGATGTGACACACGGGAGGGGAATGTGAATGTTATTATTTTTGAGATTTTTTTGTGTAATCCACATTTCAGGGAGTGTATTCCCAAAGATAATCTATAATCACCAATGATTTTTTCTAGTAACCAATCAAGCTTATTCATTGTGCTCCTTCTTCTCAAAGTTCTCAAATCTTATACACATTTTGGGTAGGGAAAGTGGCCTTTAATGACCTTGGATATTAAAAAGTTTTACTTACATCTTCTATCAAACTACATCTTTTTGACATTTTACTTTGAAATGCAAACCTTAAAATGGTCTATTAGTTTCTTAAAGAGACTTTTGATACAAATTAATGAATCCTACAGTAGAAAAGTGGGGCTTGCATACATTGTTCTGATAGGAAAGGTACAGATTAACATTGCGGAGAAACTCTAGCTCCTGGAATTGGGTTGTTAAGGAACCAAAGGAGGATATTCAAAAAGCCCCATAAATTTAACTTTACAAGTTAAGTTTTGAATCGCAAGAATGAGAAAATTAATTGAAAATTAAAATGTGAGCCCCCTGAAACTAAGTTTGAAACCATTGACATAGATCATTTGGACTGCCAAGTCACTTAATAAATACATGAGAAAAATCAATGGCATCAATGGGTATACATATTTCCCTTTCTTATGTGCTGTATAGTTTCCATTCTTCTCTTAGCACAGAAAATTCTCAGACGGAATAAACGACATTTACATTCTTTTCACAAATAGCTTCGTGTTGTTCACCCGTGGTGTTTTTTCATGGACGACTTGGCAGACAACATGTTAAGGCTGTCAGAAAACATCGGCGAAGACGGTCTTTGAAGACAATGGGAGGAAGTTGTGTATTCTTCTGAGGAAAGGCCTCACTTATTTTCCTCGTGATGTCTTGATCAGTGACGTGACTTGAACGGAACACATCTCCAAGGCCTCCCGCTGTCAAACATTAGAGTTATGAGGCTTCTATAGACAGCACCAGTGTGAGGGGATTGTATATTCATTAATGACACACATTATTTCCTCATGAATCTCTATCAACGACTCCTTAATGTGGAGTCGCTGATAGAGATTCATGAGGACATAGGCTTATGGCTATCAGGTACAGTAACAAAGGCAATATGAGGAAATGGTTTTCTTTTTATTAGTAAATAATTTACATTATTGGAAATCTCTCTTGATGTTTCTCTTGACGCCAACAATAAGAGGATATGTATATTAATTTCAGAAAAGCTTCACATTACATCTCATTGATTGATTGATTTAACCCTCTAGACTAAGGTGACCAGAATTCTGAAATGAAAACCGGGGACATTTCCAGTTCGGCGGTCAATATATCATTAAAATATGCAATGTTATTATCTATGAAATAAAAAAGGGGGACAATTCCGGTTTCATGTATTTTGACCACTGTTGTACTGTAATAAACTATGGTGCAGGCCGACTGATAAAATTGGGTACTAACTTTTACAAAGTAACTTTGTAAACCATGTCAGAAAATCATAGTTTACAGTAACATGGTGAGTGAAGCTATGGAAACTATGGAACACACAATAAAAAAAATGGTCCAACTACAATGGTTCAATACAGTGTATTTAATTAGGTATACATACAAGACAGAGAAGACAGACAAGCAACACTACCAGACTGACACACTGTAACAGACACACTATGACAGACAACACTAACAAGCACTATATTACAGCAACACTACAGACAAGACAGAACTATCCAATCTGAACAGCCATTCAGTGGTCCTGGTAGTCTGGGTAGAATAAGAGCAGAAGAGAGCAAATGAGCAACATTTTAAAAAACAGAGACAATAGTATGTGAAATACTAAACATAATAAAGAAATAAGATGATGATGCGATTGGTGACTTCATAATATACTTATACCAACCTAATCTGTATATTTCCTTCTCTTTACCTTTTCACCGTCACTCTCTTTACTCCCTTAATTTTTCCTTGTCACTCTCTTCTCCTTCCTCTCCAATCTTTAATAATAAATAGTACACTATAAGATAAAATACTTTGCTTAACAGATTCCCATTGCTTGCCTCATTTTTGTATTTTATCTCAAAACATTGTTTGGAATAATAAATTGGCAGGCTCTGTAATCATATCTTTACCTTTCCTCCTATCTCCTTCACTCTTCTTCTTATCCAGTCTTCCTCCTCTCCCTCCTCTCCACTCTCTAACAGAAAACATGACGCTAATGTTATCCATGAAAAGTTTTTTATAAACTTGAATGAATAAACTTCAATCAATGAACACAACACATGAAGTAAAATGCATGAACTAGAGTTTTCATACTCAAAATAACGTTGCAGCCTGAAACAGTGTGATGTTTGTGTGTGTGATCAAAGGGCTTTTTAACTACCTTTTTTTTACTACTATTTTTTTGGGGGGGCGGTATTTTTTATTTCTACACAAAGTAAAACACAATGTTAATTATGTAGTGTGCGTGTGTGTGTGTGCGTGAGTGAGTGAGAGAGACACAATGCAAGATTCAGCCTGTTATTTATTTGCAGCCTAGATCGTTACTCTGGTTTTATTTTTTTTTAAATGAACTGACGGTGTGAACCTGGGTGATTTATGCAAACAGCCCGTGTTGGCGATCAAACATGGAAATATGCATTCAGCCTCGCGACTGTATTATTGTCAAAAGCACCGCGTCCGGTACGAGCCAAGTTCTCCAAGTAACTCGGCTGACTTTAGATATTTTACAAACCGAGGTAGGAGCGAGCCGATGGAAGAAAACCTAACCGGTGTAGAAGCAGTGAGAGTCGCGAGCTGTTAATCCCTGTGGACAGAGTGGCTGTGACGATGGACAGATTGTGTTGTGTGGCGCGGCAGCAGCAGTGAACTATGTATCGGCTCTGTGTAGTAGAGCAGCTCCGTGTGTGGCTGCCTATCGCGGAACGATGTGGACACAGCTACCCAATGAGGATTTTCCTTCATCACAAGTACAGATATTGACAAATTTTACTCGGATGATACTCGTGCTCGTAAAAAGTACATTATCCGTACCGGAAACTCGTTTCATCCGAGTATTCGGCTCAACCCTATTATCTAGCTATATAATACATCTTGACATTATAACATCACTAGCTAGTATGTCAAACGATTGTAATTTACCTGGCTTGAAACGACGTTTGGGCATAGTTAGAAGAAGAAGAGTGATATATATAGCTCTAGCGAGCAGCCCCCTCTGTTGGCCAAAACAAGCACAACGCGATTGAGACGTCAACCGGTAGGCTCTGCTGCCCGGTCTTTCTTGCCACGTAAAATATTATTTCACTTTGCGGTCTGTTTTTAACGCACAGTTAAAAACGGGGACATTTCCGGGGACAGCTCCAGCCGGGGACAGGCCACCAAAAACGGGGACTGTCCCCGGAAAACGGGGACGTCTGGTCACCTTACTCTAGACCCCAGTAGAATTCTAGAATGTTGCTGCAGTTCACTGAAAATTGTGAGTTAAATGAGTATTTTCTTACTAATTCCAAACAAACAGCTCTATTTAAAAAACGAAAATAAATTGATAATTGAAAGTTGTTTTCATTTTAAAGAGCACAACTTCCCCTTTAGTTTGGTACCAAACACATGGCAAAAGATGTATGTACAACTTTCTTCAGATGGTACAAAGAAACTTTATTACTTCATTGGCATAACGGTGAAAGTTATCACATACTGTAAACCAGTTTACAACATGTATGATTTCAAAAGTCAACTAATCATATCCTATAATCAATACTATTTATTTTTACTTGTATATAAATTATCTATCTATCTAAAAGAAGAGAGTCTCTTCAGGTTGAGATCACTAGTATATGATCCACAACATTTCTCCCTTCAGTGTCAACTTTGACAGTATGACAAAAAAACGTCCCTCTTATCTTAGCTAACGCTGGGCTTTCAAAATACAAGAGAAAACATCCCGTACTTCATACAGACCCATAAAGAAGTCTAATAAGATCAGACAACAAAAGTCGTCAAACTTGTATGGCGAAAAACTCGGCATAAACTGGTCAGTCCTCCCGACGGCTCTTCGATGCAGTCACTCCCGGGAAACAGTGTCCCTCTCCGGCAGTGAAGACTAGGTAGGTCCCGCTATGTAATACAGTTGATTTGTGGCTTGTTTTATCAAACAAACAACAAGCGATTTCAATCAAAAAACCTAAACTCAAAATGTCATCATCACTTTCCATGATACATGGCGCTTCTGAATCTGTTTCACAGCATATCCTGACAGTTTCCATAAAGTTGTAAAACCGGGGACGCTGACGCCGGGTTCACACCGGACGCAGAACGGCGACGAATGGCCGCAGCCTGCAGCGACCGTTTCGGCGTCAGGTCTAAGATTTTCTCGATTCGTAAGCGAATGTGTCAAGCTGGGCAGGAAGTCAGACACAGGAACGGCATAGAGCATCCGGTCAATTTCCAAAATATAACAAATTTCAAAATTAAAACACCCTGATTGATGGTATTTCTGAATTGTGTCTAAACTTTTATCGTCTGTGTCTAAACAGAGAGCGAGAGAGACGAGCAGGCACACGCACACAAGCAGAGAGAGAGAGAGAGAGAGAGAGAGAGAGAGAGAGAGATGAATAGAGAGGGGGAGGAAAAGAGACAGACAGATACACAAAGAGAGAGACAGAGGGAGGAAGACAGAGAGAATGGGAGAGAGACAGGGAAAGGGAGAGGTAAAAAGGGAGAGATGGGGAGAGAAAGCAAGAGATAGAGAGAGACAGATACACTGAGGAGCAGGCACGCAGAGAGAGAGAGACGAGCAGGCACACGCACACAAGCAGAAAGAGAGAGATGTATATGTATATATGCATGTGCATTTTAATAGACACCATACTACTCAAGTATACATAATGCTTAATCATTTTTCATTCATTGCTGTTCTTACTTGTGTTGCCCTGTTACTTGTGGCATGTACTTTCATATTGTTGTAAATGTTGTTCTTTGTCTGTTCATATACGTTTGCTTTGGCAATATAAGCACTGTTCACTTTTCATGTCACTAAAGCTTCAAATTGAAAGAGCGAGACGAGCAGGCACACGCAGAGAGAGAGAGAGAGAGAGAGAGAGAGAGAGAGAGAGAGAGACCAAACCCCTATATTGAGAAAACCAGCGGAGATCGGCGCCGTTCGGTGCCGGTGTGAACAACCAAACTCCTTCTTGCTCATTCGGCGCCGATCGCGGCGCTTCCTTTTCTTTCCGCGTCCAGTGTGTCCCCGGCGTTTCTCGATTCGTGAGCGAATGTGTCAAGCTGGGCAGGAAGTCAGACACAGGAACGGCATAGAGCATCCGGTCAATTTCCAAAATATAACACATTTCAAAATAAAACACCCTGATTGATGATGGCGTTGGATATCCAGTCTATATATATACATATTTCTCAGTTGTGTCTAAACTTTTACCGTCTGTGTCTAAACAGAGAGCGAGAGAGACGAGCAGGCACACGCACACAAGCAGAGAGAGAGAGTGAGAGACGAGCAGGCACACGCACAAGCAGAGAGAGAGAGAGAGAGAGAGAGAGAGAGAGACGAGCAGGCACACGCAGAGAGAGAGAGAGACAAGCAGGCACACGCACAAGCAGAGAGAGAGAGAAAGAGAGACCAAACCCCTACATTGAGAAAACCAGCGGAGATCGGCGCCGTTCGGCTCTCATAGCTCCCAAAATGCCTCTCTAATGAAACAAGGTGCCAAGAACTTAGAGACGTTGGCGTGTGACTGGTTACCAGTTCACATCTGTGGAGCTGCTGGGGAAATGTGGTTGGGCAAAGTGAATGAATACCACTCTTCCCTTCTTCAACGCCTACTGCCAAGACGCCCTTGAGCAAGGCACTTAACATGCAAATTGCTCCATTGGGCCTTTTCAGTAGCCAAGAGAAGCAGGAGACTGTAGTTCCACTGGACAGCTTCTAGTCGTGAATTTAAAGCATGCCATTGCTGGAACATGCCTGCTCAATTGACTTTCCCTGAATAAATAAAGGTTAAAAGAAGAAAACATCCTCTTACACTGTGATAGTGTGCCACAGTCGGATGTATTTTGCCTGTATCATTGTTAAAGGTCACTGTAACCCCACAATGAACATATGGTTTAGAGGAGAATTGGGCAAAATAGCTGAGTTAACAACATGTGTCCCTTCAAGAAAACTGATTAGCACAGTTGTTGACAGTGTTGACACTGTTGTTTTCAAATCTGTTCAAATGCTAGCAAATAAATGTATCTTTACCACAACATCAGTATGCGGATAAGAGGTATTTTAAACGTAACACAACACACCCACCCTTGTTTTTCTAAAAGTATATCTTTGCCATCTCAACAGAAATTAGTATACATGGTTATTTTCTGTGCTGTTTTGACTGGAAACCATTGATACATCTGATCACTTTTGCATATCTGACCAGTTAGCTGACCAGAGTATCTGGTCAGCTAACCATCACGATCTTGTTGTTAACACATCTGAGTTGCACAATAGCTATGTATCTAGTAGAGGCTAGAGTTAGTAGTCACAACATTAACCTCAGTTAGCTAGCTAGCAGTTTGTTCAGGTTAACTGAGCTGACTCTTCTCAAGCTACAACTCAGAGTGTTTTGGAGTAGAGACTAGGGCTGAAGACAAGACAGTTACTGAGTAACAGTAACTTAAATTTGCCCATAGGAAAGCAAAATTCAAGACGAGATCTCATATTTCTACCTTTTATGTCTCCTGGACACAAATGATCTCTTTATCAAATTCAACTCAGTAGAAACAATCACATAAAAGCTCATGTTGATCTCACTCTGATCAAAACAACAGATTTCCAAATGGTCTCAAATTATTGAACTCTCCTGACTATGAGACCATAAGATTACAGAAAGAAAAACACATTTTTCTTTTGAAGCCATGGGGCCAACAGCCATATAATAGGAGCTTATTACCATTATATATGTCACATGTTAGCATCTTCACATTGATCTCATAAAGTCTCAAGAATGTTTTCTCTCTCTATTGTCTCCTCATTGCTCTTAAGGGGGTTTTAGGAGAAACATTTCAGACGAAGGTGATCACAAAATGAGACAAAACTGAGATCTCCCCTATTTCTTAAGAGAAGAAGAAAAGATGACCACCACACCACAACAATCTTCTTCTTCACGTATCTCTTTTTCTTGCCCGGTTTGTTATTTATTCAGACATTTAGATTTGTACACAACCAACTCTCGAAGGGGACCTCCGTGATGACGCCTGACGTGGCTGCTGGGAGATTTATGACGTGACTTCAAAGCCTCTACTGGTGTTTCAAATGATTCTGGTAATTGCTGTCAAAATCATCGGACGTGCTGGTGCTTACTACAACACCGAGTTGATCTCTGCACATCTCCATATGCTCTCAACTCCACCGGTGCCTATCTTGTCATAGACTAAAAATATGACACCTAACTTATCTACATGCTGAACAGTCACCCTCTCTCTCCTCTCTCTATCCATCCTTGTCTCCCTCCTTCACTCCCATCATTCATTTAACCCCACCTCTCCATCTCTTTAGCTATTTCCTTCACTCACTCCCTCTCTTCCACCAATCCATTCATTTCCACCCATCAGAGCCAATCGTTTATCTCCATTTGAGGTGACAGAAAGTTCAACCCCCCCAAAATGTAATCTCCCCTACGTTCATCCCTCTTTCTCTCTCTATCACGGCATTGTTTCTTTCAGTCAGTCTCCCTCCCCATTTTTCACCATTCTCCCTCTCTCTCTCTCTCTTTTTCAATCACTGCTATTACCAAGAGTCTCTGTTTCCATTTACCCCCGCCTTCACTCTCTCTCTCCCTCTCCTATCTCTCTCTCTTTGTCTCTTGCCCATTCTCTCCCGCTCTCTCTGACCCATAATGTTACGCTGAGACAGACGACGATAGAGGGGAAAGTGCAGTAAATTAATCAACTAATACCCACAACCCAGAACTTAATCAGGGCAGAGTGGACTGCGGCCGAGCGGGGTAGAGAGAGAGTGGTAAAAAGAGAGACAGATAAATGGAGGGACACAGAGAAAGAGAGAGAGAGAGAGAGGTGGGGGGGGGGGAGCAAGATAGAGACATTAATTAAAGGGGAAAGAGAGAAATATGGGTAGAAAGAGGGAGAGAAGGGGGTGAGGGATGAAGAGAAAGAATGCAGTGGCGACAACATGAAAAGGGGTTGATTGAGAGAGAGAGGGGACAAAATGGATGGAGAGATTTGACTCTTGACTGGTGTGTGTGGCAAATGGAGGGCATGATATCTGTTTGATGGATTGAGGAAAGGATGAGTGGGAAAAGGAAGGAAAGAGAAGGAGTGAGGGAGGAAAAGGGGGGCGAGTGTAAAGGTAGAAGTAAAGAAGGAGGGGGGAAGAAGAACAAATAGACAAAATAAATAAACTGAGAAGGGAAAATATGAATCAAAGAAAGAAAGAAAGGGGAAAGGGGGAGGGTAGGATTGGACAGAAGGAGGGGAGGAGAGAAAAGGAATAAAGACAAGAAGAAAGAAATTGTCTTTTCAGCACTGTGCAAATATGTGTAAATGCAAGTAAAACACACATGAAAGCGGCCATTTTTCTAAATATTGACATACATTTCCTCCATACATTGTGCCTATATGGTAAGAGCCAATTCATCAAAATAGCACCAGTGGTGAGATATACTGTTTGGATTGTTAATTATAGCGCCCCCATTAGGCCAATGATTTTTTTAAACAGTGGAGCATACTGTGAAGATGCATCATCCCTCCAAGTTAAAAATATAGAGATTGTTCTTTCTCTTGATTCTCTTGAAATGTGAAAAGCTCCACAAAAAAATGATTTACTGATATCAACCTTTACAGAGCAGGATGACAAATCTAAACTAAGAATGAGAAGCACAGCGTATCTGATCGCATGATCCAACACACACACACACACACACACACACACTACAGGACTATTGTCTGTTTTTCAAACCAAATAATTTAGCATCTCAATATGGTTTTAATGTATAAACTGCTGTTTGTCGGCGTCACATTTTGCATACTGCTTTGGCAATATTGTTTCTGTCATGCTATTGGAGTTGAGGTACTCTCTCTCTCTCTCTCTCTCTCTCTCTCTCTCACTCTCTCTCTCTCTCGCTCTCTCTCTGTCTGCAATCTGAATAAATGGAGTGGAGAGAGAGTGATGAACAGAGATAGGCAGAGAGGAGCGAACAGCTAGAAGTATTGAAGTGCTCCACCACCAGCGCTGAAGAGGACAGATAACGATTGGACGGGTATAGGGAGGAGGGAATGTTACGCAGTGAGAGCGCGGTACAAAGCGAAGGATGGGAGGGTTTGGGAGGCACACGTCGAACCGAAGCCATTAGAAGGTTGAGGCTCTTATTTTGAATGACCAGGGGTTTTAGAATTAAAACATTTACCAGCGAGCTGTACTTGCATCCAACTGTCAAGCGGGTTTTAAACAAACTTTTTGAAATGTTGCAAAACAATTGAAAAAAATAAAT
Organism: Hoplostethus atlanticus; assembly: GCA_034670405.1. Classification (NCBI taxonomy): domain Eukaryota; kingdom Metazoa; phylum Chordata; class Actinopteri; order Trachichthyiformes; family Trachichthyidae; genus Hoplostethus; species Hoplostethus atlanticus. The sequence goes on from JAXDDX010000106.1 coordinate 721,276, forward strand.
GAAATGGCATAAACAGGCTTCCTGAGTGTAAAAAAAAACACAACCAGAAGAGAGAAAAATGCATGTTTTGGGCAAGTTGTTCTTTAGTGTCAGCTAATGACGGCCGTATTTCATCCCAAGATGCACTACTCTAATGCATCAACTAGTGGCCATACAACTGTGATGGACATGAGAGAAACAGGTGCAAGATTTAATATTTTACAGATTTGATATTTTACTTTTACATTTATTTGACTATTTATCACATAGGTTCTTCAGTGAAAAAAATCATTTTCCACTTCAAGTAAGCGTAGAAAAAGAGAAGAGAGACATGAAAGATTGGGAGAGAGCGGAGGATGAAATGCAATAAAGGTCCTGGACTGGAGTCAAACCTTCCCAGAAACCAGAAGATTGGGTCCTTTTGTAAGGGACTTTGCCATAGTTTTGGGTCTAGTGAATTGACGCCCCTGTCGGTGGGACATGACATGCTATCAGATACGCTGTGCTTCTCATTCTTAGTTTAGATTTGTCATCCTGCTCTGTAAAGGTTGATATCAGTAAATCATTTTTACCGAGCCCTTCTAGAGGAAACATAGGGGTAGATCATGTGTTGTTTTTGAGAGTCGATTAATGAAACACTGGTCTGGTACTGGTATTGAAAAGGCACCAATCTTCTCAATACATCATTTCAATACAGGATTCTGGCTTACTTTATTTATCTTTCTTTCTTTCTTTCTTTCTTTCTTTGGGTTTCTTTATTTTTTGTTTTCAGTCTTACTTGTTTCTTATTTGCTTGTTTTCCGATGTATGAACTCATCTAACGATACAAGCGAAACAAACTCGGGTCAGATTCGATCGTATTATTACGGCCTTTGGCTTTATCGCAGTAGCGTGTTATTGCAACTGTTTCCATGTCAATTTAACCAATTAACCACGGGCTACGATTTCAAATTATTGTCTGTGCAGATAAATTAAAGATGTTTGACTTTCTATGCATATGGATTCAAAAGTTTGTAAGCAATATCAACATGTTCATAATAAATATTGGTGCTATCACATACCGATGTGGAATCACAAGGCTTCAGGGTACAGGTGTGTGTGTGTGTGTGTGTGTGCATTAAAAATGTATGGTTTGCGATGTGTACATGTCATTTCCAAGAAACATGATCCACATGCCAGTGGCAATCCAAATGATTTTGACATGATGCTAACTTTCCTATTAAAATGCATCTTAATAACAACAACCAATATGAGAGAAAAACACTCACACACCTCGCCATTCTGAGGACATTCACAGCGATATTAAACGTATGTTGTTCTGTGTGTAAGCAAGCAATGTCTAATAAATATTACATATTGCAACATGCTGCAGTGTCCATATTGCCATCCGTATGTTTTTTTTTGCATTATTCATATAGGATGATGGTTATTGACCACGATAATTTACACTCTAACACACTTAACCATTCCCAAATGCTTCAGGTGTGTGTGTGGAGTTTGAGAGTGCATGTGTATATGTGCAAAAGAAAGAGAGAGTAACTGTGTGTGTGTGCTGTGTGCAAGGGTGTGAGCATCCAGGCAGGATATTGGATACGATGATGGTATATTGGTTCTTAATCCTCAGGGGACTTTAAGGCATCTGGTGGCGAGTTCACATCCTATCCATCTATAATCTTGTCATCTGAACTGGTTATAGGAAAAACAAAAATGAAAAAGATTAAAAGCGGCATGCATGTTGGAAGCAAACACTAGGAGATGCGTACGCTGCAAAAATATGGCCATTTTACCTAGTCAATTAGTCTCATATTCAGTTTTAACGTCTTAGTTTTTTTTTAATAATGCAAAAATTCTGGTGAAGGGGTGAGAAAATTCCACTTATTTTGAATGCAGCTTCACTTGTTTCAGGATTTTTCATGCACTTGAAACGTGAATGTCAATTTGTCATAATGTGTGCAAATGGAGGTTTTGTGTTTCGAGTAAGCTGGGGGATTTCCCAATGACTTGAGTCTTTATTATCCAAATCCCTCAAACTTCTTAAAACGTCAACTAAATGAGCGTTACAAGCAAATAAAGTCGTGTGAAAATACACACAGAGTTCTGCTCCAAAACAACATGTACTGCCTCAATACAAAATCATTGTTGACATGAAAGTAGTCATTATGGAAAAACATTTTTTTTATCACAAGTCTCTGACTAGTCACATCACACCACACATTTTCAAATGGTTAGTTATAGTTATGACAGTTAAATTATGTTATGTTCCTCCACCACAAATTAGATTATGTGACAACAGAATGAACTGGATATGTTATTTTTCTTTGTCACATGGAAAGGTTAGTTAACAGTTAAGCTTACCATGCTATTTCAATGTCAAACTACTTCCTGTTTCTAGTCGTGTCTTCTCCATGCAGTCCTTTTGTTGTGAGGACATGCATTTCTCTAATGTTTCATGCAAATTCAGGAAATTTCGTGAGATAGGTTAACCAAAAGCAACTACAAATAATTAAGCATGTGGAATTGATGGAATTTCTTTGTCGATATATATTAAGGGTTTCATTCAAAATGTATCATGTATGTAACATTTTTTGTGTGGTGCAAGGATATATAAAGATATACATGCACGTTGTTTGTGTTGGGAGACGACACATGGCTTTTCAGGATCCGTGCCCTTTTTATGCTCTGAATAATTTGCAATATATATAATCCCAATATATCATCCAACATATATCCAAAATGTCCTCTTTTCCTGAGATGGTTTGGATAAAAGGAGGTTGTTATTTTCAATGGGACATGGCGCCAGGTGCGCTACTGTAGTTGTGATGCAGAACCAATATCACTCTCTTACCATAATGCCTCACGAAGCGTAGCAAACTGCTTCCTTTGTTTTGATTGGGTGTCATGTTATATACATGTTTGTGTTCCTTAAATGCTTAAAAGGCTCTTTTATGTCACATAGTCAGTGCAGTGTAAACATGACTGCAGGGTGGAGAGGCCACACGATATTTAGACCGACATTTATGTGATAAAATACCATACTTTAAAAACCTGAACCGGGTCAACGTGGACATAAAATGCATGTATAATATTTTCAGATGGGAAAAATCACATTTATCATATTATCACAAAGAACCGAGTACTCAAAGTGAGTACAAAAATAGATGTTTGAGGACTATTATTCAGTTATACTGTAAAATATTAGGACAGCAAATTGGGGAAAGTCTTTCTTCTTGTTGACTTCTCATCAACAGATGAAGATGAAGAGAAACAACAGATTGTCAGCTTGTCATGGTGGCTTTTCTATGGGCCTCCACGGTAAAGCTCGCATTTAACTATAGTGTTTGTTGACAGATTGCCAGCCCATACTTCATGTTTTGATTTATCATCACTTAATTAGACAGATTTTATTTTTTTCCCACTGTCAAACTGATGGACGGCGCTTTTCAGTCAAGAACTGACAGTATGTGACAGCTCAACAGCAGCACAGCTATAAAAATGTATTCATCTTTTGTCTGTTCAGCCACAGTAGCTATCGCTGCTCATGCTAACTACCCAGTTCTTCTTCTGTTTATTCCAAACAAACCGGAATTGTAAAACGCATCACTTCCTGTCTCCAGAGGATTTTTCCCAGGAAAGACCTACCTGACACCGGGTGTTTAGATCAGTTTAGATCAATGTAGAATCTTTCATGAACTGGATACAGGTTGGATCACTATTTTGTTGTATCAATCAGTGATACAGAGCAGGAAAATGGACATTTATTTAAAAAAAAAAAAAAAAAAGTTTACTCACAAATATTAATTCATTTGATTTCTGCACCTGCTTAATCCTTTGCATTGCACAAAAAATCCTAAATTAATGTGCCATTACTTTTGCCTCAGAACGTTTATTTTATATGCGTGCCCTTGCATTTCATAATCATAATCCATGTGTGTTGAAAACTCCTCTTGGGGTGCAGCAGCAGCATAACAGGTATATAACAACAGGTTTCGCCTGTAACAGATACCAGGAAATATTCCACAGGGAGGTTAATCTGTGGAAAATCCTGCAGGCCAATAAGTTTTCCATGTTACTGTGTGCTGGCGTGCACACACACACACACACACACACACACACACACACACCACACACAAATGCAGTCAACGTATCATGTTAAATCCAATTGAGCAGCTCTTAACCTAGCTGCCATTGTATAGGTCGTTAAGATTCAGGTAACCCACCCCCCCCCACACACACACACAGTTAACGCATCGTATATCACAGGTCTTAACCTTGTTGTCATTGTATAGGTCTTTAAGACTAATGTAGTCAAAACTTCACACACGCACATGCACATGCGTGCATTTACACATACTAATGCACACACACTCACAGAACTCACACCTTGAGGTTCAAGTACACTGCAAACTGACTTCACCTGCTCTCACATGGTCTCTCATATTGTGTCACGCTCCCTCCTTCGGTGTGTATGTGAGTGTGTGTGTGTGACACTCTCTCACTCGATGATCTTTGTAGCATGTTTAATGATGCCAGTGACCCCTACTTGGCAAGCACAGATCACATAGTACATGTGAGGGTAAACACACACACGCTTCCATGTAACCAGAGCTCAGTCACCTTTGCTTTAAACGTGGAATCATACAAAGCCTTTGTGTGGCACAGAATTAGATTGCTGCCATGGTTGGGTTGGTAAGATGACAGTTTGGGAAATTGGCTTGGATCCTATTTTGAGAGTTATGACACGTAATACCTGCACTGCAACAATATAACAGCTAGGGTTTGACCAGCAGTGGTTACCGAAGACCAATAGATGTGTTCATTCAATATCTTTAAATGGGACCATTTTTTCACTGGTTTGTCCCAGAATGTAATTCTTGTCAGGGTAGAACAGACTCTGAAACAACATTTAGATCATCGTGTGACACTAAAACTCTCCACTGAAACAAAAATAAATGAAATTCTTGTAGGGTTAACAGCTCTTTAAAGCAGGGTGACCTACCACACCTATCAGCCTTTTATCAACCCTAATAGCCTTAGACCACTCCAGCCACCCTGACTAGTGTGTGAGGGGCAAACAAGAATAAATGTATGGTGTCAGTCTTATTCTTACCATTTCATTTCACACATCATTTAGTAAGAAAGCGATTCTGTATGATTCCCCCTATGTTACATGCATAAACTGGGGTGGAGAGTAAAATCTCATTATTGTTTACTCATCTTCAATATAATATATATTACACATAGACATAAGGCAAAACAAAAGAACAACTGGTAGCTTTTGATGATTGGCCTCCATGATAAATGATGGCACCCCCACCCCCACCCCCGCCCACTCCCCACACACACACACGTGACTCATGAATTATTCAAACCAGTCTTTCCTTGTTAATCTTTAATTTTGCAATTTAAACTTTACTCAGTGTCTAGTGAGCAGAGAAACCTTTAGCTGAGTGGAAGTCATAATGGGATGAAGTTTGAAGAGCAAGGAGCTACAACTTCACTAAAACACATTCTTATGCCAGGATCACACTTAAAAGCTGCTACGTGCAGCATTTAAACATCAATAAATAATTGTTGCATTAATTATGAGACATTGGTATAATTACTGGATTGGCAGACTGACAGCCTCTACACTGAATTTTGCATCGTGTGCCACCGGGGTCGGACTTGGCAGGAATATCTGCTGGATTGCTTTACGGCACAAAAAGGAAGAGGGCGCTGTTCTTCCAGAGCAAATGTAGCTAAAGAGTTTCTAGCAAAGGGTTCATGGGAAATATAGTTTAAATTCTGACAAACACTAGTACTAACAATACCACGAGCGTGAAATAGAGGCTACACATCATCCCATGGTCTCATTGGTTTCCAGTAATTATACCAAGATATCCCAATTAATTAATTGTTAATTTATTAATTATTAATTAATGACAATGGTTTTTGATGTTTGAAACATTAAAACCTTTAATCTGTAATGCATTTGTGTTGCTGCAAACTGCAGAGCTCCCCGCCAGGATCTTGCGGCTCAAACATTATTGAGCTGAAACTGATCAGACGTGGTTTTCGGTTGCAGTGCTACAACTTAAACTTGCGTTGCCTCTCTGTGAAGAGTTTGTGATGACATTTTGTCAGAGAGGTTGCAAATAGGGCAAAGGAGCTTTAGCTGTAGTTTCCACGTCATTATCAATGCCCAGGTAGAAGAAATCCAACGAATGCAGCGCCATGCATAACTTCCATAGGAGAGTAATGCATTCAATGCAAATGTGAAGAAGAACACACTCTTTTTACAGCAATGGCCTGAAGTTGCAATTACAGGGGGTTTACACACACAAACTTTTACACCTGGGAACTGCCCAGTATATCGACAGTCTTCTACCGTCGACCACTGATTAACTCCACTGGAACAGTTGGGTCTTGGTGCGTTATTACGTGAGCAGAAAGTCCTTCTCGTACACTTCCCTCAGTCTGATTTTCCAATGAGGGACTCGAACCAGTGACCTTTTGACCTCAAGCTTGTTTCTCGGACCATAAGATAGTATGTTATTATGCTTGGAAGCATTTTCCAGAACTGTACTTCCTCTTGTCTTTCACAACAGAGCATTGTCGGTTGATGATCTACTGTTTCCCAAACGGTTGTCTTTGTGTGTGTGTGTGTGTGTGTGTGTGTGTGTGTGTGTGTTCATTTTAAATGCCAGAAATCGACGGAGCCGCTCTACCTCATTTTCGTATGAATAATTTATGCAGATAAGTCAACAACCAAATTGACATTGCAGTTTGCAATGAAAGCCATCAAATCGAGACAGTATGCACAAAGGTGCCGCTGTTTTAAAATGCATAAAAATTAAAAATGTAACACGCTAATGAGCGCGGAGACAATGAGCGTCCTTGCATGAAGTAACACAAGGACGCAGGTAATAAGAAAGCGCAATCATAATATCTGCTTACAGTCTACATGGTAAAGATTCAAAAACAAAATGCTACAACTAAGAATTATATATCGCCTAATGGATTATGTCAACTAAGACTGAAGTAATCAGAGGTGCGCTGACTGACCTTTAAATGGTCTTGATTTATACAGATTTCTGACCATATGCTGCTAAAGCAATAAGAAACTATATCAACCTCTTATTTCTACATTGGGAAAATCCACCCAAAACACAGAATCCAAGCGTGTTGTTCCTATGACCTTGGACAGTTCGCTCTTTCTCAGCTTCGTGAGAGTGTTGTAGCTAGACTCATTTATGCTCTACAAGTCTGGTGTGAAGCGGTCAACAATTTGCTTACAACGGTAATAGTATGGTACGTTCCATAATATTAATGTGATATTATTACTACCACATTATTACTAACACAAAGACATGGGTAATAATAAAATGTTACCGCAATATTTGTATTATTATTACTCCACTAAAAATATTAATAGCACAAGGTTGTGTGTTGAGTCTACAACACGCCTTAGCTGTAATATTAAATTTCCATATGAAATGGCCTGCTCTAAGTAATTGCTTTAACATACCAGTCTCAGCAGTCAGATACAAAGAGAGGGAGAAAGACACACACACACACACACACACAGACTAATCAGTAATCCCCTCCTCTCCCAGTGCGGTCATTCTCCTCACCGCTGTCTATCTCCTGGACGCAGAGAGATTACAGCAGGTCCAATTGTCCTCTCTGCCTAATGTCCTTGCACGGGGCTACTTCCTGGTAGTACCTCAAATGAACTGTGCGTACGAATAAACAAGTTTCAGCACTGACGGGATTTAAACAGGGCATGGGAAGAAAGCTGGTTTTTTTTTAACTCTTTGTGGAAGAGATTGGATTTTCTCATTGCTTTTCCACCTGCCATTAACATGCAACCCAGCTGACTGGAGCGTAATCAGAGGGAAAACGCATAAAATCCAGGTGTGCTCAAGACACATTTAATATCCGATTAGCCAAACCACCTCCGGAGGCGGTCATTCGTCTCCATTAACAACAAAGTGCAAATGCAATTACTGTTCAATCCAAGGACACGTTTAACAATCTGAGTTTTTGGGGTGAGGGGGGAGAGATTTCAACATGTCACGTGTAAATATAATCCAGCAACAGAATTTTGGTGAAGACAAAATTTCAGTGCAATTGCTTTTTTTTTTGTTGGGGGGGGGTTGTAGATTTTGCAATTTCCATCCTTCCTCCTATCATGAAAAAAGAAATGGAGGAGGGAAGTTTCAAGTTTTTGCTTTGCTAAATCAGAAAAGTGGTCCCTACATGATGTGAATAGCCACCATCATCAGTTATTTGGATTACATTTCCATTACGTTTCAGTCATGCCGCCTAGCCATCACCACAGCTGTTTCCTTGGCTGTAGCACCGTCTTCCTCTCCCTTCTCCTTTGTCTATTTCTCATTCGACTATCCTACCCTTTATCCACCAGCCTGCTATCCATCCATCGATATCATTGATATATGCTGAGCCCTGACCTCCTCCTCTTCTCTTTCTCTCTATCTATCTTTCTCTCCCTCTCCGTTGACTGAGCGTAATGAATTCCTCTTGGCCTGTCTTCTGCCCTCCTCATCTCCATACCCCCTCACCTTCCTTTGCTTCCTTCTCCTTCTCCATTCCTGTGACAGTGGATTCACATGCGGAGACCTTCGCATGTGAATATGTGACAATTTGGAGACTGGAAGCACATATACATACCACAGAAGAATACAATACATTATGTGTGTGTGTGTGTGTGTGTGTGTATTTCTGTATGCTCTGCAAATTGAAACCCATATTGGCATGAGTGTTTTACATCACATGTTCAAATACCAACAAGAGAGATGTGGTGCATGTGCATTCTAATATTCCAGTTGTATGTATACTGGCCATATATCAAAGGTTTGATGTGTTAGATTATCTCTAAATATGTCAAGTGACCGATCCAACTTGAGCTTCTATAAGCCCTGTGAGCTGCCTTCCTATGGGCATATTTCATGGTTTCCTTTTGATGTGCAACACAATTTCTGAAGATTACAGCCAATTGCCTTCACTTCTAGCTGATTTTATCCTTATAGTGACTGAACTGAAAGCTCTTCAGTTCTAGGTTGCAGCTAAAGGTTGCTTCATCTGCTACTTCTGTGGTGTTAGGTTAAACAATTTAAAATTTGATTTAAAATCCAAATTCTTACTGTGACATTTCATTCATCTTTTCATGGTATCCCTGTGAGAAAATCAGATATTTGCCAAACATTAGACCATTTGTACCGATGTGAAAAATACATTTTGCACATTTTTAAATAGTTCCTTTCAGGGAGCTGAGCAACATTAAAAGTAGGTCTTACTATGATGGCTCCATCTGTAGGATGATCTTCATATTAAAGCTGCATGAGGCAACTTCACACTTTGGCCCCAATTGGCAATTAGGGATATCTGTTTGAATTTCTGAAAGTTTGAAAGACTACCGTCCCCAGAAAATGTAATGTGACGTTGGCAAACTGCAGGCTCCTCGGACATAAATGTCCTCTTAGAGTCTGGTGGAGTTGAAGAGTTTCATTTAATAATTCGCAATAGGGCAAATCTACAGTGTGTCAATTAGTGGGGGTGGGATGCTCTTCTCTGCTGCAGCCCCGCTTTGTGACTTTTGATTTTTTTGATTGACTTTTACATTAAAATTTTTCCTAGTCAGTCCCACCAGGATTTTGTGGAGTTTTTTTCTGATTATTGCGGCCCAAAATGATTGAATTTGCAGCGGCTTTTATCAAAAATTGCGATGCAATTTGCGATATTTTGTCGTGTTATCTTGTGGTAAAACAGCAGAAATTGATGAAAAATTCGAGCCCCCCATCCTACCCAAAACATTGTAAACTGCCCACTCTGTTTTTTAAGTTGTTTTTTTAAAGTAGTAGAGTAATCGTCACACATTAATACCTCCTGGGGACTAGTTTTACTACACATGATCTCTGTCTAGTGCCTTTCTTTGTCTTTCATTCCTTTTTAATCCTAGTTTTCTTTACATTATTTTGTTTGTTTGTTTTCCCTTTAGGCTGCAATGCAGCATATCTACAGTTTGCCATTGTACCACCTGTAAAAAGATATTTTTTTAATACCTGCCCAATCCCTTCAATGTTTTGTTTAATAATATACTGTGGCATGTAGTTATTTGATCAGTTCTAGGTTTATTGCACCTGCCAGTAGGTGGCGGAGTGAGCGGTTTGTAGTTAATTTTACTGGAAGACATAGAAGAAGGCGAGTGGGAGTGGTTGGTCTGTGCCGATAGTGGGGGAATGGTGTGTGTCCGGTGCTACCTTATAGCCAACTTGCATGCTTTACAAAATATTGCCGCGAAGTAATAACATTAACGTTTTCTACACCACTAATGCAGTCGCTGTGTAAATGGTGTAACACCATCACATCATTAGTTGACCCGTCACGTTCCCGTCTCGCTCTAATCTGTCAGGTCTGTCAATGCTGCCAATTTGACATAGAGAAAAACAGAGAGAGGTCCGGAGCGGAGAAGCACATCTAACTAGTCACCGGCCTGTTAGCAGCAAATCAACTTGAACAGTTTATAAAATGATTAGGCTACACCGCGGCGCGCCCGTCCAACCGTAACCATCAAAGGCTCAGGATAACAAGAAAGCAAATGGTACAAATTGCATATTTAAATAAAAAAACAACCTCCCGAACATGTAGGAGTGTTAATGTAACATGTAGGAGTGTTAATGTGGAAGCATTGTGCCAATTTGACAGTTTTATGCGGGAATATTGCGGGGTTTTGGCAAAATTGCAAGCTCTTGCAAGTATTGCGGCAGTTAGTTGAATTTGCATTAATTCTTGCGATCGCAAGATCGCAACATCCTGGAGGGACTGCCTAGTGCAGCTTTAATGTGTCTACTGGAAACCCAGATCGATGGCTGAGGTTGTGCATACATAGTTTGATTCAAACCTAATAGAAACAGAAAACACACAACAAGGCTAAGGCTGGAATACTAACTAAAGGCTTCACTTCAAAACTGGTTTTCCATTTGTGGGTTGGGTACCACTGATCCATCAAGACCTACAGTGAAAAAAAATCATGGTACTTTGGCATGCAGGAGTGTAGGAAAGTTAACAGGCTTGGTTGACAAAATAGTAACACTTTTATAGAGTACATCCTCTATATTTATAATTTTCCCCAAAATTGGATGTTCTGGAACTGAACTCATTTAGAGTTGACCTGTGCAGTCAAATCCAACAATAGCAAATTGACTAAAATAAGATTTCAATGTTGTCTTTTTCAACCACATATGTGCAATGACGAGAATACAAAAAAGTGCCTGATTTATAGGCGCTGGCATTCAGGGTCAGTCTGGAATACCAATAGTATCTGTAACATAAGCTATGATGGCTAATGAATGTTTTACTGTCATCCAATGTATATTGCAGTATAAAGCTAATGTATAATACATGAAGTGGCTTGAGACTTATATAACTGAGACATATATAATTTACCTGTTTAGACACCCTTGACTCACACACAGAGGAGATGCAAAGAAGGATATATGGAGGAAACCATATCATTGCATACATACAAACACACATACACTTAAAATTCAGCATGCACTGAAACATGTAAACAGAGATCTCTCTCTCTCTCTCTCTCACACACACACACAGAAAAGCATGTGTGATTAATGAGCTGCTGTATATGACAGGTGGTATTATTCATCGTTTGAGAAATTGATGCTTTCAACCCTTTATTGATGTAATATTGAAACTGCTATACATGCACACACACTGCTTCAGGTCTGGAGGTGCTTTTATCCTGTAAATTCAGTGGATAGATAATACAGAGAGAGAGGGATGAGGTGAGGGTCAACCTTCAGCATATATCAATCATTCGTATCGACAGACAGGTAGAAAGGGTGGAGAGGGATAGGACAGAGGAATAAAAGTAGGAGCCAAGAAAGAGAAGAAAGAGACAAGGAAAGACAAAGACTGACCTCATTGCTCAGCGTATGTCAGCAGACAATGGAAAGAAGATTTGCTCTGCATTCATATCAATTATCCTGGTTTCTGTCTCAAACTGTAATTAGGGTCTCTTTCATTTTCCTGTGTTGTTTTGATATGGTATTCGGTGCTGAACGTTATCATAACCTTGTTATATTGTTTAAATTTTGTCACATTGGTCAACTTACCCATTAAGTAATGAGAATATATACACCAAAATCATCCATGTGTCCTCGGTAGATCATTTGCTCTGGTGCTCCACGCTAACACTTTAGCATACACTATGTTGAGTGATAGTAGGCTCCATGTTAACACTGTAGCATACACTATGTTGAGTGATAGTAGGCTCCATGCTAAGACTTTAGCATACACTATGTTGAGTGATAGTAGGCTCCATGTTAACACTGTAGCATACACTATGTTGAGTGATAGTAGGCTCCATGCTAACACTTTAGCATACACTATGTTGAGTGATAGCAGGCTCCATGTTAACACTGTAGCATACAGTATATTGATTGATAGTAAGTTCCATGCTAAAAATGACATACTGTTTTGAACTACCTGGGACTACTTTCTCTGTTTCCATAGGAAGTGAAGGTGCTGGGTGATGGGAGACTGAGTACAGCTAGATGATAGAAGATAGAAGTGATAGAAGAAGTGAATGATGAAATAAACGGGAGAAGGAGAGAAAAGTAGAAGAATAGAAAAAAGTGTAGAAGGAGGAAATGATACAGATAGGGACTGAGGTGCTAGTAGGCTGATGAGGGATAAATAGATTGATTAATAGTAAATAGAGGATTGCATGGTTGTTTATGTGCTTGTAGGTTTCATTATTCTAAGACCCATGAAACCAAAAGTGCAAAACTTCATGGCCACTATTTTGAGGAAAGGATAATCTTCTTAATTGTAGTAGAACTCATGTTGTGGAGATATCAGGATTTCCAAAACAAGCCAGGATGATTAAACATGAAATATGCCCATGAAAAACTTGTCAAGGACATGCAAATAACAGAATCTCTCTCTCTCTCTCTCTCTCTCCAGACAGAGGTGAGGCAAAAATGTAAGATGAGCTCATTATATTATCTCTTATTTCCCCCAAATCTTTCTGTCTGGGCACTGCAGAGAGTTTTCTTTTTTTTTTTCTTTTTTAAATTTAACGGTTGTATAGTCCTTTATGTTCTGAGTAAGTTTAATAACCTTAGACCCCTTGAAGCCATCCAGAAATCACTCTATAGTTAAATCAGAAATGCCTTGTTATGAGGATAACAAAAGGTCTCATTTTAGTAAAATCATGTTGTGGGAAGTGGATTTTTTTTCACTTGTTTTAAGAAATCTAAGACTTTTAAGACTGAATGACTGCCCCTAAACGCCCCCCGCATATCTCCCCACTGTGTCTTACGCCGTCCTTTGACGGCAACCGCTGCTCTGCGGTACTTTAACTTAACTAACTTTAATTAGAGAGAAAGAGAGTTGAGAGCAGAAGAGAACGATTGAGGGGAGGAATAAGAAGGAACAAGAATGGATCATTGAGAAAGACAGAAAAAAGAGAAGAATGATAGAGTAAGAGACAGTGAGAGAGGGAGAAAGTCTCCTTGTGATTTGGTCTTTGCATACTTAATACTATAAGCATTGCTACCAGGCGTATTAATGCCCTTCAGTTCCCAACATGTGTGTGCGTGACTTGGGATTAACTGAAGTCTTGCGTGTGACATTGGCTGGGGTTTTCCTTTTACTTTACCTCTGGACAACTTGCTGCTTAATTAGATGAAGCTTTAATGATCCCCTCAAGGTAATTGGGTAAAAGTGCCTCTACAACAAAGATCAGATTCAAACCCACAGGTGCAGAGCACAATGGATTAGCAGTCCATCGCCTAAATCATGTGGCCACCTCATTGGCATTACACCTTTAAATTACACAATTCAGAAAGAATTTACTAATTCAAAATGTTTTAACGTCAGTGCATGCATCCATAAGTTACATAACTGATGGCTGTAGGTAGGCGACTTTTTAAATTAATATATTCAGATAAATTAAAACATTATACTCCACTGAAAAAAATTTGCTTAAGTTGGAGTCAGTCAAACAACAATATAAACGAACATTAGCCTTTCAATGGATGAATGATTTATTATTGTAGTAGGCTACATAAAATAATGTAATAAACAAAATATTTTATTATTGGATTGGAATTGGTTACTGCCCAACGCACACTATAACTGGTTTAAATTCCTTTTATCACGGCCTGTTGTGGGTTTTTGCCTTTATTAAACGGTTACTAAATTATTTCCAAATATTAATATTTTCATCATACGATATCTTTTTATTTTATTTTTTATTTAAGAAATTACAAAAATGTCATTTTGTGGCAACGTAGTCCCAAGCAACTAACAATTTTTTTATTTTTCATTAGGCCTACTTTTTTACGGCGGAGTAATATAGAACTGTGGAATACGTGCTATATAGGAAATATACCATAGCTATCATCCATTCAGATGGCTGGATTCAATGCACCCTGCTTTATAAAGTGGAAATAAACTACTCCTGGAAATACACTATTACTGGAACATACTCAACGGCACCAGGGGGTCTTTTTAAAGTTGTATCTCTCTCTCTCTCTCTCTCTCGCTCTCTCTCTCTCGGCATGTAGATATTACCCTGGCTTCAGTTAAACCATCCAACTGACACCTTCCAAAGACACATTTTTATTGCATTACAGCTGTATTAGAGTTGTAAATCACTCTCACCAAAGCTGGTAGAGACAGGCTACAACTCATTCTCTCTCTCTCTCTCTCTCTCTCTCTCTTAGTTAGACGGGCAGAGTGTAATATTTATTTTATTACAGGTTTGTATTGGAGTTGTAAATCCACCTCAGTGAAGCAAGATGAAATACAAGGCAGGGCAGAGAGGAGGATGATGCCCTCTTGTAAATCCCCATTCCAAACAACAATGAGCATGTAAAATGTGTGTGTGTGTGTGTGTGTGTGTGTTTCAGTCTCACTCACTCACTGGTTCTCTTTCTTAAATTTTTTTTTCCTTCCTCATTCTTTGTTCTTTCATCTCTCTCTGTTTTCTCTCTTTTCATTAACTGTTAAGCGAATTTTACACACATTTTGGAAATGTTGCAAATAAAAAAAAAAATCCACCAGAAAAAAGGGAATTTTTTCAAGATTTGATTAGTATTGGGAATGTTGTTTTTGTTCTTTGGTGTCCACTAATGTCGGCCATATTTCATTATGTCTGAAGACAAAAAAAACAAAGAAATACTCTTGGTAGTATTCTAATGTACCAACTAATGGCCATACAACAACAATTTTAAATTTCAGAACTTTCAAAGCCACTTATGAAATACTGTGCAGTGAGTTTGAACCACTGGTCATCATGCGCTCTAGCCCACATCGTAATATACATTGAACAAACACGTTTCTGTCATAGCTCATTGCAGAATTTCTTAATTGACAAAAAAAATACATGCTTCAAATACCGTATTGGGGTAATTGTATCGAATTTCCCATTCTTTCTAATTGGATAATCATCTACAAAGAATTATCACACACTTTTATTTTCCCCCATTTCCTCTATTTCTTCCTTTCATTCTCTCTCCCTTCCCTTGTCCTTTGTTTTCCTTCTCCCTCTATTTCCCTCTTCCTTCCCTACTCAGTACCCTAGTACTCAGTTGGGTATAAGAGGTTCACTTTTGAAAACAAATATCTCAGAGGCTCACATGCTTATTTTCTCTCTAAAGAGAAACTCAGATTATCAACATAATTTCCTTCTTCCTGCCTTCCTGTCTTTCTCATGTGGTGTCTTGTGTTCCTCTCCCGGCGTCCCTCGCTCCCCACTTCCATCCTTCCCTCCCTCTCTCCCTCTCTCCCTCCCTCCCTCTTTCCTTTCCTCCCCGAGGTGTGGAAGTGATGCCTGTGAAAACAAATAACTCAGAGCCCTCCTTCTTTCTCTTTACCGCTGAAGGAAACCAGCTTCAATAACCGTTTCAGATCATCTGCCGTTTGGGGGAATGAGGGGAGCTGCTGCAAAAGAGAGGGGGAGAGAGGGATGAAAAGAAAAGACAGCAGAGGGAAGAGAGACAGACATTTAGAAAGAACACTCAGAGGCTTCTTAACCAGCTGTTTTATGAAGCAAATTTACTTGCACACTTTCCCTTGAGGATTAGGGTATCAGTGTGTGTGTGTGTGTGTGTGTGTATTTGAGCTGGCCAGCTGTGTGTGTCCGCCCACAGGAAGTGACAAATGAAAACCTAAGAGGGATATACAAACTTGTCTCCGAGAAAACTGGACTCCCCAATGTTAGATCTTTTGCCTCTCTCAATCCTTTGGTTTCCTTTGGTATAAAGCATCACACACACACGCCGGTCGGTCGGTAAACATGAGCGTGTTGTGACAAGCCCGGCCTATAGCGGCGCTTAAGATGGGTGGAATGAGGAGACAAGATTGGTTTCACAGTAGGTTTAAGTGCGCTTCTTTATTTGGACGTGAGAGAGGAGGGGGTGAGTGGGGACGACAGCCCGGTCTCAGTGAGGGTGGGAAGCCGGTGCGGGAGGGATGGAGTGGATGGGGAACCTGGGAGGACACAGAGAGGAGAGGGGGGTGAGAGATGCAAGGGTTGTCTGGCTTGGGGTTGCTCTTGGGTTTCCTGCATGATTGCTGATGGAGAGCAGCCGTGTGTTGCCCAGGTTCTCAAGATTTCCCTGTGATAGTATGTATGGTCTACCACTACTCCCAGGTGGCGCTGCTGGGGCCATGGGTGTCATGCTCTGCCTGTGGGGCAGTGAGGGTCCGGTCCACCACGATGTGTAGTTTACTGGTGTCACCTTACAGGATTTCTGGGTATTGAAGTTCAAAACACACCAACATGCAACGTTTCCTAGTGCAGATTTAATTTGAAACCGATTGGCTGCCCTTGATTTCATCATGGAGGAAAAAGTCATCCTCCTCTACCTTTTTCTTCACTCTGTGACCTGGACCCCATGTTGCCTCGCTGTCCTTGCAGTGGAGGAGATGAGCTAAGCTGCTTAAAAACACCTCCTGAGGGCCGCGGTACTGGAACATCCTCACAGCTAATTCCTCGCTCGCTCATGAATGCAATTCGAGATTCACGCGAGCGTTTCTAAATGCAGACAGGATTCGGTGGGGATCTCACGCGGGAATTTGATTTTACAGACGCTCCCTAACTTAAGAGGTTCCTACAAGCAGAAGACTAGCTTTAGGACACCCAGGGGGGGCTATCCTAACTGGCCACCAGCCACGGCAAACAACAAACATCATTTATATTTCTTGCTGCTTTAACCAAGTGGTTCCCAAAGTGGGCTCCAAGGACCGCCAGGGGTCCTTGAGGGGGTTCCAGGAGGTTTCCACTTCAGTTCCCTCCAAAAGAAGAAGGTACAATGAGAGAATGTATGAGGGTGACTATTTGGATGATAGGTTTCATTACGTAGCAAATAGTAATGATGATTCAATGATGAAAAATGCAATGTCGTCACATTTCTTTCCAAGTTAGTTTCATTTACAGGCGATGACATTCGGGATACTGGCCTAATCCATCATCCTACAGTTTCTGCCACTTAACCGACACAAAAGAGCAAAGCCGGTGAGCGGGGATCCCTCGCGAAGACATACACTGCCCTTCAAAGCCAAAGAGGAAGAACTGTGAGTAGTGAAACTGTGAAAAATGTATTTTTCATAGTTTATCTGTCCCAATAATTGCTTTGTTTATACGGAAGAGGAAGATAATATTTTATATATCCAAACCCGAGACGGGACCTTTGACTTTTAAAAGTATAGTAATCCTATAAAACATTTTTATGAGAGGACTATAAAAATATAACCATAAAACTGTATATAATACCCTACTATACTATAGTAAGTAAGTAACACTAATACTATTGTGATACCATAGGAGAAAAACATACCATTAAGAAATTAAAAGTCTCCATGAACTCCCTATCGATTACCAGACACTATAGGAGTCCCTATAGGAATATTATAGGAATATGATATGATGACTTTTTTTGCCAGGGTTGAACCCGCTCAATAACTCAATGAGCTGCTTCTCTGAGAGGCGTCAAGGCGTGACGCAGCGCAGGGAACTGTAGCACACATTCATCCAGATTGTTTAAACTTCATCAAAGTTAATTTCCCCGCGTAAATATCTTCAAAGTTAAGTAAACAACTTAATCTGCATCGCTGTCATGCTCATATTTTGGGATCTGCGGATTCCAATGCTTCATTCGAGCCTCTGGCAGGTCTATATTGAGAGATAAATTCAAACCCGAGGCAGCGTTTTGCTATGGCGGAGCCAAATTGGGATGCCTTAAGTCCTTTATTATCCACGTTTTGCTCTTAGCTACCATGACATATTAGATATCATTGAAAACCTTGGTTTCTTCACTTTCATTTAAAATTGAGTGTGTAGATGTGAGCAATGCATTTCTGTGCTGAAAGGTAGGGAAAGATAGTATACAGTTAAACTTTATTTCTCTTCTACAGTGGCTTTAGAGGTGCATTTCTTTAGCGTTATGCAGGAATCCTGTGCTGGAAATGCTCCATAAACTTTGATAGAAAATGTCAAAAATACATGGGTGGCAATGGAAAACTAATGGAAAAGCCAACTAATGTCATTCTCAGTTTCTGAAAATTATTTTTTAAAGACCTCTGTTTTTGCAGGACACAGATGACAAATTGAATTGGAATCTTGGTGACAGTTGAAAGCAGCACCATATTGCCCTCCTTCACTTTACCCTGAGATGGAAAGTTGGAATAGCATGCAAGCAAAGGTGGAAATTGGTTTGAAACCTGGGAATCGGGACCTGTTCGGGGGTACAAGAAGATTCCAGGGGGGGTCATGATATAGTTCACAGTTTCATTACATGTCTTGAGAGCTGCATGAAGTGATAAAACAACTCCTATCATCAACGACTACCTCATACTAAGCAATTTAAATGCATTCTGTTCATCTATTTAAAAAACAAAATCAACCTTTAATCAACAGTGTTTTGTGTTGCCATCCATTGCAGATCTGAAGGAGGCTTTGGCAACACGACATAGCCTTGGACACCAGTTTTGCCAGAATCATTTGGGGATTCATTTGGGGGCCTATCATCTGTTTCCAGTCCAGTTTCAGTAAGCGTCCAAATAGAAAAATGGATTCTCTCACCCGGGGACCAGAGGCTCATTAAAACATATTATTTTGTAATCCATATAATTTCACAACCCATGTTGTGTCCTGCATCAGCCTTTGAAAAAGAAGAGCACATTATGAGGTGCAGGGAAAAACATTCATTACCTAAAAGTAATTAAAGCATTTCAATACATTGTACTTGCTGTGATGGGGGGGCCGTGTTGTGGCTTTTATTGAAGAGATGAATCATTACTGCCGTTATTGTATGAGGATATTCGTTTTATCTTATGAGGATATTAAATAACATGTGGTAATACAATATAATAGAATTGAATAGAAGCAGCAATATGTTTGATATTTTAAGACACTTCTATGGTAGTTTTAGCAGTGAGTATTATCCAAGGCACAGAAACACTTCATCATCAGCACAACTAGTTCATAGCAAACCATTTATACATATATATTCTATTTGCTTTGGTTCCGGCAGAGTTGGTGGACTTTATTGAACAGATAAATCATTTGTTGCCCTGTTGTTTTATTAGGTGATTAGGTTTTTATTGTGTGGGTATTAATTCTCCGTAGAGCCACAAAACAGCATCAGTTAGGACATGGCCCCGCAGCTGTGGCTAGTGTGTGTGTGTATGTGTGTATATGTGTCCCCACTGTAGCATTGCCAGTATCCATGATCTACAATACTCGGTCCCTGGCACCATTAAAACATCAGGGAGGTCGAAGCAGCTCTCTTCGTCTTCACCTCTCTGTCTCTTCCTGTTGTTTCTGGCTCTGTGTAATTCACCTCTTTTCCTCTGTTATTTACTTCTCGTTCTCTGTGTGGGAATGAGGGTTAGGCCTCGGGACTTATCATAAAAAGAAAGAGAGAAAGAAAGTAGATTAATAGGGTAGCTATACATATATACAATACCATTATTTTTTGTTAATTATGGTGTAAAAATTTGATCAAATAAATACATTGTTTAAATTAATAAAATAATAATCATGGTATATAGATCATTTTTGTATTGATTTTTGTTTCTTATGCCAGTATTTATTACTTTTGTGTTTGTTTGCTTGTTTGTTTTCTTTTAGCTGTTATTGCTGCAGAACATACTAGTGACTATCTTTTGCTGACCACTCACACAAATATCAAATTTCGCATTGAGGTAAAATGCTTGTTTTTTTGGTTTGTTTGAGATATAATAAAAATGAGTAAAATAACAAAAAAACAAACAAACACATAGAGCTAAAAATTAAAGCCATGTATCCCTGCATTGTGAAGCAAACCGTGGGCCACATCCATGAACACCGTCCAACCCACTCAGCTGAGGCCACTGAGTACAGCCGGACCGGAGGCACTGGCTTGGCTGTGCATTCATCTTAAACAAAACATTTTCTTCCTTTCTCATTTATCTTTCTCTTTGATTTATTGTTCTTTTGCTCTCTTACTATCACCCTCTCTCCCT
Organism: Hoplostethus atlanticus; assembly: GCA_034670405.1. Classification (NCBI taxonomy): domain Eukaryota; kingdom Metazoa; phylum Chordata; class Actinopteri; order Trachichthyiformes; family Trachichthyidae; genus Hoplostethus; species Hoplostethus atlanticus. The sequence goes on from JAXDDX010000106.1 coordinate 741,793, forward strand.
CCCCATCTCCCCAAAACAAGAGGTTAACATGCAAACTCTGTGGAGCCTATGACCATGTTGACCCTTTAAACCAACCATGTATAATACAATGCTAGTACAATGCACACACACACACAATATCTGTTTAAGTACTCATTCAAGAGCAAGCACTCCCAAAAAACAACACACACACACACACACACACACACACATACACATCTCTGCACCTTCCTACTCCGCAAGTCATCGCACCGACAGTTAATGGTGTTCAATTACTGGCTATGGGCATTAGGAGAGGCGGTAAATTGCCTCAGTGCTGAGTGTGTGTGTGTGTGTGTGTGTGTGTGTGTGTGTGTGTGTATTTGCCTGCATGCCGAGTCAAGTCAACTTTAAGGTTTGTCACGCAGTGCTTTACAAAATATCAGCAACACAAACAGAATAAATGCAAGATGTAGAACCAGTAGATAACACACTGCAAGAAAAAGTGTGTGTGCGTGTGTGTCTATGCGCATGCTCTTAATATGAGATACATTTCAAAGAGAAAGAGAGCAAGGTAGCGATGGAAAGAGAGAATAAGAACGATAGCGAATCAGAGAGTGAGAGCGTGACTGGTTAGAAGCAGGCCCATGGCTGTCCTTGTACCTCCACCAGAACAACCTCTTGGATCCCCACCAGTCTGGGTTCAAAGTGGGTCACTCAACCGAGACTGCCCTCCTGGCAGTGACGGAGTCGCTCCATGCCGCTAGAGCGAACTCTCTCTCCTCTGTCCTGATACTCCTGGACCTGTCTGCAGCGTTTGACACGGTGAACCACCAGATCCTCCTCTCCACCCCACCCTTGAGGGGATGGGTGTCTCAGGCTCTGCACTCTCCATGTTTGCATCCTACCTAACGGATCGCTCCTACCAGGTAACGCTGAGAGGGTCTGTGTCAGACCCACGCAGGCTCACTACTGGGGTTCCGCAAGGCTCGGTTCTAGGTCCTCTCCTCTTTTCCCTCTACACAACATCTCTTGGTTCTGTTATCCATTCACACGACTTTTCCTACCACTGCTATGCAGATGACACCCAGCTGATCCTGTTATTTCCCCCCTCTGACACACAAGTGGAGGCACGCATTGCTGGCAGACATCTCGGAGTGGATGTCGATGCACCACCTGAAGCTCAACCTGGACAAGACTGAGCTGGTGTTCCTCCCGGGGAAGGGCTGTCCGCACCGAGACCTGGCCATCACCATTGATAATGCTGTGGTGACGTCAACTCGGACTGCGAGGAATCTGGGTGTGAGTCTGGACGACCAACTGTCGTTCTCGGCAGAACATCGCATCAGTGACACGCTCCTGCAGATTCCTTCTCTACAACATCAGGAGGATTCGCCCCTTCCTCACTGACAAGGCAGCGCAGGTGCTCATCCAGGCTCTTGTCATCTCCCGCCTGGACTACTGCAACTCCCTCCTTGCTGGTGCCCCGGCGTCTGCCATCAGACCTCTGGAGCTTGTTCAGAAAGCTGCAGCTCGTCTGGTGTTCAACCGCCCCAAGTTCTCCCATACAACTACCCTTCTCTGTTCTCTACACTGGCTCCCTGTAGCAGCTCGCATCCAGTTCAAGACCCTGGCGCTAGCCTATAGGGCAGTGAAAGGAACAGCTCCTTCTTACCTCCAGGCTATGGTCAAGCCTTACACCCCCGCCCGACCACTTCGCTCTGCTGCCTCGAGGCGACTGGTTGCCCCGTCGCTCAGAGGTCCCTGCGGCCGATCTACACGGTCACGGCTCTTCTCTGTCCTGGCCCCGCAGTGGTGGAATGAACTCCCCACTGATGTCAGGACAGCAGAGTCGCTGCCCATCTTTCGCCGCAGGCTGAAAACCCACCTCTTCAGGAAACACCACCCTGACCCTTCCTCTTAGCCTTGCCTATTTGTCGTCAATTATGTGTCTGAGCTCTTGTTTATTGGCTCTTGTTTATTTGATACACTTATTTGTCTTAGCTCTTGTTTATTTGGTTCACTTATTTGTCTTAGCTCTTGTTTATTTGATTCTCTTATTTGTCTCATTTGTTTAAGATAAAGTAGGTTGCTAACTTATTGCACTCTTAACTTAACACTAGTTATGCTCTTAGTTACTTGTTTAGGAAGGAAATGCACATACGATTTCTGGTGACTAGTAGTTTTCTTGCCTACCTATGTTGAATGCACTCATTGTAAGTCGCTTTGGATAAAAGCGTCTGCTAAATGACTGTAATGTAATGTAATGTAATGAAAGGTTGCCGGTTCAAATCCCGAGACCGGCTAGAAAAACGTGGGTGGGGGGAAGTGAATGAGGAACATTCACCCCCTCCCTCGATAACTACTACTGAGGTGCCCCTACCCCTGACTGCTCCAGTGGAGCTGCTCAGTGCCCTAGTCTCCTCGGATAAATAAAGATTAAAATGAATAAGAGTCGAAGAGAAAACAAAGTGAAAGAGAGATGTGTGTATATGAGGCAGACAGATGGCACAGGCAAACAGCTCATTGATTCCCTGTGCATTCTGACCTTGAAGGGTTGTGTGTGTGTGTTCAACGCGGATTGAAGTGGAATGCCTCATCTCACTCCCTGTTGCATTATTGGGTGAAATTGGTTCGCATTATGAAGGATGATGGCTTTCTCAAAATGCAGACACACATACAAAAAGACACACACTCATGTGTGAGTATGTACAGTAGCAGATACACATACATAGACATAGCCTGGTATATGTGCATAAGCACAAAAGTTTGCGAACCCCTTGTGCAATTAAATAATTTTTTTGATTAACCATGCAATCCTTATTTAATCAAAACTAGCCTTTTGGGTGTGGGTGTAAGTCTACAGAAGCAGAGAGTGGCCATGGTTACAAATTTTTTTAATCCCATTTTCTCGAGGTCACAACTTAATTATCTTGCCTGGCTAGTCTTCTTAACTGACGAGGACTAATTGTCATTAATTGAAGATATTGTCAGTTCCACTAAAGTCTGCCTACACTTTGGCTGCACTACCAGCCTAATTGGCTTGTGTCACATGAGGGCAACAGCAATGGGACAAGTTGCGATTTCAGCAAAACCATTGAGTTGTTATCTTGAGATAACAAGACGATTAAGTCTTGATCACGAGAAAACAAAGTTTGATATCTTGATAACGAGATAATTAAGTTGTGATCATGAGAAAATGTGATAAAAATCAAAAGGTTACCGCTACCACAGTAGGTCAATTCAGTATTGTTGAATTGAATGGTCTAATGAGGTACATTTATTTCTAAATTTATAAATAAATAAGCTGCCTTGTCTTTAGCTCTACTCTCTTCCAGACACATTGAGTTCTAGCTTGAGAAGAGTCTCAAGGTTATCTCAGTTAACCTGTTAGCTAACTGTTAGCTAACTAGCTAGCCAGCAGGCTATTTTAGTCCATGCTAACATGTGACTACTAGCAACTGCTAATGTCAGCTTCTACAATATAAGTTACTGCACAAATCAGATGTGTTAACAACAAGACAGTGATAGTTAGTGTCAAGTCATATCCTTTGAATTTATGAATGAGTTTATTATTTTTGTTTCAAAACTAAGTTTCCTTTTCATTATCAATGGTAGTCAATATTGCATTGTGTTTGAGTAGCCTAATAATGGCGCAATTAAGAAGTGTTGCACAAGAGGGCAGTGCTGAGTGCTAAATAGTTCACATGAGGTGAGGGCTCAGGTGAATTTAATTGGGGCATTGACTCATGCTTCCAAGCCACTCATTGTTTCAAGCCAAGCAACTGCCTTGTAAAACAAAGCAAGCCTTTCCATTGAAAAAAGCGCTTGAATTTACTTTAAACTGGGTTTTGCTCAAATGTAGTGGAAGACTTCAGAGACGCCATTGGTATGTAGAGATTTGCCTGTTTGATTGTATCTGTTTGAGTGTAGTTGTAAACTAGGAAATGTCAACAATGGAATGTTTAGAATTATAGTGGTGCGCAATTTACTGACACTTCGATTGTGCCTTTGATGTTTGAGTGTTGCGCTGACTTTATTGTGTAGGCTAAGAATGCTCAATATTTAATTAGTGTTTGTTGCGACAACGAGGTGTTAATTTCTGCTATATTGAAATCATTATGTTGTACTGTTTGTAATTAGCATTAGCATTAGCAATTAGTTTTGATGATTTAGTACAATTTACATTGAATTTAAGAGTTGATTTCAGTTTATAGACATGAATTTCAGAAAGCATTGGTGTTAAAGCCTAGCCTACATGTATGCATTTAAGAAGTTTTTGTGGGCGAAGTATTATTTATTGAATGTACTGATGATTTATCTGATTTATTTGAATGTGATAACTAGCCTATTGGTGAAACACTGATGTATTTTTATTTGCTGAAATATGACTAATGAATTGATAAGGAAATTACTGAAAGGAAATGTGATGTATTGAGTGACATTCGCACAAAGTCATTCAATGTCCAATTGTCTTTTATTTCTTTAAAGGTTTTCAACCTACTACTACTCCTAACTCCTGTGCTATTCATGACTGTCAAATTCTTGGGGAAAATGAAGTAACGTGTGGATACTGATGTGGGAAAAGCAAAAAGCTTTAATAAATGGAAGAGAAATATCTTTCAAAAGGAGTTGAGTTGTACAGCGTCCTCTGTTGCTCTCCAAGCCTTGTCGAGTTGAGGCAGACATTGAGCCAAAAACCCAAATAACTCGACAGTTAGCTAACCAGATGCTATGGTTGAAATTATCAGTTCCCAGTACAGCAGAGAAATTAACAGTCTATTTCATTCTGTTGAAACCGTGTGTGTATTGGATATAAGTCCACTAATTTCAGTCCTGAAGCCCTCATAGAGCCTTTTCTTATTTAATTAAAACAGTGAGAAATGCAATGTGACTGCCTTATATTCCATTAGTGAGTATGTTTAAGTTGCATATGTTTGCACATTTATAAGGTTGCTGCTAAATACCAATATTGCAAATAAAATGAGTTGTTTCATAGCCTGTTTTCATGTTTTATTTGATTTTAAAGATTATTTTGGTGCTGTTTCAGCATACATTAGTGCTTCCTACAAATGTATGCCTTAGTGGTATGTGAAGGCTTATGAAACAGCACTTAAGACCATGTGATGCAAAATATTCCATTGAGACTCTTTAAAATGATTGTAGGCAGGATTGCAGCTCCTTTAGGCCAGATGTCTGCACAGCACTCGACATTTAGATCAGTTTAATTTCTTGGCCATTAAACCTGCACTTATGTAAGTGTGCGGAATACTCTTCTTCTGTGCCTACAACTCCTTAATCTTTATTTTTGGAGTGCATTAATTATTGGTATATGCACTCAGACCTTTGTGTTTCAACTCATACCACGGTCTATGAAAGATGAAATCTATTTCTCGCTGTTTGTCACAATTTACATTATTCAGTTATTATACAATTTAACTTAATTTTCATTCCACTTAACATAAGTGAGTGAAACAAAAGAAAACAGGGTCACAGTGCAGTTTCAAGCAGTGCAAATTAAACTGTGCAGCAAGGCAACATAGTGCAACAATGTCAGCTATCAGGCACTGTAGTATTTATATTATTTCAGCGTAGCAGAGCCCAGGATGCAGGTATAAAGCGACTGAATTAATTGCAAGTACTATATCTTAAATATGACGGGTCATCAGTACAGGTACTACCTTCCCTGTGTATGCTAGGGAACGTGGTGGCACTCAATCTCTTAAGCATTAAGCTCTCCTAACTGGGAAAGAGCTGAGTAGGAACTCCATCATTTTCTCAAATGGGTACCCCCTCCTCACAGGTGTTTCATCTTCGGAGGGCTTGACAGTGCAGCCCAGCCTCCTGGGACCACTCCCTCTGTACACCCCTCAGCTTGGGCCGACCATCCCTACAGCTCCAGATCCACCTGAAAGCTGCCTCCGCTCCATTGCTGACTTTGGCCACTAGCTTTCTTGACACTCCCTCAATGCTAAGCAGGCCCAGTGTCTGGCCTGTGAACTCCCACTGTCAGGTTCCATCCACTCCTCAAGGTCTCCTGGATGAGGGTGTGCCTGTGCCTCCTCTATCCTTCTCTAACCGCCTTGTGCTGCTAGACCACAGGACGATGTCTGTCTGGCTATCTCCTCGGGAAGCACATCTCTGTTATGTACTAGTCATTTATTTTATTATTTTTGTTCTATTATATTTAGATGCTTTGGCAATACTCATTTAACATTCAGGGCAGTAAAGTGAGTTCAAGGAGAAGGATGTAGGAAAGGCTGGAAGAGAAAAGAGAGGTGTGGCGGAGAGATGGAGGGAGGTGTTTGTGTTAGAAATCTGAAAAATGAGATTCAGGCCCATTAGAGGGAGTGAGAGAAAGTGTGAAGATTGATGAGAGGGAGAAGGGTTCTAACACTCCCGTTTCAGTTTTCCGTCGCCGCACTCGATGCACAGGAAATACAAGTCTTCACTAGAGAAATGTCAATCCACCTGGAAACTGGCAGATGTTTTCAGTCCAAGTGATGAAAAATGATTTCAAAAAGGAGTCCCTCATTAACAAACATGAGGAATAAATAATAAAAGTAATATACTAGTATAGTATATGCTGTACTAAACACCTCCCAAAACTGGTGATTGCATCCTCTCACCTTCAAAAATCAGGTTGAGTCAGTTTCCTCTCCTGTGAATGATCAGGAAACCAAACAGTGTTGATGTCTGATGTTCTTGTTGCCCTTTTACTGGATAAAATCAAAGTAGTGGGAATACTTCCACCCAGAGAAAGTAAACGTTTCTGCCATTTCTCATCTAAGCTTTGTTTTGTGTGAGAGGATGATGGGGGATGGGGGCAGGATTTTGTTTTTGGCCAATTACACTTAAAGCTGATATTTTGAGGGTGTGATAATAACTTATTGTTTGAGGCCTAATATGGGGGCATGCAACCTAATAAACACAAATCAAAAATTATGAATCCCATCATCAGACCCCTGCCAAGCAAACTCACCAGGGCTCTGGCGGCATACCTGCCACATTAATACACTTACTAAATCTCAAATAGTGATTTGTGAAACTACTATCTGTCACTGGGATAAGGGATAATATTACTGAGGACACCTTGCCACCCAACTCGACACAGAAATTCTGTAACAAAACCACATCTCCAAACACAGTTGCAAGCAAATCTTTGAGAGATGGAAACTTTTTCACACAGAACCCTGAAATCTCATGTATAATGCAAAAAATATCCATCTTAACAAGTCGTTTAATCCAGTATTGAGTCGTAAAACCCTTTTCTTCAAACAAGTGAGAAAATCTGCCCTTCAGCTGAGATAATTCCACTTGTTTCCAATGCAAATAGACTTATTTCAAAAGTTTTCTTGAATTAAGTTTCATATCCTGCTCGGTTTTCCAGATATTGACATTGATTGAGAAAATTCCTGAAAGAAGGGAAACTGCATTAGGATGGAATGTGAGACTAAATGACTTGACAAATGACATTTTTTCATTGTAAGGTTCTGATAAGAATGGGATACATCACACACACACACACACACACACACACACACACACACACACACCCTATCCTATACCATGCCATCACACAGTTACGTATTCAGAAGCATGCACACTAAAACCACTCCACTGCTGTCTTGTCTCCTGGTTTCTTCGGGAAAAGTGAGCCGCTAAATCCCCTCCGGCAGCTAGTACAGCAGAAAGTAACTAAGTACTTTTACTCAACTACATGAACTGCAGCTTTTTTTATGCACTTGTACTCGACTTCGGTATTTCCTATTCAGAGAGCTGGATACTTGCACTTCACCACCATCTTATGTTCTCCGTGAAAAATGAAGCATTAAATTCCTCCAGGCAAGTAACAAGAGCGATGGCAACGGTACAGCTTTCGGAAACAATCCCGTGAAACAACATTTCCTCTCCATTTTTTTTTAAATGTTTTGGGTGGGAGTAATTTCCTTTTCAGTTCCGTATCCGCTCACGCTTCAGTCCCGGTTTGTACTCGTTGTGACGGCTGCAACGCTCAAACTATTCTAATTTCTGATTAAAGTCTTAATCGGAAATACTTGCCTTCCTGTGGTATGTGTTTTGAGTGCAAATTCATGCATTTACATGATAATTCATCCAGGCTGGCTTTACCTGGGATGTTTCCTCTTTTTGAGCAACACCCGGCTTCAGATTCAAACCTGGGGGCTGCGCAGCACAACCACATTTTTCTGCTGTCAACCACTGAGCACTTCCACCGGAGCAGTGCCTTGCTCAAGGGCAACTCGTGGGCGTTGAGGGAGGGGAAGTGCGTTACTCCTTCACTCTCCCAGATTATCTCAGCTGTTCCAAGCACTGGTTCACGGTGACGCTCAGGTCAGAAGCCTGCTTCTCTAACCCCTTTAGGCCACTGTTGCCCCCATTTCGGGCGGGAGTGGAACGTTTGTAGCAACGCTGGCTCTCTGCTGCAAAATAAATATAGGAGGAGGGAATGCTTATGAGGAAGACTTGCTGCTCTTCTTCAGATTTGAGAAGTTGGCACGACTGTGTTTCTCATTTCAAATGGATGAAATATGAAACACAGTCTGCAAACTGTCAGAGATGGATCCAAGTGGAAGTAATCAGAGCCTGGCAACTGTTCGGAAAAATGGCCCCAAGAGATTTTCTATTCATCAAAATCTTCACAATTAAATTTAATATTGAATTATGTAATGTGTCAACTAGTTCTTCAAGGAAATGTAAGGCTTTAATTTGAATAAATGTTTCCAGCGTCTGCAGCAAGTTTCCTCTGGTCATAAATCCTTTAATACTCTTCCTCGCGACTTTTAATTTCCCCGTCTACCCTGCATTAATACTGCAAGAGAAGAAGTCACCCATCCTGCATCTATCCTCCATTAGTACTGCAGTTTATTTCTCAGATGCTTTAAAGGAGAACTGACCCAAAACCCGGGTCCTTCACATATTACTTGCTGCCCGATTGGCCTTGAGCTGAAAAGAGGAGAAAACCTCAACTTTCCAAATAACTCATCTTGGGGATGCAGCAGCAACCATGCAATAAAAAGTGGGACTTGCACAGTGCCTGCATCTATATGAGTGTCACCCTGTCCTTCCCCTTCTCTTGCCAATTCTCTATTTATCTCCCATTCCTTCTCTCGTTCCGTTTCATTGTGTCTGCAATTCTCTTACCCCTCTCTCCCTCTATCCCTCCATTTAAATCAACAGAGGTCCAAAGGGTGTGTTGAATGCCATTTTAATCTCTCTCTCTCTCTCTCTCTCTCTCTCTCTCTCTCTCTCTCTCTCTCTCTCTCTCTCTCTCTCTCTCTCTCTCTCTCTCTCTCTCTCTCTCTCTCTCTCTCTCTCTCTCTCTCTCTCTCTCTCTCTCTCTCTCTCTCTCTCTCTCTCTCTCTCTCTCTCTCTCTCTCATCAGTCTTATGCTATAAGCCTCTATTGGTAGGCGGCCAGTGATTGCTGAGTCTCGTTAGCTGTATCCTCCTTTGGGACTGTTTAATGTGTTGCATTGCTACTCGGGTAGCCAGGGATGAAGTGAGAGGGAGAGAGGAAAAGGGAGACAGTCTGTAGTGTGTACAGTCCTTCTATAGATGCCCTCCCTCAGGAGCTATAGACCGATGATGGTGGTCATTTGTCCTTGTTTGCCCCCCCCCTCCTCCTCTTTTCTCCTCTTTCTTCCTCTATTCTCTACTCTTGTCTTCCACTACCAACAGGTGGGTAGTGCAGAAAATGGCGGAAGAGCAGCCGGGTCAAAACTGTGCAAGGTCCAAAACAAGAATAAACATAGATATTGCTATTGAAAGAAGGACTGCATTGCTTTTTCTCCTAGACAGGTAAGTGCAATTTATGATAACATTTGTTACCCAGACTATTTCTATAAGGGATACCAGTCTAGCCCTACAAACTAGATCCAATACCTCAGGCTGTGCAGAACTGAGCCTAATAAAAGGCAAAGCCCAGTTGTTTTGTAATGTGTTTCCAGTGTATACGGCGCTAACGGGGCTAACGTTATGTTTGTTGCTATGCTTCACTGCTATAGTGGCAGGTTTAGCTGACAGATTTGCTGAGAAACACACATTTAAAAGGTTCCTGGCTGCAATCAGCCTTAATTGGCCGCAGCCCATGCCTCAACCACTGTTACTGTTAACATAGATCCCTCGCTGTACATTATCCTGCTAATTACATGGCTATTCACCAAAACATGACGTGAAATAACGATTTAAAATGATTTGATTACGATCTAAAGTAATTTACAAATAGTTCAGCGGGATCGCAACCACAGAAACCTCTGAACCTGGATAAACTACCATCCATACACTGTCAGAAAAAATACCCCTGATTTGTACCTCTAGGGGTACAATGGCTTGTCACTGGGGCAGTACCCTCTAAAGGTACACCCGTTGTACCCCTGACATGGGTACTTATTTGGACCCTTATAGTTTGTACCTTTAGGGGGGCAATTATGTACCTCTGGTGACAAATTTGTACTTCAATGTGTGGTACAAAAATATACCTTTTGAAATGGAACAAATTTGGCCTTTTAAGGGTACTGCCCCAGTGACAAGCCCTTTGTACCTTAATAGTGGCAAATGTGTACCTGTAAGTGACAGTTTAATTAAAGACAGTCATAAAAAATTACTTCTGACAGAATTTATTGATATATATTCAAACACAATGTTTGACAGTAACATACAAACTATCATCCACAGAATAAGTGTCAAGGGCCTGGAAGTCTAGTTCTTCCTCTGGAGTCAACAAAGTCCATTCTGCATCAACTTTGACACTGTATGCATGAAAGTGAGAGTGATATGACACAGGAATCAACATTTTACCACAAAGAAGCCACATAGTGTTTATGTTGAAAATGTATTTGATTTGCCAAAATAGCGTAATTTTCTCAGATTGCAATAGATCCACTATAAATACATCTTTAACAGCATACCTGACATTGTCAATATTTACTTCTGAGACACGCTGAATGGCCTCGCTGTTAAAATCTACATTTCCAATGTTATTTACAGTTAAAGCTTGCTGCAGTTCTAATGGCAAAGATGAAAATGGAGTAGTTACACTTTTCCCAGAGACCTTTTCAAATTCATCCAAAATGTTCTGTGGTGAAAACTCCCAGCATTGTTTCATCTGGTGCCTATTACTAAGAGTTGTGGCTATATTAATAAAGTTCCTACTATTTCTGGCAACATCTTTAAAATATTGGTGCTTGCCCTCAAATCTCATGCACCATAGGCTACGCAAAGGCCCATACATTGACATTAGTCTGGAATAATGTATCAGGTAATGACACTTGGGTGTAACAACATTCCCAAATGCATCTTTCATTTGTGTCAGGAACTCGTATACAAGTAACTCTAACATCATAAGGCTCTCTCTTTTCACTTTCAGAGCCATGATAATGTCAACAATTTCTCGACATAACAGAAACACATTCCAATATTTACAATAAGGTGGAACATGGTGTGCCATTATAAAAGGCAACAGCCTGAAAAGACACCATTTCTGAGAGGCAGATCCTGCAATACCAGAACTTTGCAAAATTCTTTCAGACAACTGAACTGGTCTGTTTGTCTTGTCATTTTGACCAATAGACACTCTTTGTAGTTCTTCATTTATCTCTTGAATTGTTATGTGCTTCTCTCTGTGAGCTTGGCTCACAACTAGTTTCATAACTAGCGGAATTACGCCCTCTAATAAATCGTGCATTATGTCAGGAGGTAAAGCCTTTGTCACATCAAAATAGGACAGTTCATTAAATGGTGATGGACTATGCACACCATAGATTGCTTTATCATCAGGATTTTGATGGATACAGGCCAGACGGTACTGATGAACCTGAAGTTCTTAAAACAAAATTGTCCTCTTGGAACAGGTCTTTCATATCGCTATAAGTTGCCATGCAATAACGGCACACTCTACCAGAGTTAAAAGACATGCTAAAACCACCAATCATGTGAGCTGAGAGGTTATCTCCAGAGAGGGTTGCCAGAGCAGCATGAACTGTGTGCCCCAATCCATTAACAGTTACTGTAAACCCATCAGTTGCAAGCTTTTTAAGATCATCTATCATAGGCTTCAAGATGACATCTAATCCACAGTTTTACATATGAATGACGTACCAGCAAAGCTAAATGAATATGCTTTAGTTGAGACCAATATCTTTTGTCCAGATTGCCTACAGAGTAGTAAAAAGCACACAACTTGTGCTTGTTTCTTTTAGACCCTAAGGGGTTTACAACTTCAAATTCATCTTCATAAAAATGAAGTCGTAGAGCATTTGGGTGTACTTTAAAAATTGGGTGCTCCTTAAAATAGATTCCATCACAGTAGTCAGTTATAAACTGCTCATCTTTTTCTTGATACTTCTCTGACTGAATTTTATCCCACACATCCTCATGAGAACAGTAATTAGTTAGCACCTTAGTAATAGGCACATAAGAATAGGTACCCATTTTGTGTCCAGAAGAGTCCCTTAAAATGTATTGGACAGGTTCTATCAAATCAAGCTTGGATTTACAGTGTTCTTTTAACATGTAAGGAGAGCGAATAATTCTTGTTGCTTCCTCAAAGAAATCAGGGGACTCTATGACCTGCTTAAGCTCTGGGCATTCCGATATGTCAAAACCACTTTTCTGCAAATGGTAAGATATAAAAGAATCATAGTTCTCTTTAAAATAACAAAATAAAAAATGTATATCATCAACAATGTCCTGTTGAACAGACTGTGGAAGGTGGTTTTTCTCTCTACATTTCAAAATTAAACTAAAAAGATTTTCTCTAAAATGGAGCAACAGTTCATCCACAGATGGATTTTTTTACATCTTGGGCTACCCTAATGCCATCAAGTTCTTCACTAGGCACATCATCATCACTACAATCATCTTCACCAGCCGGTGGTAAAACACGGTCTTTATGCTTACGATACACATGGCGTCTGAAAGATTCATATTTGGTAAATGTTAACTGGCAGTCATTAAGTCGACACGTAATGTTGAAGTTGGCTTCATGGGCATGAATAAGTCGTATGTGTTGAATCAGTTTCATCAAGGTGAAAGTTCTCCTTCTGCATTTTGAGCACTGATATTGAGGCAACATGGTTGTCAATATAGGAGATTGATTACCCTAGTCACAGTTATTGGTAGGTTCTTCTCACCGCCTTCAATGATGTTGACAATGGAACATTGGAGGAAGGTTAGAGTATTCTTCAGATGTGGTGGGTATGCCAAATGAAACACAAAGTACACACAGAAGGCTGCAAGGATTCCCTCCTCCACTCCTGTGCCTTGACACACCTCAGTGCCATCCACCTTCACCACAATTGCACTTCTCCTGGTAAAAGCCATTTTCCAGTCTTTGTCAAGCAACTGTACAGTTGGGTATAGTGTGTCAGGATCCCGCTATTCAAAACAGAAAAACAAAAATACGAGTAGAATGTACATAAGTTGGAAATTAAGCAGTAGTATTTATGTAAAAAAAAAAAAAAAAGCTAGATTACAAAAGTATTAACCCTAACCCAACCCTATTCAAATGAGCTCTGAGTAGGTATTTAATAGCAAATAGCACACCTCTCCAAAAGTGATGAACTGATCCACCTTCTCTTTAAAGATGCAGGGAAGCAGGATTAGCGCTGCACGGAGGTCAATATCTATAAAATAAGATCATAGCCACAAAATGTCAGTCTGCCGCTTTTCCTTACTAGAGAGTTACATCCAGTCATGTTATTTCATTTGTCCAAATAATTAAGGTTACTGTATCATCAAAAACAAGTCTTTTTCCCCTAAATAAAAATTGTCAACTAGTGGGAAGGGTAAACCAAAGACCCTAAATACAATAATACTGGACACTCATTTCTAATACTTTGCTGACTATTTAACTGACATGCATAACATTGAACTTTATAGTCATATATATATATATATAATAGTAATTTTCAATTTAGGTAAATAACTTAGCATGCAAACTTGCAAAGCATTTGATCATTACCAGGTAGATCCTCAGCAAGCGCCTCTTCTCTTGCTTCGATGTAGAATTTTGCCAATTGTGATTTTCCTTGAGCCAAATTTTATTTAAAACTGACAAAATGAGGTATAAAACATTTGAAGGAATATTATTTGAATTTTTTTTAATTGATAGATATCAATATCGAACAGAAATCCTTATGATTATCATGATACTGAGTTCAACCATATTGCCCAGGCCTAGTTTCAAATCAGTTTTTTGCTACTCAAATATATTTCAGTAAATATTTGTATTGAGTGCTATAATGAAAAGCTATCTTTCCATGAAAATTGAGTCTTTTGTTGTTGTTTTTTTTAAACTTACCCCCATGGGTGATCTTAAGAAAGGGTACTTCCTCAGTGTATCCTTCACAGTCATTCCATCTACAATCTCCTTTCGTCTCCATGTAAATGTTCGGTGCATCCGGTCTTGAACAAGCAAAGTGTCTGGTTGCAACTTGTTATACTGGGTATGCAAGACCTTCACATGATCCTCAATTGAGGATGGATCCTCACCAGGGACACATAGTTCCTATCAATGTGATGAGGGAAAAAACAGTTAGTAAAATGGGTTTTAAGCCTACAACCTAAGGGTTTTAAGCCTACAGTATTTGCTGTTTGTCTTTTAGTGAGTTAATATCAAGAAATTGTGTGTACATTATATTGATATTAAACGGTGCACAGTGAAACATTTTAGCCTGAGGTGTGTTGCAAGTCCAGCCCTCCTTCCCCTCAGTTGGACAAATTCACAACCCCACACTTGCTACTCTTCATAGTTGTCTATGAAAAACCGAAAGGTCCACATAGACCCCAAAACGTCCCAAACGTCATTAAAAAAAGGCTAATTTCAGGCAAACAGGGCATGTAGGCTACACATAGGGTCACAGAAAGACCTCGACTGAGTAATACTGTCTTAGGCACTTACAGACATTTACTCACCCCAGACAATGCAGCTCTTCGAGCGGTTCTTGCAGTTTCCTCAGGATCCTTAGATATCTTGTGGCCAAACTTCTCTTTACTCTTTCTGACCTCATCATCATGGACCAGGGGTGCACGCTCTGCTTTGAATTTGCGTTTGAGGGACATGTGCCATGTATGCTAAAAGAGACAAAGACATTATCAACTACCAATGTTGGTACCAACTAAAGGACAATGCCAGCATGTTTAGTACACAAGTCCTGTGTCATTCTTGTCTTCACAATCAGTCAGCAGTACCCTTTTTTTTAACCAGCTAGCATTAATTTCAACAAGAGATACTAACAGATCTACAAAGATGGACAGTAACAGTAACTTACATAACCATTCCCCTGCAAATCCTTGACAAAGGGGTATTTCACAACCAGCGCCTTAGCTACTTGAACGTATTCTGCATTGGTGGGGTACCTATGACAAAACAAGGACTGCAATAAGGCATTTGGTGATTCCTATTCTACCTACAAACCGCTGCTGAAACAGCTCAAACACATAACACTAGTGTAAAACTATCTGAAGGCCATGGTACTGTTCATGGACAAATGTCTGAGGCAATAAAGATGGGCAAATATTGCCTTCAGCACCTTTAATTGGTAACTATGATAAAATCTGTATGGCTAACTTAGCATTATCTGAGTACCATGGCCTTTAGGATAGTCCTAAAACACTAACCCTTGATGTTAAATTAGGCAAGCTAAATAAAACCTAAACTATCAATATCAGCCAGGCCAATGGTGCGATGGTGAACATATAGCTTTGAAATGTTTTGACCTGACCAGTTCACAAATCATAGCTAAGGAAAATGGCAGACTTACATTGTATATTGCATAACAGCTTCATGGAGAAATTGCATGTCTATACTTTTTTCTGGCATGGCTCTTTCTTATCCAGTTTGGTCTGGAGATCTCTGTGGAAGGGTGGAATGGCAAAGCAAGCAGGCAGTCTCCCACTGGTCTCAGTGCTAATGGAACAAAGTCATCCTTTCAAGTATTAATCCACCCTAAAACAAAATGTGTGGCTAATGTCTTAATAGTTATGTGTAGGAATAAACAGAGATATTGTTTTTTTCCTAGTTCTGTGATGAGAATAATTAATAAAAGCATGGGGGGAAATTCCTTAGACAATGGCAACCCATTACACTGATATTATGAAAACAAATCTCACACTTGCCTTGCTGTAGTTGACGGGTTCTCATAGCATTCTGGAGGCACGGGTTCTAACGTTAATGTCAAGACAGGATCCCTCAACTGGCGCACAAATTCAGTGAACTTAACTTGTTTCTTGAAGGACCCTGTGAACAAGTATGACACCATGCTCTCTGTCAGGCCGCAGTGCACTGTTTCTCCATCAACTTCATTGTCTGGGGATGAGAATGAACACGCAGACAATCCACCTTTGCGGGCACACGTCTCACACACACGCGCACACGCACGCACGCACACACACACACGCACGCACAGATTAGAAAATTATTAAATTACTTATGAGGTTTTGCTAAATAATTTGCTAACGTTGTTCTCTATGACATAACATAATACTGGCTGCTCATATTTTAACGTTAGCTAACAAGTAAGTAAGAGAAACAACCTTTGCAAACTGCAAGAGCTAAAAGTCCGCCCGCCAAAAACAGATAACAGTGTTAGCTAGCTAACTGGAGCAAGAAGTCTAAAACTAGTTCTAATGTTACCGTCATCAAATGTTATTTTACATGCTTGTTATCTGGCTAACGTTAGCAAAGTCAGCCTCCAATATACTACGTTTACTATTAAGTACTAGTACGACGATTTGGACGCTAGACTATCCTAGCTAGACTAACGTTATCCTCGCTAGCTATGGTTGCGTTGTTAAGCCAATGTATTCAGCATGCAGATTGATTTTGAAAACTTTAACTGCTGCACAACTTACCTCTGAATTTCTGTGCTTCCTCTTCACTAACTTGAATTCCTGCTTCTATTAATTTAGCCAAGAGATCCTCAGTGGAAAGCGTGGCAAGAGCCATGATGCAGGTGTACAGTCCACCCTACACACAGCACAAACTAAATGGCGGAGACCAACGTAAAGTTACCGATTTGTGCGCGCTCAAATACCCACAACCAATCACCGTAGTCTCTACAGGTTGTTTTATTTTTAATTTAAAAATTCGAATTTGAAAAGTCTCTGTTGGCACGACACACGGGGATGGGCGGGGCGATGAGTGAGAAAAAGAGACAGAATGACAGCTGGGGGTTGGAGCATGCTACATGATAAAACAAGCCACAAATCAACTTCACTACATAGCGGGACCTGCCTAGTCGTCACTGCCGGAGAGGGACACTGTTTCCCGGGAGCGAGTGCATCGACGAGTCCGTCGGCAGGACTGACCAGTTTATGCCGAGTTTTCGCCGTATAAATTTGACGACTTTTGTTGTCTGATCTTATTAGACTTCTGTATGGGTCTGTGTGAAGTACGGACACGGACTGTTTTCTCTTGTATTTTGAAAGCCCAGCGTTAGCTGGGATAAGAGAGACGTTTGTTGTCATACTGTCAAAGTTGACGCTGAATGGAGAAATGTTGTGGATCATATACTAGTAATCTGTTGTTAGGGTTGTGTAAATATGTAAATATAGATAAGATAGATAGATAATAAGTGAGTTGATAAGACCACATGGTTTAAATTATAAATGTATTTACAAATTTTCAGAGATATTTAGTGTTATTTGCCATATGTTTGGTACCAAATTAAAGAGTTGTGATCTTTAAAATGAAAACAACTTGCAATTACCAATTTCTTTTTGTTTTTGAAATAGAGCTGTTTGTTTGGAAGAAGTAAGGTCTAGAGAGGTCCCTGCCAGTATTCCATTCTTTTCACGTTGATGTTCTCTTTTTTTCCTCATTTACTGGTCCCCATATTTTAGTAGGCCTATTAGTATTTATTTCAATAGTCTAGTATGCATATTCACTGCTGTACCAGACTGATTGTACCTCTAGATGTGAGAAAAATGGTACAAACATGTACCCTTTGCCAATCGGGCTTTAGATGTACCTTTGCAGACCCAAAAAGGTACAAATTAGTACCTTGAGGTATGATTATGAACCTTTGAGGGTACATTAATGGCAACTGTGCCTTAAAGTACAAAAATAGACCCCTTCCGTACCACTTTTTCTGGCAGTGTACACTGTAACCATAGTAACAAGGAAAAATAAACATGATTGCTGTCTAAGCAGCAAGACATAAGCAGAGTACTGCTGGTTTTCTATTCTGCCAGGTAGTTTCCATTCTAGCTGTCTAATCAGGGATTGATTAAGACCTGGGATGCCAAGTGATTGCAGTTAACTTCCTGGTAGGAGAGAAAATCAGCAGCACTCAGGACCCCGAGGCCCGGATTTGAGGAACTCTGCTCTAAAGCCATGCAGCAGTGCTGTATTCTAAACATAACACTGTTGTAAGATTAGAGCGAACCGTAGGAGTGAACCCTCTCACTCTCTTTGATGTCCATGCTCGCTCCGGGGTTAAACAGCTGACAAGTGAGGTTGCATCTAGCATTGGCTGTGACACACACACACACACACACACACACACACACACACACACACTTACAGCATACTGCAGGCTGGAAGCGATAAAACATAAATGAATATAAAGTGCTCTGATGTCACATGGTGAGGCGTGATAGTTGACAGTGTGAAGTACCAAGTAAAAAGTCAATATGAGTCTGGGATGTCCATCCATCACTTTGCTACAGTAGGCTACAGTAGTACTGTTCAAATGCAACAAGAAAGAATATACACACACACACACACACACACACACACACGTATAATCTCTCACATTTAAAGACAGCGTACCTGTATTCTAGCCTAACACACACAGAAAACACATACATACATACATACATACAGTACATTCATTAGCATAGCATCCTGGCATTTGACACATTTGACAGTGAGTATTCATTTAAACTGTTAAAGAGGAGGTAAGAGAACTAGAAGGAACACTCTTGGAGCAGAGAAGAACCACAAGACAGCAAAAAAAAAGAGTGAATGGAGAGGAAAGAGGAAAAAAAACAACAGACAGAAAGCGAGGGAACAGAAGATGAGTCCTGCGAGGTCACAGAAAGAGAAAAATAACAAATACTACTGCAAAGAGAGAAAAGACCAAGGAAGGAGAAAGAGGGGAAAGGAAAGAATAGAGAAAGAGATAGATAGATGAATACATCTACTATGCTAACGAGTCTCTTTCTCTCCCTTTCTCACATTCTTTCATTTCTTTTTTTCCCTGTCTTTCTCCCTTGTTGCTTTCCTATACACTCTTTTCTCTCTCTCTCTCTCTCTCTCTCTTGAATAAAGATGTGATGATTTTTTCAGATGCTTTTTTGTATTTTCTGTATGTGATCAACTTAGCGTTTCCATACTACAATAGCAGTAGCACCAACATCATCTCTGCATCATCTCAGAGATATCTACTGTATGCTAACGTATTAGCATACAGTAGATATCCCTGTCCTGTGCACATGCTAATTGACCTTTTAGTAAAGAGTTGGTGTTGTTTTTGTTTTTCCTGCCAATCCTCTCATCACATAAAGGCTAAGTTGAGCAACGGGTTAATTTCCCAGAAAGTCAGCGTCGTCTTTTGAAGTCTTCTTCCTCCGGCTCGTCCTCGCTCTTAATGGGCTTCTCCACTTCATCACTGTCAGAGAGTGAAAGCTACTGCAGCTCACAGGTCTGTCACTGTCACGGGAAACATGCTGTGCTTAAACAGGAACAATGACTGAAAACCTCAACCAGGGGAGGCTTTGATCATTTTGAGTGAAAAATGGGATCATGACAAAAAAAACCCGTCTTTGGCCTCGGCACCACTAAGCAGCAAAATCCGCTGTAGGGAGGGAGAAGTCCCTGGAGAAGAGCTTTAATTCCAGTATGAGATATCCACCACTTGATATCACAAATGATGGTGCGTTTTAAAGGGTAGTAGGTAGTTAGGGTAAGGGTAGTAAGTCCTAGGTTGAAAGAATGGCTCCTACAGACTGGACCCTCTATATATTAGAGATATATTAGAGATGAACTTCAGGTAATTATTTTGATTTTTTTTTTTAATTTTCATTTGTTTTGGAATAGAACACAGAGGAAAAGACAGTAACCCTTAAAATCATCCCTGGACTAACCATCATTTCCCCACCTCCACACACACACACACACACACCCACCCCCCCAAGAACTACTACTGCACATTTTCACTTTTTGCACAATTCACTTTTTTGCACCAGGGACGTTTTCTTTTCACATTAAAATTGTTTTACTTTTGCACTGTGCATTGCATACTTTTGTATAGCTTTAGATATACTTTATTTTTTATATTTTTTATATTGTAATTTTTATTCTTAGTGTTATTCTATGTCTTGGCGGCTGTAACAAAGAAATTTCTCCCCGGAGATTAATAAAGTACCTACCTACCTACCTACCTACCTTTCTTAGAAATGTCTTCTCGAGTACCCATCAATTGAAAAAAAAAAACACCCTTTGGAGAGGGTTTATTATTATAGACCTTTTTTAACCAGAAACAGAAGTCTCGCTCAAGGAGAAGTCTCGCTCTGAAATCTGAAAGATGAGGTGAGTTGTTGCATAAAGAGGTTAAACAAAGCTTTCTGGTTAAACAAAGGTCTATCTCTGTAGCGATCCTTTCCCTAATGTTGTCAGTAATGTTGAGCCTGTCAGTGCCAAAAACAAGCACTTTTAGTGGACGTACTTTGATCTGCGCACAGCCATAGCAGCCCGTTTCGCGACTGCCGACTGAGGCGATCTACCGGAGCAATTCCAAAAAGTTTGGTACCTATTTTGCGGTATAAATAACAAATTTGTACACATAGAGCCCAGATTTAAAAATACCGGAATTCCCCTTTAAGCCGGTGGTTGGTTGGATTCGCAGGGGGAACGACAGAGAATGTAATCAGAGCGAGAGAGAACAGGCACTCGTACAAAAAATAACCGTTGCATCCCATGCGTTAAAAAGAAGCATGTGAAGCAGTGCTTAAAGTTGCGCTTAAACTTCAATTGATACCTTTTAACAAGGATAATTCCTCAGTTCCAGATAAGCGGTGTAAAATGGCAACTGTGCAACATCAGGACCGAACTCTCTAACCTTCCCAGAGGAGTTGATATTCTTTTGCAAATCGCAGAGCTCGGTGCACCGCGATTGGTGTGAAAGAGACACTAAGAGAAACTAACTGGGTTTCTTTTAAACTATAGCTCGTCCTTGAAAGTAAGTTACTGCACTCTAACAATAATGAACACATGCAGTGAAAAAACTGTCCATTTAGTCTAGTATTGACTGAAAATCTTACTCTTGGGCAGTTATCAAGTCCAGCGCTTGACCTTTATCACATGCTCCTATTTCTCTTTTCCAACCTTTTTCTCTCATTCTGATTTTTACCACTAAACAACACTGAAATGCCATAAAACTCTTAAGGCCGATTGAGTGAAACAGGCACAAAAGTGTTTGCATCAAGGCCTACCTCCTCTATGCTGTTAATAAACTCATACAACACTGTCAAAGTAAAAAAAAAAGTTCTTCTTCTTAAACAAGATGAATGAGAAACTTCAGATGAACCACACAGGAAAGAAACGGTGTTGTACCTGCTTTTTCAGCAAATCACACAAGTTTCGAACAAATCAGAGCAGCTCTGCTGTCAAACCTGGTGGCTGCATGCTCATCGGGGCTTTGAAGCAAATGTCTCACAGCAGCACTTGCGAACAATTTGTATTAATGTCGTTTTTTTTAAAGTAGGTTATCCAAAAGATAATTGGACTGTTGTGCTCTGTGGCATGATGGACTGGAGGGAGCGTTGCATACTCGTGACAATCTCGGTTTGATCGTGGCTCTTGATCTTTGCCACATGTCATCCCCTTTGTCTCTTCTATCTTTTGCTTTTATAAAAGAAAAAAAAGTGCTAAAATTCTTCTACAAGAACATTTTCAAGTAGTGCAGTGGACTTAAGCCTCTATGGCATGGTGTTGCCCTCAGGCAACAAACTACCTTTTTGGACCTCACACCGCCCCTTTAATATTTTTAAATAAAAAAAAATATATATAATATCACCTGACATGTCTGTGTCCAATGAAATGAGGGGCTGAAGTGGGTGTGACCTTTTGTCTGGGGGTGGAGCAGTCCTTTCAGGAAGCAAAGCCGCATGGGATTGGTGCCACCAATTGATAAGATAAATATCACATGTTTAAATTTAAATAACTTTATATAAAAAAAATATATGCATGTGCATGAGTATGTAATGAAGCATGTTTGATTGTTTAAAGACTTATTTTGTTTTTATTTATATACTAAAACTGTGTTTTTTGGTTCTTTGCCTCAGGGCAACATTGTGCAGTTCGGGCAATATCATCAGGTCAATCCCAATGGGTGAGAAACTGGCTGTTGATGAGCAGATGGTCCCATTCAAGGGAAGAAATAGATTGAAGCAATACCTGCCATCAAAACCAAAGAAATGGGGCTACAAAATACTCATCTTGGCTGGCTCTGATGGTGTCCCGCACAACT
Source organism: Hoplostethus atlanticus (assembly GCA_034670405.1). NCBI lineage: Eukaryota > Metazoa > Chordata > Actinopteri > Trachichthyiformes > Trachichthyidae > Hoplostethus > Hoplostethus atlanticus. The sequence goes on from JAXDDX010000106.1 coordinate 764,243, forward strand.
TAGAAATCTACACAGGGAGAGTTGTACAACCCCCTGAGCTAGCAGATGTGGGAGCAAGTGGCAACGTTGTCCTCCGCCTCGCCCAGCCTATACCCAAGCAAGAGAACTACAAGCTCTTCTTCGACAACTGGTTTACGAGTGTCCCTCTTGTGCTCACACTGGCTCAGCAGGGAATTCACTGTACTGGTACTGTTCGTGGCAACAGACTACCAGGCGTCAACTTGATGTGCGATGCTGAGCTGAAGAGAGCAGGACTTGGATCTTTTGAACAGAAGATGGCCATGGTTGGAGAAACCACCTTGCACGTTGTGAAGTGGTACGATAACCGCTCAGTGACCCTTCTGAGTGATTACACTGGAGCCCACCCAGTCACCGAGGTTGACAGGTGGGATCGCAAGCGAAAGATGATCACCAAAGTCCCCTGCCCTGCTGTGGTGAAAGAATACAACAAGAATATGGGTGGGGTGGATCTGCTTGACTCACTGATTGCACTGTACCGGAACAAAATCAGATCAAAGAAGTGGTACCACCGGCTGGTGTTCCACTTCCTGGATATGATCATCGTGACCACCTGGCTGCTCTACCGAAGAGATTGTGAAGGCACTGGCATGAGAAAGAAGGAACAAATGAAGCTGTATACCTTCAAGTCATACATCGCTGAAGGCCTATGCAAAAGTGGAAAGAGTCTGGAGCACAAGAAAGGTCGTCCCAGTTCCACAATTGCTGGTGAGTATGAGGAGAAGAGGAGAAAAGGACCCGCTGCTCCAATTCCAGTCCCTGATGTGCGCCTGGATGCCACAGCCCACTGGATGATTATGGCTGAAAAGAAGGGGAGATGCAAGGTACCAGGGTGCACAGGTATACCAAAAGCCAAGTGCCGGAAATGTGATGTCCACCTCTGTTTCACATCCACCAGCAACTGCTTCCTGAGGTTCCACACAGAATAGGAAATCAGAGTGTGCTTTGTCAAAAAGAGAAACACTGATTCAAACAATAACCCACACAAACACACATTCAGACACACTGAAACACACACACACACTCGCACATATACCCGCACACACAGGCTAACCCCTCCACACACACACACACACACACACACACACACACACACACACACACTCATTTGGATGTTGGTTTATATGTTTATATGAAATGTGAGAAACATTCATACATGAGGTGTTAGTTGTAATTAGTAGGAGTTTGTTTATTTGATTGTTTGATGTTTTGATTTTAAAGCTTCTTATTGTGATTGGTTGGAACCATTTGTGGTTGACGTTTGTCAAAATAAAACTTTTTCTAATGCATATATTGCTTGTTTTCCTTATTCCACTTATCATATGTACTATAGAAAACCTTGGTGTTTCAGTACCCTCGTAGCACATTGTTGCCCTGAGGCAACAAACCAATATCTGGTTGGGGGGGGTGGGGGGGGACACATTTTATGATGGATATATTATCAGGGACCCCCAAGCTCCCAAAAAATGGGGTGAAATATTTTTTTCCCCCCAAAATAAAAATTCATGCCATAGAGGGTTTTTAAGGTTAAGGTTAAGAAAGTAACAACTATGGTTAAAGTTCGCCAACAAAGGGTTCGGGTAGGATCGTGGTCACGTTGCTACTGCCTGTTTCTAGTGATGTCTCCTCCACCTGATGGTTTCATGCTGGGGGGTATTTCTATCACAAAACATCAAGCTCCTTTCAAGAAATTTCTTGAGAGCAGGCTGTAAGACCGATACTAAAATAATGTGTGAATGAACTCTAAGCCCTAACATTTGTTGTAAACCAGCAGCAAGCTTAAAAGTCAGCATTCCCATTTTGTTCCTGCTCGTGCAGAAGACTCTATAGCTTCCTTAATGCACACACACACGCACACTAAAAAGACCTGACCTCATACTGTATTTTGAAATGTGTGATGTGTTTGTTATCTCTTGTGTCTTTTGTTCTCTTTGCCGCTTTGCCGGAGGGGTCTTCCTCTTTAACTGGACCTACATCATGTGTCTGGAAACTCACATGCCAAGAAGGAGACAGGAGATGATGAGAGATGACAGAGGATGCATGGATGGATAGATAGACAGAGACATCCACTGAGCAGCAGCCTTGCATGCAGTAACGTAGCGTGAGATGTACAGTGACATGAATCTAGGTCTTGAAGGGGTTTTGTCCCTAGCACAAAGCTCTAATATATGCATTCAGCCCCTTAAGGGACCTAAATGTGCGTCCAGAGGAAAGTAAAGTGTTCTTATAATGGATGGTCAATGTCATGATGGTCTACTGTGTTTGCCTTGTAGGTGATAACTAAAGTGATGGGGTCAAATAAAATGTGAATAGGCAGTCCAATTCCCCCTCTGCAGCGTGTGTGTGTGAATGTGTGTGTAACTGCAAGCTAAAGACTGACCTCTACAGCTCATCAGCTTTTCTATTGGCCATGAGGAGGCTGCTGTGTGTGGGTGGGGGGGTCTTGAACGGTCTGTAAATGTTAGCATCAAGTAGCAAATGGAGCCATTAATGCGACTGTGGTACAAGGCAAACATCGATGGTGGTTTGTTGCGGAGGGGCACCAGTAGGGTGCTGAGAAGGAGCGGACCCAGGGTGATGCAGCAGCAAGGTGCATGTACAAGATGGAAGCAGGCAATACACGAGTAATTGTGCGTTCACACTGGGAACAACACGATCGAGTCATCGGAAGTCCATTAATGAATTATAGAGCTGAGGAAACTGGTGTGTGGACGGTCAACAAGTCGTCCACAGTTGAACTTGTCATGGCCATTGGCTGTCATTAGCCAATCAGATTTACCAGACCTATCAGACCTCCCAATCGTCTACTGTCGACCACTGGGAGCTGCACACTACAACCACAGTCACCTGCTGGTGGCTCCTGCTGAGCACTACCACTGGAGCAGTTGGGGGCCTTGCTCAACGGCACCTTGGCAGTAGTTGTTGAGCAAGGGGTGTGGGTTACTCATTCACGTTCCATGCCTACATTTCCCAAGCTGTCTGGGGGTTCAAATCAGCAACCTTCACAACAACCGGTCACAACTCTGCTTCTCTAACATTTAGGTTACTGATAGACTTGTTTTTGACTCTTGTTTAAGGAAATGTCTTAATTCCACTTATTTCCAATGAAATTTTGTTTGTTTAAGGCTTATCCCATCCCATTTTTTCACTTGTTTTCGGAAAAAAAACATTTTGAGACTCAACAAGAGCCTAACTGACTTGTTAAGATTGACATTTCTTTGCTATCATTGGCACCATAACCGGTTGCTGAAGGCCGTAACAGACACCAACTGCAGAGGCCTCCTCCAATGCAATCGCCTCCGCTCAGCAAGGCAGATCATTGCTGCTGTCAAAGTGGCAGAGAAGCTCTAACCCAGCTGTGAGTGTCAGCTGGCATTGTCTGACTGGCAGCTGAAGGTCGAGCCAGTAAAGCGTCTCAAATTCCCAGAAACCATCAACAACCATGTTTAATCCAGACATTTTCCTGATGGCTTCAAAACCAAGACAGGTGGTCATGCTGGAGATGACTGTTCCGAGGGAGGCCTGGATGGATGGATGGATGGAAGACAAAGAAAAAAACAACTCAGTAACCCATCATGGTACATCATGAGAGTGGACCAATACGAGACTCTTTGTTCACTTTTGCCATTGTAACTTGCCCCAATATCTATGCTAGGTTTTCAGAGCTTGCAAAGTGGTAAACCCTCTCTGGACAGGCTTAGTATTTCAGGACAATGTTGGTAATGTCATTTTGTACATTGTATGTCAGTGATTTTCTGGATGACATATACAGTCATGATTGAAAGTTTGTGAACCCCTTGTGCAATTGTAGTTTTTACCATGCAATCCTTATTTAAACAAAATGAGCCTTAACTGAAATAAAGGATCTATATTCATTTAGGATCTATATATATTGTGTCATATGTTGTTTAGAGGAAATTGTGTATGTAATAAAATGAAAATAGACTAAACGGAATTATTGCAGGTGCAAAAATAAGTGATCCACCTCTTCCATTAATTAAATCAAGTAGAATCAGCTGGGTAAATAATTGGGTATGAAGTTAACCAATCAGAGATCAGATCTTTGGGGAGGAGTTTGTGTGGCACTTCCATAAATCCAGGAGAGAAACCTTTTTTACAACATGGGAAATGAGATGGTATCAATTTAACTGTTGGTATAATAGGATGCCACTCACGTTTCCAGTGATGTGAGGGTGTTTCTGGCAACATGTGGTTGATCTAAGATCTACTTGTGTATCAGAGGAATAGAGATATGACTGGGCCAATAGTATGCTCTGATCAACAGACAGGCCCCTTTAATCTCATCCATCTCACCATGTGACTAACTAATCCTTTTTATGTGTAGTGTTGTGAGACAGAGATGAGGGTATATGCCTTCATGTGAACTACTTGGTATCCGTGCATGTGTAGATTGCCTGATCTGATAAAAACTAACAGGAAACTGTGTTGAAATACACACTGCATCCTGGTGTTTGAATTAAATACATTTTTTCATCGCACGTCATCCCGCTCTCCACAGTATACTGCCCATTTGAAATGACCTGGAATCTGATCATTTGAGCTCTCTCTGCGATCAGCAGGACACTGAAGGTATGTATCTTGGGAAATGTATACATTTACCAACTCTGTGGGAAAGATGCACATTTACTGGGAAATTTATACCTTTACCAAGGTACCACATTTACCGCAACATATATATTGATTCATGTTGTTCACGGTGCTCATTATATAACACACATATATATATATATAAAACATTCTGTTTGAGTTAAGGTAACAAGGTCTTACAGTGTCACAGCAGAGCCGAAAGACATCTACCTCTTTAGCTGTGTGCACCAACTCAATACCCTGAAACCTTAATTGATGCACATCATGATTCATGGTATTAAAGTGGCTACTGGAGATCTTTCATCATGTTTCTTGATATTACTCATCTGTTCTGTAATGTGTAACTTAAATTCCCTTTTCTACCTTCTAACAAAGTAAAAGCCGGAATAAGTAGACATAAATACAACATACCTGTCATTATACCATATGATATGAAACTCCTGTCCTAATCATAAGACACATTTCACAGCAAAAGTTCAGCTACTCACTAAAATACCAAATAGGTGTAGGCGCCCAATGAAAATACCACTTCGCTGGCACAAAAGCCCGCCATTCGCCATCATGAAAATAGAGCCCCAAGAGTCGACTGTGGGGAGAAAGCTTAATCTCAGCAAAAGATGGCTTTGATCTTTCAACTCTGGGTTAGGGGACACAGCATGCTTCTGCTGAGCCACTCATCCTGTCGCCCACTGGGGGGGGGGGGGGGGGGAAGAGAGAGAAACAGTCCCAGATCATCACACTGGGCACTTTTGGGTTGCTGCCAAACATTTTTGATTATGGCCAATTCGATTTTGGACTCTGTCCAGAGAACAGGCTTGCAGAAATCTTCAGGTTTGGTCTGGTAATGATGCTTCCTACTGTATACCTTTGTGTGAATGGAGGCATGTAGATCTCTGGATGTTATTCTATTCTTAATCTTGGGTTCTTTACTAGTTTTAATATTTTTCTTGCTGATATTTAGTCTGTCATGTTAAATGCTCTCCATTTGTATATTATATGTCTCAGTGGACTGATGGAGTACAAATCTTTTCCATATGACTTTCTAACGTTGCCCAGGCTGATGCTCACTCGCTCCTCTGAGGTCTCCTTAGATCACAGCATAGTGGTTTTCTTTCACCAAACTGACCAGGTTTACTCACCTGGATTTACAAACTCCTCCCCAAAGATCTGACCTCTGATTGGTCTTCATACCCAATTATTTACCCAGCTGATTCTACTTGATTTAATTAATGCAAGAGGAGGTTCACTTAGTTTTGCACCTGCACTAATTAATTTAAACCATTTTAATTTTACAACATGCATAATTTCCTCTCAAATACATATGAAATTGGTAAATATGAATCCTTTAGGAAAAGGCTACGTAATTGAAATAAGGATTGCATGGTAAAAAATTCTATAATTGCACAAATCATGGCTGTATGTTGACTCATTATTTATGTGAAGAACTTGTGTCTGTGCCATATGGTTTCATGTGAGCAACTATGCATCCGTGCAGCTGCAGATTGTGTTTCATGCCAAAGCAGATAAGGCCGAGACCACAGTCTGATTCATAGCTATTCACTGGATACTCTCCCAGCATGCCGTCATGTCACTAAAGTCACTCATCTGTGCAGGCAAATCCACAAGGGCCATCACCATGATTGGCTAAGAAATACAAGAGTGAGGTTTAGATTTTATTCAGAAATGACTTAAATGACGTAAACAAAACTTTTTAACTACAGCTAGTTAATTATTGGTACACTTTGCTGTTGCTCCCTCCCAAGGGGAACTATTTGGAAAATTCAGCCATTTGAAAACACAAGAAATTGTCTGGCAATATGAGGTAGGAAAGGGTAGATGGAGAAAGAGAAATGCAGAGCGTAAGAAGGAGGGATGGGGGAAAGAGTTGGAAGCATTTTGGACAGAGTAAAGAGTAAAAATGAGGGAGGAGTATGTGAGGGAGAGAGGAGAAAGATGGAAAGAGATCTGTACTGACAGGAGGGGGAAACCTCAACTCAAGCACATATATCACCCTAAAACATCAAGAGGTGGTGTGTGTGTATGTGTGTGTGCGCCTACAGCCACATGCAACCAAGTTTGTGTGTGTGTGTGTGTGTGTGTGTGTATTTCACTATGAATCATGCAATTTTAATCTGTCTATTAAACCCGCTCCCCAGTGCAGCAGTGGATCGCTTACAGGGCCGTAAAAGTTTGATGCGGCACTTGTCAGGTTGGATTTAACGTCCTGGGCTTGGTAAATCGGCGACCGCGGCGGACCATACAGCCGAGTGCAGAGTGCCGAATCTCTATCCTGATTTATTTATCGTTGCCTTGCCTGCTAGGCCGGGCAGTGCAGCGTTGCCTATAGAGAGCCGAAGTTGAAGTCACTTCTCCCACCTCTGGTTCACTTCTGCCTATTCTAATACATCACATATCACTTGATCATCACTTTTCATTCAAATTCCAGAAATGTGTATATCTTATATATATCTTACATAACAGAGAGTGCTGTCAGGTGATTTAGTTAAGACGTGTTCCCCCTTCACACTAGCCATCTGATAAACCAGTGGGTGGTCTTGGTTAACGTCCGCTTCAGCTCCCTATTTCTGTTCCTGCAGTGCACTGCTGTGCTACTGTGTCTACTATTACTCAACATAGTGTATGCTAAAGTGTTAGCATGGAGCACCAGAGCCAATAATGTACCGGGGACATATGGATGATTTTGGTGTTCGTTCTCATCAGTTAACAGGTGAATTGACCAATGGGTCAATCTCCCAAAATATTGGTGTATTTCTTTACTTTGGACCCCCTTTTGTCATGGTTTTTGCTTTAACCACTTAAACTACCAACTCAGCTAGGTCTGGTTTCTGCTGAACTAGATTGAGCTACGATCCCCCTCAAGAGGGTTTTTACGTGTAATATAATCCTCCTGCAAAGTGACACCACCCTCGTCATTTAAAAGTGAAAGGGTTTACACTCTCTCCCTCTGTAATCACTTCCTTTTATCCGCTCTCCTCCAAGCTTGTTTAGACCACCTCCCTCTCATCCTTTTATCCTCTTTCTAATGTTGTCTTGTTGAGGTTGTTGGTCTGACTGAAGGTTAATCTCATTAGGAAAGACAGGAAATTGTATGCGGCTAACGCACACACACAGTTACATTATGATAGAAAGTAAAAAATTGCCATGGATGTACTACATTGAAAAGTACCATTTCACAGATCTTAAAGGTACTATGTTTAGCGTCAAGAAAACAAGACCACGACGCATATTGGCAGTACATGTCTGCTGGATTGCTTTACGGCACAGTTCTTCCAGAGCTTCTAGCAACAGCAGATTACATTACAGTCATTTAGCAGACACTTTTATCCAAAGCGGCTTACAAAGGTGATAGTTAACACTTTGTGGGGACTGAACCCACGACCCTGAGACTGGGAGTCTCATGCTCTACTGATTGAGCTGTGCGGGCAGATGGCGGAAAGAGTTAAAGACCAAAAGAAAAATCACTTCCAGCATGTTGATCCTCTTCAGTAAAGCTAAAGAGAAAAAGGGAAGATCATCTTTGTGACAGGAAGCAACAGGGTTTATGGGAAATGTTGTTTTCCATTTTGGAAACACTAGCACTAACAATACCACTGGTGTGTGATAGACACTCATGTGTTTACAGTAATTATACCAAGGTGTTACAATGGATTTGACAATTGATGTTTAACAATGCAACATGAGAGTGTGAAGTATGGATAACTGCAGTGTATCTGTGTTCGGAGAGAAAGGCAGAAACAATCCGCGTATGTGTATTTGAGAAAGTGAGTGTTACCATAACTGTTACGTTTGTGGTGTATGTGTGTGTGTGCCTGTACATTGTGTGTTCATGCATGTTTTGTGGAGGTGTGTGTTTTCAGAGTCAACAGTTGCTGTACCTTTAAGTGAGTGTGTGGGTGAAGTGTTGTTTATCTCTGATGTAACCGCCTGTCTGTCTGTTCTGTTAAAACAGCTGCAGGTAGGATGCTGCATTATACTATGCAAATTCTTCTTTCATTCTGTCATTCTGTCATCTTTTCCTTCTATCATCATGTTTTATCCGTTCTCTCCTTCTTCCCTTCCTTCATTCATTTTGTTCTTATTTCACTTCTTCCTTCCTTTCCTTCTTCATTCATTTATCCTTTCCAGCTTTCCTTTTCTTCGCCCTTACTTCCTTCATTCATTATTTCCTTTCTTCCCTTTTACCTTCCTTAATTTATTTATTCATTCAGTCCTCCTTCCCTTCTTCCTTCCTTTCTACTGTTTCATTCTTTCACTTATTCCTCTCCTCTCCCTTCCTCCCTCTCTTCATTCTTTCCTTTCTTCCTTCCTTCTGTCCTCCCTTCTCTTTCAATCTTCCCTCCTTTATGTCTTCCTCTTCATCCTTCCTTTTTGTCATTCATTCCTTCTTCACTTCTTTCCTTCCTCCCTCCCTACCTGCCATCCAGCTGTCTTTTTCTTTCTTCCTAATGAGTATAGTAGCCGAGGCTCTTATACAGTTTCACTCCTCAGCCAACATTGTGATGTACGTCTTCAGTATTTAACCCATCAACATAAGGCAGAAAAAGCCTGATGCTGAATGAACGGCTTCATTAGAGCCGACGATGAGGTCGCAAGCTGAAGTGTCGCAAGTCATCAGTTTCATGTTGTTGGGGATAAATACTGAAAGCACACATCTGTATGCACTTTTCATCTGCTCACTGAATAATTGCCAACTTGGCTGCTGTTGCGGAAACCTCATTACTACAATTTGGGAGATTTTCATGGCGTCATATGGTTTGTTATTTGTGCAAATGTCATAACCCCTGGGCCCATGGAACCCCGTACAGAAAAATGAGGCTACTTTATAATTGCCTAAATGATGATCTGGTGGACATAAAAGGTTTTTCCAACAGCAGTGTGATGGATTTATCAAGTGATAGTCTGTGGCATTTTCATATAAATAAATGTCAGTTTCTAGTTTAGTTGAAATAAATAAAAGGGAAAAATAAATAAAACTACCCAGTTCTTCTAAGTATGGCCTGTTTTCATTGTGTAGTGTGCTCTGTAGTGGCACATTAAGTTTGGGAAAAAACGCTGAGTCCTGGGGTTGTGGTATAAGTCAGAAAGTCTTTTATTAATAGCAGGGGGGAGGGAGGGGACTGAGGACGAAGGGTAACTAAGGTTCTTCCCGGACTGGGGGGGCAGAGCTGGGTCTCTTCCCGACCTAGGGAGACACAAAGGGCAGGAAGTGAGAAATGGAGGGATCAGAGGGGAGTTGTCACTCTTCCGCAGGTTGGGTTTCTGGGGCATACACTCACACAGGGTCCAGCTAGGGTCAGCAATACAATCTTCAACCTTCAACCACCTTCCTCTCTTGTTTCTGCCATGTTTGACATTTTCTGCCATGTTTGACAGTTCTCTACCACACCAGGGCGGGTAAGTATCACTCCCACACTCTGCCCAGTTGCCTCCTGTGTGGGACTGGGTGCTGTCCTTGGTGCTGAACCTCCGTGGAGCTGTGCTCCTGTCCTGGGGCTCCACACACTGTATAAAAACAGCTCTTCATGATGTACCTTGCATTCCTGTAGGGCTGAAACGATTCCTCGAGAAACTCGAGTAACTCGATTACTAAAAATCATCGATGTAAATTCTTTGCATCGAAGCTTCGTTTAATCCAAATAACTATATACAGCGCACTGTGTTTCGCACGGATGATTATTACTGTCGCACAACGCGCTTACGCTGTGGACACAGTGAAGAAGATGTGATTTGAGCGCGCGGATTGCAAAATGGAGGAAGAGAGAGAAAATAGCGAGGGGCGAAGAGAAGAGACCGGCCAGAGAAAACGACAGAAAGTGTCCAAAGTTTGGGATCATTTCAAGCTGAAACAAAACAAAAAACTCTGTACAGTGTGTCTATTGTAAAATCGAACTAGCCACCACAATAGCACGACGTCAATGCTTCAGCATCTCAGCAGAAAGCATCCAGTCTACGCATCCAGTACACGGAGCGGACCCGACACAAGGTAACGTTAACGTTAGCATTTAACGTAAAGCTAGTTGAGATGAAGGCTAGTAAAGAATGTACGTTAATTATGGCTATATGTAATGGCTAGTTAAGAACATAAATCAATATGGTGACTAGTTATGATGTCCCTAAGTTAGTTTTGCTCAAGAAAATAACCACAGAAAATAAAATGCTGCAGACAATTTGTGAAAGCCTGAGGTTCATTCATGTTATTATTATGATAGTCACACACACACACACACACACACACAGCTACTCCCCTCACAATGATGCATAAAATACCCCAGAAAGCAAAGTATCAGGTGGTGTAAGTAGCAATTGGAGCCTAAAATGCACCAATTCAATACAGCAGGTATATTAATTTTAGTTTGATTGCAGTGAGTAGGGTCAGCAGGTGTAGGGCAACCCTTCAACATAGTAAATAAATGTACATTAGCCAGTCTTATGAACTTACAGTATGATATTTAGACCTAGTAATAAATATCAATAATAATTATTATTTCACCTCTTTTTCAGTAAATCACAGTCGTATGGACAGCCTCGTGCAGACAGCTGCACCATGTTCAATTGAGCGAGCAGCTGAGTTCACAGACAGCATTTTGAACATGATTGTCACAGACATGCGCCCGCTGTCCATGGTGGAGGATGAAGGCTTTCAGAAGATGATTTCCACTTTCAATCCCAGGTACACACTTCCTTCAAGAACCTACTTCATGAAAATGATGGAGAAAAAGTATGAAGAAATCAAAGGCAAGTTGAAGAACACCCTTAAGGAGACTGACTCACAACATTGCACTCATAACCGACATTTGGACGAGCGTTGCTACAGAGGCGTATCTGGGGGTGACGTGTCCCACAGCCTGACAACAATGCCCCTTGAAGAGAGACACACGGCTGCAAATATTGCAGAGTGGCTTGAGGATGTTATTGCCAAATTCGACATTCCACCAGAGAAAATCAAAGCTGTTGTCCACGACAACGGTGCAAATGTCGTAGCAGCGGTAAAGATTTTGGCAGAAAAGCATGGATGGGCATCAGTGCGATGTGCTGGTGTTACGTCCCCAGATGGCGGTCTAGGGTCGGAGGGGAGTAACACAGAAATTGATGGGTAGTGCTTTGTCATTAACAAAAAGGAGATTTATTGAACAGGGGTCAACTAAACAACACAAGGGAGCAACTGAACTTCGGGGGAAGCCAAGGCCAAAATAATAAACAAAAGCAACACACCCTGACCAGAAAAGAAAAGGTCCTAAGCCTAGACAAAAGTAAAAACACACAGTTTAGGCTTCCTACTCTATATAACACAAGAAAAGGTGATTCAACAGAAATGGCAGCGTACCCCCCTACTGAGCTCCAATAAGCATAGGGTTCAACAATTGCAATGCAAGAAACACCCAACACTGCTAGCGGTAAATGGCAACAACATTCAGGCTGCAGCATCAGTGGCCATCAGGGCCCGGAGTGGAGCCTCCTCCTGGCTTTTATGCCACTACTCGTTGGGGTTGAGATGAGGGTCAGGTGTGCGCACTTTGGGCGGTGGCCAACCAGAGCAGGAGGGCAAGTCTGGAATGGGACACACCTACAGACACATAGGACCCGACACACACACACACACACACCCCCAAAACACAGGCCTCATGTAGGGGCCGTAACAGCTGGTCACACCCTGAACTTGGTTGTGCAAAGCGCTCTGAAGAACCAAGCTATCTCCAAGTGTGTGGCTGCTGCAAGATGCCTTGTCGAACATTTTAAGAGGAGTGAGTTGGCATGCACCAAGCTAAAGGATAAGCAGCAGCAAATGGGCACACATGCTGGTCCAAGATGTAAGTACTCGCTGGAACAGCACTTATCACATGCTATCCAGGCTGCTGGAACAAAGATGGCCAGTGACTGCTGTACTCTCGGACCCAGCAGTGACCCCGAGAGGAAAACACTACCTTGATCTCAAGCCTGAACAGTGGAACCTGATTGAGGAGCTGAGCCAGGCCCTTGAGCCATTTGAAGGAGCTACGGTGTTTCTGAGTGGGCAACAATATGTTACCCTCTCTGCACTTCCACAGCTAGTGCAAAGCCTTAAGAAGTCCGTACGGAGTTCAGCTTTTGAGACTGCTCCAGTCAAGTCACACCAGGCTCATGTGGCAGAACAGATCACAGCAAGATGGCAAGGACTATATGTGTTTCAACCTGAATCTCCAAACACAGTCCTAATTGCTGCTGCTCTGGATCCCAGGTTAGAAAACTTCTTGCCTGCTGACGAAGCATTCAAGGTCCAAAGCACAGTACAAACCATGGCACTTGCTGCCAAAAAGGAAGCGAGGCAGCACAACGTAAGTGAAAATGGAGCCTCCAGCACAGCACAAGACAACCCAGTAACGCATGCCAAGGGTGCAACATCGTTCCTCAACAACATACTGGGATCATCAGACTCCAACACCAGTGATGATGAGGAGCAGCAGTTAAACCAAATTGTGCAGAAGGAGGTCTTCATGTATTTCGGAGAACATCCCCTGTCCAAGAAGGAGAATCCGCTGTCATGGTGGAAAACAAATGCAGCGCGCTACCCAACGCTGGCAAAGCTGGCAAAGTATTTTCTGTGTATTCCGGCAACATCCACACCATCAGAGCGTCTGTTTTCTGCAGCAGGAAACATTGCATCAAAGCGCAGGGCAAGCCTCAGTTCTGAGCATGTTGATATGCTCACTTTTCTTCATTGCAACCACACGCTCCTTTAAAGGCTTCGCACACAGCGAGCACACACACACACACACACACACACACACACACACACACACACACCAGTATGTAGAGACATTTAAGGAGGTGTATTCTCATGAATAACGTTCGTTCATTACATGTTGGCTTTGTAAAAGCACTAAGAAGAAAAATGTGTGAAATTGTATGTGTGGACTCTTGTTCAAACCTTCCTGTCTACTCGTTTTTGCCTCCTACAAATAAAGTAATTAAAACTAATTTGAAATTATTTTTTTTATTTGTTTTTGCATTTCAGAAAATGTTTTCTTTAAAACTCAGAATGTAATATGGCACTTAAATGCACTAAATGGGTTTAGTTTTGACAGATAATATTATTGTATGCAATTTAAGCAATAAGAATGTTGATTTTTCTAAAAAGGAAACCAATTAGTTGTTCATTTTAAGAGACCCGTCTTATTTTCTCTTTTGTATATTTACTATTGCTCTTTAATAAAGCAAAAGTATTTCTTATCCGATTACTCGATTAATCGATGGAATAATCGGTAGAATACTCGATTACTAAAATAATCGATAGCTGCAGCCCTACATTCCTGGGTCCATTTTTCTTGTTTGGTGATGTATTTTTCTGTCTTTAACAGAGTGTTAAGTGTCCTTTAAAAGTTCCATCTAATCTGAATTCTACTCTGCAGTTAAAATGGTGGGAAAACTGATTTTTAGGTGTGTTGGGCATCATCCCAATTGAATTAAACCCACGACACCTCCAGAAGGCTAAACAGTCATTTCTGTCCTTGAGAACCAAATGTCCCCTGCTACTACATCACATTCAGGATCAATTGTAGTGCGTTGACCCGTGTTGCTGATCGTAATGTGGCGACAAATTGCGCGTACTGTCAAACAAGAATATTAGAAATATCTATGAAAAGGAATAATTGTTCAAAACATATTATGCATTTGCTCTGTGGCAGATTTAGTTGGGAGAATCACAGCATGCCAGTCTCTGCTGATGGGAACAGATTGTGTCTTTGAGCTGGGGAGCACTGGAGCAACTGACTGTGTCTCTAAATGCTTTCCACCGGCTCTGTCAAAGCCGCTAATTAACAAGACAGAACAAATAATGGCTGCAGAAGAGGGGAGAGAGAGAGGGGTGTGGGGCGAGAGAGGCAGGAGAAACAGGGAAGGAGGAGAGAGAGGGGGATATAGACTGGATAAGATAAGATAATGGAATAATAGTGAAAACAATGTACACACAAAATTGGAATAATATGCACTAAAAATAAAAGCAGTAACTATATAATACAAACAATTGTGGGGTTGTATAAACATATGCAGCTGACAGTTTTAACACGTTAAGTAGACTGCATGAATGGGAGGTATGGGAATGGTCTATTTACAGTTGTTACTTACAGATATATGCATGTGGAAGTGGTAGAAGTAGATGTGATGTTATGGAATATACACAAATATCAACATGCATAAAGTATGAAATATTCAATCCATGATGAAAAAAGTAGCATTAATATATGAAAGTATATAAAAGAATAGTATATCTATATATAAAAGAAGGGGAGGAAAAGGAGGGGAGTCAAACAGAGGTGAACATGAAGGAGGGGAGGAAATGAGGAAGGAGGAGTGAATGAGGAGAAAAGAAAGAAGAAAATGACGAAGAAAAGAGAGGAAGATAGGAAGGAGAGCGGTAGAGGAAGTGAGGGAGGGGACTGAGAGGGAAGTGATGGTATGAAACACAAATTGAGGCCTTGCGCATTTATGAGTCATGTTGACCCCTATTTATTGGCTATCAGGAGTTTAAGCACTGTGTGTGTGTACACATGCAATTTGCCTAATCCTATCATCAAGTGGCCCCAAGAATTGCCCTGCCTGATTTCTGGCAATCCTCTGACTCACTCATTCACGTGCGTGCACACACACACACACACACACACACACACACACACACACACATAAAGAAACATACACACTCACATATATATACACACATACACACACTCAGGACACTGGACAGAGAGACCATCTTGTGACTGGAAGGTCACAGGTTTGACTCCTACCTGCTCCTGTACAGTGGCCATTTATGCTAGCATTAATGCTGCGTTAAAGTCATATCGTAAGAAGCGGAAAAATCAGACGACATCTTATTGCTACAACTTGGATGTGTTTAAATGGGGTATTTTACTCATTTTGGGCTATTTAAAACTGTTTCCAGGGGTCTTGACAAGATGTTTTTGAAGTCGATATAAAAAAAAATCCTAAAACCAGCTTCTGTGGTGTGTGTTTCAGTCTCTCATTTTCTCCATTGTAAAGAACAGGCTGTTTTGAGGGCGTGGAGGTTGTATTTAATGAGCACTGCTCTGATTGGCCGCCTCACGCCTGATTGGCCGCCTCACGCCTCACTCACGGCGTGAGGCGGCCAATCAGAGCAGTGCTCATTACATACAGCCTCTACGCAATCGCTTGGCAGAGGCGGAGAGCAGAGTGCTCATGCTGCTCAAGGTAAACAAATAAGCTTGACGCAGAAATCTACCATAACCATGGCGGCCGCTCCAGAACCAACACTGAGACCGTACATGTTTGAGCCGGAGTCTGACCCAGAATGGGAAGAGGCAGCTGAGGCGGTTCCACTTAGTTTCTCAATGATAACAATTCTGTGTAATATTTAGGGATGAGTTCGAATTTTCGAATTTTCGAATAGTCTTGCCAGTCTCCACATTCGATTTTCATGTCAGAGTCGAAAAAAAATATATATTATATTATTTATTTATTTTTAATGAATGGTTTAGTTACAACCAAAATATAGGCTAACACCACTGTGCTACTACTACTTCGGCGGCAGGACTTATCCTTACGCCCGGGTCACACTGGACGCGGAAGGAAAAGGAAGTGCCGCGATCAGCGCCGATCGAACGAGCAGGAGTTTGGTTGTTCACACCAGACGCGCCGATCTGCGCTGGTTTTCTCAATGTAGTCTCTCTCTCTCTCTCCCTCCATCTCTCTCTGTCTGCTTGTGCGTGTGTGCCTGCTCGTCGTTCTCTCTCTCTCTCTCTCTCTCTCTTTCAATTCAAAGGGGCATGGTAAACATACGTTTACATTACCTCTGTTTAGACACATAGACAGTAAAAGTTTAGACACAACTGAGAAATATGTATATAGGTATATAGACTGGATATCCAACGCCATCATCAATCAGGGTGTTTTATTTTGAAATTTGTTATATTTTGGAAATTGACCAGATGCTCTATGCCATTCCTGTGTCTGACTTCCTGCCCAGCTTGGCACGATCGAATCCAGAAAAATTAGACCAGACGCCGAAACGATCACTTGAAGTGCCTATTTATGTGCAATACCCTTTGATTTTAATGATCCATTCTATTAAAAAGAATAACTGAATTTAGTTTTTGTTTTTTTTTTTGGGGGGGGGGGGGGGGGGTTAAATTTTCGAAATTCGGTCTTAAGAACAGTAGACTATTCGAAAATGATTTTGGTCAGTCATGCACATCCCTAGTAATATTGTACTTTGTTTTGTGTATGTGGGTGTGTGAGCGACACTCTCTGCTGTAGCCGGTCTGTTTATGGCTCATGTCCATAAGCTTATTGAATACAACTTGCAGACAAGCTAGGATTGACAATTTTGCTAGTTAGCCAATATATTATTGGATGCAATCTATTTGCATCCAAACAGCGCAGCGCAAACAACCAAACGCGATTGTACTAATGGTGAGCCGGACACATTCGACAGACTTATAAAACAGACACTGGTCCCAACAAATAACTTTAAGATGAGTCCTGACTCCAACCAATAACTTTACTTTTACTTTACTTTACTTTTAATGACTCCAGCTTTAGTTTTCTTACTTCTTCCACGCCCAACAAGCCCATGGCTAGCCCCGCTAGCTCGTTAGCTAACCAGCAGTCGAATATACTAACCAGACTAATTTGTAAATTAAATCAAAACATGGTGACACTTACAGATTCCAATTTTGCAGATGGGTCACGTACCTTATGAATTGCTCCATCTTTAAGCTTCAATTTAGATGATAATCCTGCCGTTGCTCAAGCAGTCCGGAGTGATCATCACATACAGAAAAAATTAGCTACCTGTAGCCGAGCTAACTGTAGCCGTTGCCGTTAAAAATAAATGAATCCGCTTTGTCCTGGCATTTTCACGTGTTGGGAGACTGTGCATGGATCTATGTTGCTGCCTGCATCCTACAAAATAATAACTGGAGAGTTGATATATTGCAGTAGATATGTTGTTGTTTTAGCTTCACTGGTCGCAAAGTAATGGTGCATTCCAGTGTACTCGGAAAAAACGGCGTCCGAATGTGATATGCGCCGATTCTATTCACTAATGGCGATGTAGTAGTTGATGTTGAGTTTAGATGCTTGTAACATTATGAGACTTGCCATACAAACATGAGTTTGCTGCGGGTGATTATGTTTTCCCGATCAGATGCACTGGAACACATTTAGATTGGAAGTTAGGAATACCGACTCGGAGTTATCGATTTCCGAGTACAATGGAATGCACCATAAGCAACGGCTTGCGGCGCTGCCGAGAGCTGCATTTTGAGACGAGGTAAATGGGATTGGTTGTTCACCTGGGCGTGGGCATGCTCTGAGAGGGGCTGGATTATGTTAAGAAGCGACCGTTATGACGTCTAAAGGGGCTACTTTCTGAAACGGCCTGTTTTTGGCCCGATTTGGCACCGTTTTTGGAAAAAGGAAAATACAGAAAAAGGGGTTGACTTCCAGATTTCATATTTTCTCGGCTACTTAGGTCAACGATAACCTGTGGAACATGTATAAGGGCTAGGAATAAGCCGTTTTCCATAATATGACCCCTTTAACTCATTGGCAAGATGCTTGCTTGCTTTTCTTAAGTAGAGTTGATGGTATTGCTGTGAATGTAATTAAGAATTGTAATTTTTATTACTTGGGACTGCTGACATTGGTGGATTTTCTGCTATGATTGTCACCTGTGCTGTCTACAATAAAACTCCCACATCTCCTACTGTAATTACCACTGAAGGCTCATGTGAACAGTTGTTCACAGCTGGCATTAGCATTCACAAAGTTGAATATCAGCACATTAGAATTAGCACGTTAGGTGACACACACTTAATTGGTTTATTCCTACCTAACACTAAGTCTGACGAGATACACCTAAGGCTGAACTCCATCTAAGCATGACAAAAGAGTGACAATTGACTTTATTCCCATGGCAGCCATTTTGGACACTCGGGGTGGAAACTATCTGGAAAATTGGCTAGCTATAATGAGCCAAATATATTACCAAAAAATATCTATTAATAATATCTATATCTAAGTACCTATTTCTCTATTTCTGGATTCCTGATAGATATTCATTTCTAATAGATTTTTCAGAGGGAAATGATGAATGTTCGTCCAATTCCCAAAGTCTGTATGATGTGCATCTTGGCACAGAACAGTAGGACATAGCTGGGTGGTACTTGATGTTTCCCACATTGAGTGTGAAGTGAGTTCAAATACTGAAGATGTCCTTAAACGGCCACCGTACTCCCGGCTGACTCTGCTCTCTGACCTTCTGACATTTGGCATATGACACCTAAATTCATTTTTCTGTCTCAATCTGAACAGACTATGTGCAGAAACGCCTGACTACGCTGTGAGTATTGAGGTAGCGGATGCTCAAATGTTTGGAGTACAGTCTGTCTAGTTACATTTAACAGTGCATGCTCCTCGGACACAGGGCGGGAACTGATGGGTCATCTAGTTGAGGATGCCTCATGTTGGAAGACCTGAAACACCCATTCACCCCAGGTTACATCACTGATGATGTATTCAAGAGCATCAGATAATGTGTAATAATAATAATAGATGAAGAAAATAATAAAATACAAAAGAGCAAAAGAATAATTCAATCAAGAGTAAAACAGAATACAGACAGCAACCCGAGTAACAGCAAGCCTGAGGCATTTTGAAAGGAGGAAACTCAGTTGGCAGGACATTCCAGAGCCTAGAAAGCTCCATTATCCTTACGGCTATTTTATGGTCATAAGACAAGTTTTGACAAGTGTCTTATGAAAAGTGTCACTGAGGAATTTACGCCCAAGTGAAGTGTCTGGAGATGTCTGTGGCATGAGCTGTCATCTCCATGGTAACCAGCTGGACACTTCTGGCTGGTTTGTTTCTGTTAGTGTAGAAAAGATGGCAGCGCTCAGGTACAATGGTATAATTGACTTAATAGAGGAGGAGGGAAAGCTTACTACACTTTTATTGTGGAGGAGGAGGCAGAGGAAAAAGAGGCCACAATCTGTGCATCTGGTAACGCTATCTTGACCAAAACAAAGAGCTACGCACCTGTTCCCATCTCCATGACAACGGCAGAACGCTTGGTTCAGCCAACCAATGAAAATGTAAGTCGTCTCACAAGCATAAAACAGCATTAAGTCATCCATCCAGACTGCGGAATGCCCAAAAGAGCCCTACATGGGGATCTTAGGCTGCATTTGGGCTCTTAAGGGGTTAACGGATCACTCTAATTGATCCACAGCCCTCTTAAGGCCCTCCCTGCAGCCTCTGTGATGGTTTCGGTGATTCTCCACTTGTGCAAGATTGTGATGCCCAGGAGACTGTAGGGTGTGCAGGGAGACCAACCAACCTGGGAAACCACATCTCGATACTTGGCCTGCTTGCTCTTCATCTGTTCCTCCAATGGAATAGCTCAAGCACGACTACCTGACTGCCCATCATATATAGAGAAACGGAAAAAAAGGAGAGAATGCTGCAGAATGATGGTCCAAGTCACTATAGGGATACACACAAGCCCATCTGCATTAGGTGTTATTTATTATTTTCCTCAGACTAATGAACATAACATGTTTACCAGGGGTTTTTGCTTTCAAAATATTACAAAAATACATTAAATCGATGCAAAATATTTAAATAAACCCTCAGCATCCTCCTCCTTGCAGGCGCCTACTGTCTTTATCCAAGTGAAGTAAATATTTCCATTCAGCACAGAGAAATTGCCATCACTGTGATAATCATCATGAATTAATGTGGTTGGAGTGCCAGGAATCAAAACAAAAGCACGGCAACACAGCGTTTGTTTAATAACACAATCTAATTCACACTGCCTCTGACTTTTCAGATTATAATTAGGAAAAGGTCTTTCGGAGACCTTGCGGATAGGTGTTGCGCTCGCCGAAGTTTCAGCATAAAGTGCAAATGCAAACAAACACATACAAGGGTTTGATGATAGTTTTGGATGATTTTCATTCCAAAAAAAAAAAAAAAAAGTATTCAGTGTTCAGAAAATGTGATTCTTAGCAGTGGTGGAAAAGCCTCTGAAACGGTATTTAGATTGTGAGACACTAAAACTCAGTGACAGTCAGGAATTAAACATATTCACGCATGTGTGGAATCCCATCAGAATGACTGTCACGGCTCCAGCCCCGGCTCCGGGGTTTCCCTATGTTTTCACCTCCCCTGTCTGTCACTGTCTGTCTATGTGTGTGTGGTGTGTGTGTGGTTCCGTCTCCTGGCCCTGCCTCTCCTCCACACCTGTCGCCTATCAAGCCATCAGCCCAGCAGTATGTAAACCCCGGCTCCTCAACCACTCGTCGCCAGATTGTTCCGCCTTATTCGTGGTATTCGCATTCTCGGCCGCTCAAGATTCCAATCTGAGTTTATTCCCCTGTGTGCCTTCGGCTATTCTAACCCAACTCTCTTGTCTTCTAAGATTCCCTGTGTGTTCGACCCCTTGTGTCTCCTCGCCGTATCCACCAGCCTGCCTGCCTCCCCCGCTCCAGCCACACCTGCTTGCTCAAGCTTCAACCCGCGTCCCTCGCTCCTGCCTCACCAACTCGTCTCATCTCCGTCCAGCCCAGTCCCTGCACCCCCCACCTTCCTACACCTGCTTCCTCATTAAATCACCTTTTTCCCTACTCCGTTGTCCTGGTCTGCCTTTCTGGGTCCTAGTAACTGCTATCGCTGACAATGACATTAGAATCAGTTCGGGTTAAGGGTTGCCCATAGACAACCAATGCAGTATCGATCATTTCTACATTAAATATGTAATCAATCAAACTGCATCATATTCATCATATCAGAGGTGGACGACACTGACTGGATGATATCTGATTTTAATTATAGGCCCAATATTGGAAAATGTATCAGCATACCAATATGTTGTGGTCTAGCCTTAACACACACACACACACACACACACACACACACAAAGTCAATATGTCACATTATGAAGGCCTGTTATTACTGCAGAATCAGACAACGCCTGATGTTCCTTTGGCAAACCTTGAAATCATCAACACCCTATTACTCATAATCTTTTGGTTGCACAGGACAGATGGAAGAAAGAAAATACAATTATGCTAACAAAGTTTTTGTTTCGAAAAGTGACGATTCGGTAATTAGAAACAAAATCTAATTGCATATATGTACTGACTTTAAATCACAAATCAGGCTGCAAAGAACAAAAAGCCTCAGTATTAGTATTAAATAGCACCAGTAAAAAAAATTACAAATTCACTATTGTGTTAAAATGACTCATAAAAAGACAGTGTATTTTTCGTCTCATATTTATTTAAACATACAAAACTATCAGATGCCAACATCCATCTCCGTATACCCATAAACCTTTGCGTTTTGGAATGGTTCCGATTACGTTCTCACTCCTAACAAACCACAGCTCGCTTGGAAGACAACAGAGACCTGCATTTTTGAACCCAACTAAACGCTCAAATAAACCACTGTAAACATACTTGTTGTGAACGTGCCCTCAAAAATCCCTTCTATCTCTCTCTCCTTCGATTTTATTAATTTTCCTAGCAAGTCACTCTGGTTCAGTCTTGGCAACAGGTAGCTGCTCCGTGTGATGAACACAGCGCCTAAATGTGCATAATCCAAGTTAAACCTGAAACATTTGCACATCATCTGGTGTATTAATTCCTTCTGCTACTAAACTAAGGACCACTGAGAAAATATTTTACAAAGACCTGGCTTGGGTGGAAGAGGAAATAGAGAAAATATTTTAATTTTAGGTGAATGCAACATTATTTAGTGGATTGTGTTGTTTTTGTGACTGCGTGTGAATGTGTGCACACATTACAAAGCAGAAATTATCATCAGATGTAAAATCTGCATATCGTGTATATCTGCAATCTGTGTGGGAGGGGAAATGAACAAGATATTATTTTTTTTGTGTGTGAGAGTACGGATGAGTGTGTGTATGTGTGTGTGGGTGGGTATGCTTGTGTGTGTGTGTGTGTGTGTGTGTGTGTGTCTGTCGGAAGTTAACACCAGATAAGTACAGGCTCAATCATCTTGGGAGAGATGCTTTGATTAAAATGAGAAAAGCCTCTTTGGAAAGGTAAAGCAGTGGATACTGACTGTATGTGTGTGTGTGTGTGTGTGTGTGTTATGAAGTTCCTTAGTGTACTAACCTCAGCATTTGAAGATTGTCTGTTTCATTTCATGACGCCATTTGAGGTCGTCCCCTTGAAGCGTTATGCAGTGACACCATTTAGATTGTGCTTTTAGTGCAAACTAGCACACACACACACACACACACACACACACACACACACTCACACACTCTCTCTCTCTCTCTCTCTCTCTCTCTCTCTCTCTCTCTCTCTCTCTTTGACTCACTCATATGGATACAAGCCTGCATGTTTTTTTCCTCCCTCTCTCTCTCTCACACACATAGTCAGTCATACTGTACACTGACACACACAATTTCCTGAAAATATACAGGGGAAAACAGTATTACAATGATTTATGTAGAAATGCATCTATTTTAACATCAGTTTTTGGGGTAAATTTGGATCAGGAATTCCCTCTGCAAACACCATTAAGAGAAAAACTGTAAAAAAAAAACTAAAAAAAAACAAAACAACATGATTAAAAAACAACTGCATGAAAGAGACCATGAAGGTGCATTAATTTAAAATATGATAGTGAGTTAGTTAAATTAAGTTACATTCCACTGCATAGGAGTCCTAATGGCAAAATCACCTTTAGTCTTGAGTCTACACTGAGGACAGTCAGGATCAATCACCTTTAGTATTGAGGGGGTGGGGAACCTTTTTCACATCAAGGGCCATTTGAGTATTTAAAAAATGGTTTGTGGGCCTTAGGCTATGATTGCAAAATCAAAACATTGACAAAACATAGGCTACTTACATTTAATGCGATGGCTGAAATTGCTTCCTCTGAGGATGATGCTACTTGCAACTGGCTTTCCAGGTTAGCGTCGGTGAGTCTTGAGCGGAGTCGAGCCTCCTCAGAACAGGAAAATCATCAGGGCTTACATACCGTTTGTAGAATTCAAGCAGGGGAAGGCTGTTGTACCTGGCTTTGAATTTATCATTGCTCTGGAGCTCAATTAATTCAAGTTGGAAGCTGTGAGGCAATCAGCCGGTTCGATGGTAAAAGGTGCACTGAACATGTTCAACTCCACTTGTTTGCTTCGGACGTCATGAAACCGCTCACGAAATGGCTCAATTAGCTTTGTGCACTCACCCGCATATTTTGATGTCTTAGCAGGCTCGTGTGCTTGCAGAGTGGTGAAATGCACAGTGTTACCGTTCTCCAGTTGCATCTGCCATAACTTAAATTTGTTGACATTACGTTGTTGAGCTTCAGGGAATGTGCACATAGGTTTTCCTAATGTATGATGCAGTGGCATACAATCAAATCATTCGGATCAAGACTGAGACGAGTCATTTCTTTCTTGACTAATGCAGTTAACCCCTTCTGCGAACCAACCATGGCTGGCGCTCCATCGGTTTTCAGGCCACTTAACTTTTCAAACGATAGCTCAATTTTTTGCATAGCTGCATTGAGTTTCTCAAAGACATTCTCACCTCTGGTAGTGCCATACATCGCTTCCAATGACAGCAGTTCCTCTCTTACGTAAAACTCCATTGTAATCCCACAAATGAAAATTGCCAGTTGGGAGGTATTTGAAATGTCCGTCGTTACATCACAGGCCAAAGAGAAAAATTGAAAATCTGTTGCTGACTCCTTCAGGGTTGTCCTTGCAAATCCTTCAGATTGGTATGTTTCGAGCTGTAATGTCGTTCTAAATTGGCCCTTTTCATAACCACCAGCACTTCTCCACAAGCTAGACATACGGGCTTGCCTCTCACCTCAACAAAGAAAAAATAATTTGTCCATTTATTCTGGAAAACTCTGCATTCTGCATCCACCTTCCTTTTCTTGTAGCCATTTTCGAGTGTGGGATGAAATTAACTAATCGAACGTTGACGTGACAGTTTGCGCATGCTGGTGACGTCACACCAAGAAGAAAAGAAAAACAAACATCAAATGAAATTCAAAAAAAGACCTTCATTAGATTAAATTAATTTTCTCTGTATTGTATTTTATGTTTTAGTGACAGTAAACAGAATCAAGGCTATTTTTACAATATGAAATTGCATTCTTGAATTGCATTCTCGAATGACCTCGCAGGCCGGTCCAAATGGTCCCGCAGGCTTTTATTAACGTTCCCCACCCCTGGTCTAGACTGAGGGACAGTCAGGATCAATCAATGATCAATCACTTACTCCTGTCAATCAATTTTAAGCCGGCTTTACACAATACAACTTTAGTGCAAACTATTTGCAAATTAAACTTTTATTGCTACATCATCAAACCAACTCCATCATTAAGTTTGCGGATGACACAGTGGTGGTGGGCCTGATCTCCAACAACGACGAGAAGGCCTACCTGGAGGAAGTTGCTGATCTGTCACTCTGGTGCCAGGACAACAGCCTCCTCTTGAACGTCACCAAAACTAAGGAGCTGATTGTGGACTTTAGGAGGACACAACAACAGAGGACGTACTCGCCACTGGGGATTAATGGGACTACTGTGGAGAGGGTGAGCAGGTATAAATACCTGGGAGTCCACATCACCAAAGGATCTCACATGGTCCACACACACTGACACTCTGGTGAGAAAGGCGAAGGCAGCGCCTTTACCACCTCAGGCAACTCAGGAAATTCAAAGTCTCTCGGAGGATCCTTCAGTCCTTCTACTCTGGAGCTGTGGAGAGCATCCTGACAGGAAGCATCACTGCCTGGTTTGGCAACAGCTCCGCTCAGGACAGGAAGGCTCTGCAGAGAGTAGTGCGTTCGGCTGAACGCACTATTGGAACTACACTCCCCACCCTGCAGGACTTGTACACCAGGAGGTGCAGAACCAGAGCCTGTAGGATCATGAAGGATCCTCAGCAACAACGGACTGTTTCAGCTGCTGCGGTCAGGCAAGCGCCTCCGTAGTCACGCTGCCAAAACAGAGAGACTGAGACGGAGTTTGTTTCCTCAGGCCATCAGGACTGTGAACTCTGACCTCACCAGGGCCCCCACCAAGACACACACACTGCCCCTCTTATGCACACACACACTAAGGTAAAGACTACACATAATTTATAATTTATATTATATTATATTATACATACAATTTCCCTTTCCCCAAGTGCTCTTATTGTAAATATTGTGTTGTTTTTATATAGAGCTCTTACTGTGACATTGTAAATATTGTGTTGTTTTTTTTAATTGTAAATAGTGTGAACCTGTTATTTGCCCTTGGCACATTTCTGCTGAAGCATTGCCACTTTACATTTCACTGCACACCTCGTGTGTGTATGTGACAAATAAACTTCTTGAATCTTGAATCTCTCCCTATGGCTCATAGGGAACAAAGACACCTGCAGTGTAGCTAGCTGTGACTTAAACGTGATCAGTGAAAATTTCAAATCACCTCTAACTGGTAACCAATCTAGAGTTGATAATCCTTGCAGCTGCATTCCGAATGACTGAGAGTGACTTTTGACTGAGGCAGGAATAGAGGCAGAAGCAGTCATCTAAACGAGGTGAGATTAAATCACGGGTGACATTCTCTCAATTGGTAGAGGATCAAGATTGATTTTTGACATGCTTCTCAATTGCAGGAGTCAGGACTGCACTACCCTCTTGACCTGCTTTTCAAAAGTCAAGTCACTGTCAAAAATCACTGTTTCTAGCCACTGGCTTTGTGTTTAAGGACAGATTGCCAAGGTCATGAGAATAGTTAGAAAAGACTGTTTCAGGTGTGCTTTCAATGAGATGAACCTGCTGTTAAAGCTGCACTAGGCAGTTTGCATCTTGAGGTAACTATTTGACTGACAGAGACCATACCTGAGACCAGAAATTAATTTTGGCAAATAGGGTGAATCTACAGCATCTCAGTTAGAGCATATGGGATGCTCTTCTCTGTTGCAGCCCAACTTTATGATTTAGGCTGATGAGACTAAGTTGCTTTAAAGCCTCCTGGTGCAGCTTTTAAAGCAACTTAGACTTTATGTTCCTTGAACAAACTTTATTTTTCAGATTGTTTCTGTGGAAATAACACTATGAACCCAGAGAACATTCACCCCAGGGTACAAGATAACAGAATAACACTTGGTAGATCTGACACCATGTAGTGTAGAGGGTGCTACTTTGTCCCTTCACTGCTGCCATAGTGTGAGGTTGTGAGGTTGTGAGGTTGTCAAGGGGGTTGGCGGTGCTGTCTTCTCCATAGCAAGAGACTGACCACACACACAAAGAGATGCGGTCATAGTGCGCCTGTGAACAATACATGCTGTAACACACACACACACACACACACACACACCTTTACGTACAGACATGTGCATGCATGTCCTCACACACACAAACATGCAGGCACTATAGAGACACTATATATTCATAAACAATGCATATGTATACATACATTCACAAATTCACACACACACACACACACACAGACATGGTCATAGTGCAGGATATGGCGCTACGCCTGTGAACAATGCATGCAGTACTCTTCTCAAACATCCAAGCATGCAGGGAGAGACAATGGGCCTCATTCACAAATGTTTTTGTAAATTATTGGGAAATTTGTCGTATTTTGTAAAATGATTTGTTTGTAAAACAGGTGTATATTTGATGAATGCCAATCGTTCATAAACTGGATGCGCGTGCCTGTTGAAGCCGACTTGCATAGGTAAACGCTGTGGTAAACACCGTAAAAGGCTGCAGACTGAAGGGTCGTGTGCAAGTAAACCAGGGGAACGGAGGGAAAAGAGGAGTCCGAAATTGAGTTTTCAGAAGCATCAGCAGCGGAGTCACAAGAACTGATAAAAGTAAAGCGTGGCAAGAAATTATTAACCCTGTCAATGCTGTTTCAGCACACCGTTGCTGAGGTAAAGAAAAATAAACAGTTTGACATGAAACTAGATTGCAAAAAAGTATAAGGAGAAGTAGACACGTGTTATCAGCCACAGGAAGAGGGCAGTGGACTGAGCCGCTATCCAACATGGATCAGAGGATCAATCAATAATAGGAGAGAACTGTCGGGTGTCCAGTCGGCATTGGAGTTGGACACAGATCAGACCTATAGCATTTTGAAATGTAAGACCATATTTCACATAAACACCATTGCTTCCTGTCACAAAGGATGACACCATACTTGCCCTCCGGAAAAGATTTATTTATGATCTTTTTTTTCCCTTTGAAAGATGCTTGAGGCAAAATGAGGTAATGCCTATGAGGCTCAAAATGTACTGCTCCTTGATTACATTTTGGAGGATGCCAAGAAGCTGCCAATAGTCATTATGGTGTCGCTCTGGAGAGAGATGATAACAGACCTTGGGCGTCACACAATCTAAAACAGCAGTGCAGAGGCTGTCAATCTTCTAGGCGGTGGTCTCGCTTGTTTACGGTAATAACAGTTTATATGTCTCAGAATGAATGTGGTAATGATTCATTGATGTTACAATCAAATCAAATCACATGTATTTGTATAGCCCCTTAATCACCGTTACAGTCTCTAAGGGCTTCACAGTGCCCAACATGTGAAAATAATAAATGGTTAGTACACAACATCCCCCAGCCTTAGACCCTCACAGAGGACAAGGAAAAACTCCCACAAACCCTCACTGGGAAAATTGGGAGAAACCTTGGGAGGGGCTACTCAGAGAGGGATCCCCCTACCAGGACGGTTGGGCGTGCAATAGATGCCGAGTTTGGGCAAGCAGCGTATACACAATATATGAAAGTTTATTTTGGTGGGACATCCAGATCTGATGGGGCGGCAACACAGCAACGGCAACTCAGTCAGCGTCATCATAGGACTAGGGGACCATGCAGGCGCCAACACTGCCCAGATAGGAGAATGCAACGTCCCGCTCAGTCAGCATCGTCCTAGGAGGCGGGACCAACCAGACGCCAACTCTGCCGGGCTGCGGCCTGGAACAGATAGGAGACTCACCCACACACACCCATACACCACACTCTCACTCACACAGACAAACATGACCAGCGTCAGTGGACAGGAGCAGGTAGACCAGGAGAATAGGACATGTAGGCAGGATGCTAGTATCCATCGGCAGGACCCTGATCTAGGATGAGCTAACTGGTCTAGCCTTACTCTGAGAAGAGACTGAGCCACTCCCTCAAGGCTGGTCAAATGACAGAGAGAATAAATGGGTTTTTAGCCTTGACTTAAAGATTTCGATAGAGCCTGCCTCTCTGATTGAGGCAGGCAGACTGTTCCATAGATAGGGAGCCCGGTAAGAAAAGGCTCTGTTACCTGCAGTTTTCTTTTTGACTGCTGGGATAGACAGGTAGCCAGCGTCCTGAGATCTGAGGGCGCGTGGCGGTTTATAAGGTTTAATCAAATCGGATAAATAGAACGGTGCCATCCCATGTAATGATTTATATGTAAGTAAAAGCACCTTAAAGTCACACCTGGCCTGAATTGGTAGCCAGTGTAATGAGGACAGGATGGGAGTTATATGGTCGAATTTCCTAGTTTTGGTCAGGATTCTGGCAGCAGCATTCTGGACCAGTTGTAGTTGTTTAGTGCGCCCAGTAGGTAAGCCCGAGAAAAGAACATTGCAATAATCGATTCTGGATGATACAAAGGCATGTACTAAAATTTCTGCGTCTGCCTCTGTTAGCATAGGTCGAATTTTGGCAATATTGCGAAGATGATAAAACACTGATTTAGTGATCTCCTTAATGTGCAACTCGAATGAGAGGGTAGGGTCGAATTTTACGGTTTAAGGTTTTTAACGTATGGGCTCTGGGAGATTACACAACTATCAAAGTTAAGAGTACTATTCTCAAATAAGTGTCTATGTCTAGCCAGTCCCACAATCAGCATCTCAGTTTTGCTGCCATTAAGGAGTAGGAAGTTTAGGGACATCCAATATTTGACCTCTGATAGGCAGGCCTCTAGTTTTTGGAATTGGGTGTCATCGGTTGGTTTGACTGGTATGTAAATTTGGGTGTCATCGGCGTAGCAATGGAAGTTAATGCCAAATTTGCGAATGATGCCACCAAGTGGTAGCATGTAGATAGAGAATAGCAGTGGTCCTAGGACAGAGCCTTGTGGGACACCAAAGTCCATATTGCAACACTCTGAGGTCATGTTGTTGTAAAAGACGTGGTGTGATCTATCAAGTAGGTAAGACCTAAA
Organism: Hoplostethus atlanticus; assembly: GCA_034670405.1. NCBI lineage: Eukaryota > Metazoa > Chordata > Actinopteri > Trachichthyiformes > Trachichthyidae > Hoplostethus > Hoplostethus atlanticus. The sequence goes on from JAXDDX010000106.1 coordinate 794,111, forward strand.
CCAAGAAAGGGCTGATCCCCGGATACCAATATAATGTTCAAGACGGTTCAAGAGTATCGCATGATATCAATTGTGTCGAAGGCTGCACTCAGGTCAAGTAGCAATAGTGCTGAGGTTGAATTGGAGTCAATAGCTAACAAAAGATCATTTACCACTCTCGTGAGTGCAGTTTCGGTCGAGTGAAAGGATCTAAAGCCAGATTGGAAGCAAGTTATTTTTTGACAAAAAATCTGTAAGTTGACTGGCTACTCTTCGTTCAAGTAATTTGGAGAGGAACGGCAGATTTGAGATTGGTCTATAGTTCTGAAGTACTTCGGGGTCAAGGTTCGTTTTTTTCAGTAGTGGCTTGATCACGGCCGTTTTAAAGGCAGAGGGCACCGTGCCAGTGGAGAGCGACTGATTGATCATATAGAGAATGGAGGGTCCTAAGATAGGGAATACTTCTTTAAGCAGTTTAGTAGGAGGGTCAAGCATGCAGGTCGTGGGTTTTGAAGACAGAGTTAGCTTGGTGAGAGAGTCTAAGGAAACTAAATCAAACTGTGAGAAAATACATTCAGCCCGGGAAACACCAAGTGGACTTTTCAGGGGTGAGACGGCACCGCCAGTAGAGAATGTACTGGTGATCTCATCTCTAATCAGCGTGATTTTCTGACTAAAATAGGACATGAAATCATTCGGAGAAAACAGAAAGCTATCAGAGGGGGAGGGATTCCGTGTTAGCTTAGCAACAGTGTCGAATAGAAACTTTGGGTTGTTTTTATTTGCACTGATTAACCTAGAGAAGTGTGCAGTTTTGGCTGACGAGAGTGCACATTTATAATTTAGCAAGCTATCATTCCAGGCAAGCCGGAAGACTTCGAGTTTGGTCAATCGCCATTTACGTTCTAGTTTTCTACAGGCTTGTTTAAGTGCACGAGTGTCGTGGGTAAACCACGGTGCAAACTTCCTAGCGTGGTGTTTTCTAGTAACTAACGGGGCGATTGAGTCAAGCGCGTTGGTAAGGCTAGTGTTTAGTTCGTTGGCAAAATTGTCGAGTGAGCCAACATGACCAGAGAGTGGTGCGAGAAAGCTGGGCAGTTTTTCAGATAATAACGAGGCCGTAGTGGCATTAATACGACGGCTAATATATGTATCTTCACATTTTTGGCGTGGGAAGATCAATTCGATTTCAAATTTAATGAGATAGTGATCAGATAGGGCGGGCACATAAGAGGAGACCACTAAAGCAGAAACAGGAATGCCACGGGTCAGAACCAGGTCAAGGGTGTTGCCGCCATGGTGGGTTGGTTCATTAACAAATTGAGTGAGGCCGCAAGTATCAATAAGATCTAGGAAGGCCTTACTGAGAGGATCGGTGGAATTATTCAGGTGAATGTTAAAATCACCGATAATGAGAATATTATCAGCTCGGGTCACTAAGTCCGAAATGAAATTGGAGAACTCTTCTAAGAAGAGCGAATAGGGCCCAGGTGGGCGGTAAAGTACTGCTAAATAGAATGATGGGAGATTCGTAGCTGTAGGGCGCAGAATCAGGACTTCGAAGGATGTAAATTTGTTGTTAGTGTTGGGAGTAAGACTAAGGATAGGGTTAAATATCAGGGCAACACCCCCTCCTTTTTTCGTCTCCCGGGCAACCTGAGAACTAAGAAAGTTTGGGGGAGAGGCTTCAATTAGAGGCAGAAACTCATTTGGCTTTAGCCAGGTTTCACAGAGACCCATCATGTCTAGATTATGTTCAATAATCAAATCATTGATCAGCAATGCTTTTGTTGACAATGATCTTATATTGATGAAGCCCACAGTGAGGCGTTCAATACTGCTAGAGTTTTTATCAATGTTAATGCCAGTATGCGTGGTCGAATTTCAATTAAGTTGCTGTAATTTACTGTGGGTCGGTAGGAAATTTGACGGGCGCGGTGGGAGAAAGATACAGTCTTAATTGGAAGGACTGTACTGTAATTTTCAAATCGAGAGGTGCCGCTGCCAGAGGATAAAGTAAAAGCAGACTGGTAAAACTCAACAGATATGGGGAGAAAATGGCGAGGGGGGGGCACAGTCTCAGTCTGTTCTGCTGTAAGCTCTAACCTGGCAGACTCCACACCCTTTCTAGGCCTAGCAGGTTCTCTAATCGCCTGCATCCCGGCGAGCTCTACGGACAGATGTCAGCTTTCCCTTAAACATCTATCTATGTTGCTAGATAATAAAGCAGCGCCTACCCCATTAGGGTGGAGGCCGTCAGCTTTCAGCAAGCCGGGTTTGCCCCAGAAGGAGGGCCAGTTATCTAAGAAGACTAATCCCTTTTCTTCACAGTACTTCGCCAGCCAGAGGTTGAGGGAGACTAATCTGCTATAACTCTCATCATTGCCCCTCGCAAAAGGTAAGGGGCCAGAGACAATTAATCGATGCCGACACATCTTCCTAGCGAGGTCACATGTCCTGGCTATGTTGAGCTTGGTGACCTCCGATTGCCTCATCCTAATGTCATTGGCGCCGACGTGTACTATGATGTTGCTATACTCACTGGGTGGACCGTTTGCCTCTTTCTTACCCTTGTGTCTGAACCTATTGTTCGCCAGCACCCTTAAGTTAGCCTCAATGTCGGTAGCTCTGGCCCCAGGTAAACAGAAAACCTCGGCCGGCGACTCAAGCCTAACATTACGGGTGATGGAATCGCCGATAACTAGGGTGCGAGACAGTCGGCGGGTCCGGGGAGCCGGGGAGACGCGCCGACCACAGGGACTAGCAAGAACAGTGAAACGATTAGCCATCGGTGGCACCGGTGGCGAATCGGGCCGCACAAGTGGCGGCTGGAACCGGCGGGCTCTCCGACGTCCGGAGACCGGGAGAAACTCGTCACCCACTGCCGATGGAGCTACGCTATCTTCGCTAACGCTCGGGCTACTGCTAGCGCTCGTGAGCCGGCTAGATGGCCACGTATCTAGGCTGTCTGGGGTGCCCGTCTCGTCTAAGGTAATCCGCTTCTAACTGACGGACACGTCTCTCTAACAGAGACAACCTCTCTAAAACGAGCACACAAGAGGGGCACGGAGAACAAGAAGCCATGCTTACCCTTGCCGGTATGGTTGGGAGATTAGCTCGGGTTGTATGGGGGAGCCGGCAGCTGAGATCGAAAAATACGCTGGTGGAAAAATTGACACGGTCGGATGCAAAAAAACAAAACAAAGACAAAAACAAATAAAATAAACCGAATCTGTAGTTGTCTGGTGGGATTCGGTGATCTAAAGTTTTAGATGGAGCGAAGTTTAGCGGAGCTGTTTGCAAAGCACCGGGCGGCGAAAACAGCGAGAACGGCAAACAGGAAAATCACATTATAACATTACAGATACATAGCATAGCATTTCATTGCTATGCTATGTTACTCATTTGAGAAAATGACAGTGAGCTGTGTCTTTTTTTCACCATCAAAGTTTCCTCAAGACGAAACCCAATAGAGCAATCAAACATCGACACTGCAATTCAGCTCCTTTGTTGGCATGACTGTTTCTCAGAAACCCCTATCCAAAATCAAAATTTTCAAAATGCACATAAGCTCACAAAACATATTAAAAGTTGAAATGGCTTTTGGCCTGGCGGTTATGTTCAAGTTTACCCTCACGCTCTTTCTCTGACTTTCACACACTCTCTCTCTCTCTCTTCCCTCCTTCCTTCGTCTTCCCTCCGAAGAACTAGAGCATCTCTAATTGACATGCCGTATGCATGGCCAACCCTACGGCATCGGTGAAATGCCCCTGGTGTCATTGTCTCGAAGTTGTCGAGCCAAACACATATAGTGTTTTAGGGTACAAGGATTTCCTCAGCAGGTATCTAAATGTATTCACCAATGCCAGCACATATCTTATGTTAAATGGTTCAATAATACTGAGATATACCTGCATAAAAATTCAATTGTCACTCCTTTGTCAAGATTTGACTAAAAAAGAATACACCAACCTTTAGGCAAATACACCTTTTGATCAGCTTAGTATTTTGCAATTTATATGATACACTCTGTGTGTGTGGATACTTGATGGTATGAAGTAGCATTGCATCAAAAGTGTTGCACAATACCATGCTAAACCCATACATTGCACAACGGAAATTTGATCAAGGAGTTTATCTGCACTATCACCAGTAGTGTATCCCTAATTGGGGATGGTAGGTAGTGCAGAAGAGAAGGAGGGTTCAGACCAACTGGACCAGGACACGGCTTTGCAGGTGAAAGAGATTTATTAAAAAATGAACAAAAAGAAACACAAGCAGTGTCGCCAGGTTGCTTGTTCTGGAGTCTCCTGCTCGGCCCCAAAAACAGGCAAACAGCTCAAACTCAGTGAAACAACGTAGATTCTGCTCTCACATCTCAAAAGGAAAAATGGGCCTGTCTGCTGTTGTTCCAGAGCCTTAAATCACCTGCAACCTGCTGTCGGTAGCCAATCATTGATGGTCTCTGGAATTGGGACAGCTTTGAGTTAACATGTAATGTTTCACAGGAAATTAAAGGGGAAGTCCACTCCTCTCTTTTAAAGGGACAGGCAGACTGTATGGGCAGAGAAACTGAAAACAGGTAAAACATTTCTCAAACATTCCCAGCTGAACATTACAGAGATTGAAATTACATAAGTGAGAGGAATGTGCACCTTCCTCTCAGCATACGTTCTAACATCTAACATGTACCTATGCTCAGAATGGAGAAGGTACGCTCCATGACACCATCTGGCTCACACATCACAGGTCATACCTGACAACATGCCGTAGGTCACACATATCACAAGCTCACTGGTCTACCCATCACATGTCCTTTGTAGTGAGTGCACAGTGCAACCCTACGCTACATCAACGTCTTTTAACTTTACACCACGGGTCAATAAGGGGTCAATAAGTCATAAAGTATGTAATACATTAATTTATTTTTTTTATTATTTTTTTTACCAATTTTGGTGAAATGTGACTTTTTCTTGTGATATAATGAATATTGTCAGCTTCTTGGCATCCTCCAAAATGTAATCAACACCCAAAGCAGTATATTTCGAGCCTGGAACAAGGCATTGGAGGCTCATTTTGCCTGAAGCATTTTTAAAAGGGGAAACAAAAATCATGAATAAATGCTTTTCTGAAAATATGACATTGTTTTGCCTTATGAGGATCACCGACTGAAAGGGATCAAGATGATGGAGTGAGGGATGGAGGAAGGGATAGTGAGGTAAGGGGGGAATACGACTGTGTTTTTGTATGGATTCTGTTACTACATGTGCATTTTTTTACTTAATAACTTGTTTTTGGTTTGGAGCTTGTATGGCAGTTGACATCTATTGTGCAAATGTATTTATTATCTCTTTTTCATTCTGTCTCGTCTTTTTCTCCACCCTTTCCATTTCTCCCTCTCTTGCTTTCTCTATCTTATGCAAATCCACGTCAGATGGTGATACTTTGTGGGTTGACTTCATGTTCACTTCATTTACAATTACTCACTTGATAATTAGAACTTTAGTTGTATTGCACTTTATGCAAACCAAGTTTGAAAAGTGCCCCACAATCAAGACAAACAAAAGACACTGAAAAGTTTAGCTCATGTATAGTTGAGAGTTGAGTGTGTGTGTGTGTGCGTGCGCGCGTGCCCTCTGCAACTTGTCAGGGGTTTTTAATGTTTAGTGGCTGAGAGGAGGCTGAGATGCTGTGTGTGTGTCAGAGATTATATGTGTGTGTGTGTGTGTGTGTGTGTGTCCCCTGCTGTGCAGAGACTGAGCTCCGATAAGGTATACCAGTCCCCTCGGAGTCCCTGCTGATAGAAATTATCGTCCTCTCACCTACACACACACACACACACACACACACACACACAAAGAGGTTTGTGTGTCTGTAGTGTGTGTGTGTACACGGTGTGTGTGTGTGTCTGCAGCTCTCTATATTATCCAGTCCATCCAGGATGTTGCGATCTTGCGATCGCAAGAATTCAGGCAAGTTCAACTAATTGGCGCAATACTTGCAAGAGCTTGCAATTTTACCAAAACTCCGCAATATTCCCACATAAAACTGTAAAATTGGCAAAATGCTTACACATTAACACTCCTGCATGTGCACCATTTACTTTCTTGTTATCCTGAGTCTTTGATATGGTTACACACGAGGACAATGCCGTGGCCATTCGGGACAACTGGGACGAATCCCGGTGGGCTGGTGGGTCTGTGGGTCGGTTGGACGGGCCGCGCCGCGGTGTAGCCTAATCAGTTTATAAATTGTTGAAGTTGATTTGCTGCTAACAGGCCGGCTAACCAATTATATGTGTGTTCTCCTGTCCGGACCTCTATCTCCTTTTCTCTGTGTCAAACTGACAGCACTGACAAACCTGACACTGATAGGGAAATTAGAGCGGGATGAGATTGGTCAACTAATGATGCAATCAGAAGTTGTAAATATGCTGCATTGCAGCCTAAATGGGAAAAAACAGACAAAAATAATGTAAAGAAAACTAGGATTAAAAAGGAATGAAAGAAAAAGAAAGGCACTAGAGATCATGTTTCGTAAAACAAAACAAGCTTTCAGCCGGCGGCCCCAGGAGGTATTGATGTGTTAGGATTACTCTACTACTTAAAAAAAACAACTTAAAAACAGAGTGGGCAGTTTACAATGGGCTTGAAATTTTCATCCATTCCTGCTGTTTTATCACAAGATAACACGAAAAACATCAAAAAAAAATTCATCGCAAGTTTTGATAAAAGCTGCTGCAAATTCTATCATTTTGGGCCGCAATAATCAGAAAAAAACTCAGCGAAATCCTGGTGGGACTGATCTCTATACACACATACTCTCTCTCTCTCTCTCTCTCTCTCGCTCTCTCTTTCTCTCTCTCTCTCTCTCTGTGTGTGATCAGCATGGACTTAAAACTGGAAACTAGTCCTTGAATAGAACATGATCTCCCTCCCTCTGTCTCCCTAACAAGTGGTGGTTGGTAATTAAAACAATGAGGCAATAAATGCAAAGTCATGTTGACAATGCATTTGTATCTCTCTCTGTCTCGTTTCCTCACACTCTGTTCTTCCTTCTCTTGCTCTTTCTCCACCGTTTGTGGACATAGTGGGCTTTCAGGTGATGTAACGCACCCTCTGGCGGCTATGTCTCATCTGGACAGCCGGAAGGGGGGCTATGTGAGACTGCTGTTCATTGATTATAGGTTAGCTTTCAATACCATAGTCCCCACCAGACTGGCTGGCAAGTTGATTGAGCTGGGACTGAACACCCCCCTGTGTGCCTGGATCCTGGACTTCCTGACCGCCAGGCCCCAGGTGGTCAGGGTGGGTAGACACACCTCCAACCCCCTCACCCTGAACACAGGATCCCCCCAGGGTTGCGTCCTCAGCCCCCTACTGTACTCCCTGTACACACATGACTGTGTGGCCAGGTTCAGCTCCAACTCCATCATTAAGTTTGCGGATGACACAGTGGTGGTGGGCCTGATCTCCGACAACGACGAGAAGGCCTACCTGGAGGAAGTTGCTGATCTGTCACTCTGGTGCCAGGACAACAGCCTCCTCTTGAATGTCACCAAAACTAAGGAGCTGATTGTGGACTTTAGGAGGACACAACAACAGAGGACGTACTCACCACTGGGGATTAATGGGACTACTGTGGAGAGGGTGAGCAGGTATAAATACCTGGGAGTCCACATCACAGAAGATCTGACATGGTCCTCACACACAGACACTCTGGTGAGAAAGGCAAGGGAGCGCCTTTACCACCTCAGGCAACTGAGGAAATTTAAAGTCTCCCGGAGGATCCTTCAGTCCTTCTACTCTGGAGCTGTAGAGAGCATCCTGACAGGAAGCATCACTGCCTGGTTTGGCAACAGCTCCGCTCAGGACAGGAAGGCTCTGCAGAGAGTAGGCAGAGAGTAGTGCGTTCGGCTGAACGCACAATTGGAACTACACTCCCCACCCTGCAGGACTTATACACCAGGAGGTGCAGAACCAGAGCCTGCAGGATCATGAAGGATCCTCACCACCCTAACAATGGACTGTTTCAGCTGCTGCGGTCAGGCAAGCGCCTCCGTAGTCATGCTGCCAAAACAGAGAGACTGAGACGGAGTTTCTTTCCTCAGGCCATCAGGACTGTGAACTCTGACCTCACCAGGGCCCCCACCAAGACACACACACTGCCCCTCTTATGCACACACACACTTAGGTAAAGACTACACATAATTTATAATTCATATTATATTACATACATACAATTTCCCTTTTTTACTATATTTTTATAAAGTGCTCTTATTGTAAATATTGTGTTGTTTTTTATATAGAGCTCTTACTGTGACATTGTAAATATTGTGTTGGTTTTTTTATTGTAAATAGTGTGAACCTACTGTTATTTTGCCCGTTGCACATTTCTGCTGAGCATTGCCACTTTACATTTCACTGCACACCTCGTGTGTGTATGTGACAAATAAACTTCTTGAATCTTGAATCTATGTTGGAGGTCCTCAGCTCCTGGGTAACAGCTGGTTGCATTTCTAAACATACAACTTGTCCATCTTTACAGAATTAAATAGACATGGTTAATTTCTGTGCTGTTTTTGGCTGGAAAAATGTCAGCTAACCATAGCATCTGGTCAGGTAACTATCACTGTAGCAGTGGCTAGTAGTCACATGTTAACATGAACTAAATTAGCCTACAGGCTAGTTAGCTAGCTAACAGTTTGTTCAGGTTAACTGAGCTGACTCTTCTCAAGCTCCAACTCAGAGTGTTTTGGAGTAGAGACTAGGGCTGAAGACAAGACAGTTTACTGAGTCACAGTAACCTACATTTGGAAACAAATCTAGCTTATCAAACAATTCACTTTTACTTTTACTAAAATTAGCAGACTGTATAGCCTGATACTTCGTATTAGAATCAATGGTTGCTTGTGGTTTGGGAAAATCAGATCACAAGCTTGATCTCCGTTCTCTACGATGCAAGTTGCTAATGTGGATTGACAACTGGGACCAAATGTGTTGCCTAGAAGGACCAAAAGCATTGTGGGAAATTTCCAGCATTTGAACTTGAGTTTGATTTTTCATGAGAGGTCTGTCAAAAGTGTGAAAGCCGAAGCGTAACAAAACCCAGCACCCCTCAATCATGAGGCAAGCATCCACTCCGCCATTGTCATTCCACTTTCAGCTAAAACTTAGTAATTTATTAGAAACAGCCATTTCTTTGCTAATGAAAGAGCCTTCGTTTTCTCATTTCTTTGAATACTGGATGTCACAATCTTTTTTCTCACCGACAAATTACTTCCAGTTTTTGGCTTTTGAAGAAAACTCATGAATAAAGTGAATTAGATGCAAATTGACACCAACCTTCATATCAATCTTAATTTTATCTACTTTTTTGTTCCAATGTTCCCTTCTCTCGCCCAGTCATTCTCTCTTCCTCCCTCTCCTCCTGTCCTTCTCTTATCCTCTACAGAATGGCAAACGAAGGATTTCTGATATTTTCTTCCAATTGCGTTTCCCTTGCTGCCCTCAGAAACTGGTGACAGACACAAAGCAAGCGGCCTAATAATAATTCTGTCACACGGGCCACAGGCTGCCTCGTCTTGGACAGATAAGGGCTTTTCTGTTTCTGTTGTTTCTTCGACTGGAAGTTTCCAAGGTCACGGGTACACGAGGGACAGAGGATCTTTGGTTTTAGTCCTGTGATTTAGTGCCAAGGTGCAAACAAAATAAGGGGAACTTTCATTACCCCCCGCACTCTCCACCTCATCGCTCCCATTTTCTCTCTCAACTCACTTTCAAACCCCCCCATTTTATCTCTTCTGCCGTCTCATCCTCCATGTCTCTGCCCTCTCTTCCGCTAAGATAAACAATTTTTCCGATGGTGGTTGTGTGTGTGTGTATGTTATTTCTGTGTGCAAATAAAGGGTTAGGGGAGAGACAATTGGCTGGGGCTTAACTTACTTTACATAATTGTTGCCTATGAATGCGTTTCCGACGTCAGGGTTTCCAGCGCCGGGTATGCTTAACGGAGACAGGAAGAGGGCTGAAGCTGTTGCAAGCCATCCAGACAGAGTGGGAAAGAATTAAAGGGAGAGAGAGAGAGAGAGAGGTTACACTGGGAGACATAGGAAAGAGGAGGAGAGAAGGGAGGGAAATAAGAGATGGATAGAGCAAAAACAAATGGCAAAAGGGAGAGAAAGAGGGAAAGCAAGGTTGAATGGTGGGAGTTGTGTGTCTAAAAACCTAATAAAATATGGGTGACAAAAAGTCTTCTATGGTTCTTTTGGTTTAAGGTAGTGTTTCTATTTGGAGCCATATGAAACCTGATTTGATCCAATATAAATCTGGTACATGAGAATAAAAAAAGTCCCTTTAATATTGCTGATTTGGAACATGCTAAAATGGTTCTTTGCGGTGCCGTAGAGAATCTATTTAGATCCATTTGAGCATGGTGGTAAGGGCACAAAGCGTAAAGAACCATTTCTGGAACTATATGGAACCTTTTGATAGCGGAAATGTCCTCAGGTGGTTGCACAGTGTGTAAATGCACCACTGGCAAGACATCAATTTATAGTCTTGCATCTGTGTATTTGCAAGTTTGTGTGTGTGCTTCGGTATGTTTTTAGGTGTGTGTGTGTGTGTGTGTGTGTGTGTGTGTGTGTGTGCGCGGGCACACTATGTTTGGCATGTTTGCCTTGTGGGTGGATATGAACCTGTGAGAAACCCAATCTGGCAAACGATCAAATGAAAACCTATAATCTTGCACCTCTGTGTTTGTGTGTATATGTATGTGTGCGTGCCTTAGTGTGAGTATGTCAGTATACAACCCTGGCAAATTATTAATTGTGTGTGTGTGTGTGTGTGTGTCCTTGCTTCCTCCAAGCTTTGTCGGGGAGTCTTTGCTCTAGGCTAAGATTCTTGCTCATTGTATTTGAATCCCCAGGGGCCTCCCCCATAAAGTAAAAGTTAAATTAGTAAAAAAAAAAAAAAAACTATTACAGTAAAATGTAAATGTAATCCATTACTTCCACCCTTCTTGAAAAGAGGGTCAAGGACAAGGTCTAATGCCTCTGCTGCCACGACCAGCAAAGCCAACATCAGCATCACTCCTGCAGTTCCTCCACAGAGGGGTGGGGGAGCATTGATCAAGTGTCAGCCATGGAGGAGGGCCCAGCGGATCAAGGAGGGCATAGAGTTGGACGCCATCCACCTTCCTGTCTTTATACCCCCTAGGCCCTTGGAGGCCCTCCCCTCCTTTTCTGGCTGCACTGTCTGCCTACTGAAAGCCCCGTCGTCTGCCCCAGCTCCTCCTCTGGCTGCGGTCCTACTCCAAGTCCCAGCCACTGAGCCCTTTGCTCTTGGCCCCCGTTTCCAGTCCTGATAAGAGGATATTCCCCCCACCCCCCAGCCCGGCAGTGCTACCCACACTCCAACCGCCAGCTGCTGACAGCGCTGAGGTGAGGTTGTCAAATGTAGTTTCACAAGGGTGTCATGTCTAGTCAGGGAAGGTAATTTGCCTTTATCAGTTTTTCTCTCTTCTTCAGTCGCTGGCTGAGAGTTTGTAGATCAGCAGCAGTGGAGCGGTCAGGCGACATTTACAAGGAGCAGCAGGCGGACGCGTCGGTTCATCAATGAGCTGGACCTTTGGGTGACCCCCTCTCCAGCCTTGTCCAATCTACATCCAGCCACCCGCTTCACCTGACCCCTGCTCTACCTGATGGTTGTTCCTCTGAATTCTGTCAGATGTGGGTGAAATCCAGCCGACATGCTCCCTGCCTCTGTGTGGAGGGTTTCTCTCTACACTATCATCCATATGGGTGGTATTTTCATAATTGGTACTTAGTTACAGCAGGATGACCCGGTGGTCAGAGTGATTGTTGTGGAAAAGGTCACAGATTTGATCCACCACAACAGACAATTGTCTTGTCAAAGTGTCCTTGAGTGAGACGCTGAACCCCCCCACCCCCACCCCCGCAGTGAGAGTACCAGGTCAGGATCACTTTGAGGATAGATCTACGCAGTGGCGGCTGGTGCATTTTTCTCCAGGGGGGGCTATACCAAAAATAAAACAAACATGTACTAAGGTATCATCAGTGTATTTAAATAAATGAAAAGGCCTTTATTTGTATTTGCTGAGCTGAATGAACATTTGTTGTAATGAAACGTGCTTAAGGTAAGTTAAGGTACTTCAATTAGTGCAAATTCTTTATAATAATTATCTTTTATACTGCAATATGTAATGGTGAAAGACTGAAGTAACCGAAAAGTGCCTCGATAAGTGCAACAGAATCTGACAACACAGAACCCTGAGACAATGGCAGAAAATTATGAACACAGTAAGACCTAATAGAAAATAACATTTAAGAAAAAAATAAATGAATATGGTATTACATTTGAAATACCCAGTGCCATCAAAACGCTGAGTGAACTGGCTCAAAGCCATATGACTTTGCCACCTTGTGGCTTAAACTTTTTGTACATACATTTTGCCCTTCTCTCCTTGAGAGATGCACATTTCTCAATGACTCTATGGCACCACAGAACTTGACACAGTTTATTATTTTAGACAGGATGTTGTCAACTTCTTCATTATGCTTACAGATCCCTATCCTGTAGCCTTCATCAAGCTGAGCAGCTATGTTTACTTTCCCAAACATTTGCTTTTGATTTTTCTGATATGTGGTTTAAATCAGTCAAACCTGTTTGAATCCATGCTGGGTCTGAGACCTGTCGTTTGAAAAAGGGTGCAGGGAAAGCAAAATAAAGCATTGGTGTCACTACATACAGTTAGCCAAGCCTTCCTACTAAACCAGCTCCTTGAAAACGACCGAGTATATTGTCTCATTCTGGCGCATTTTATGTCAGATGTACCACGAGCCCCTCGCTCTCTGCTGCCAACCAGTGGTTGGTGGTGTGTAAATCAGCAGCATTCGATAAATGCTGTTTGTACATGCGCAGTTCGTTGGTGGGGCGCAGGAAAGCTGCGCACCAAGCTCCTATCTCTTGTATTGAGAGGAGCGAACTGCGCATGTACAACTTATAATGAGAGTCAATGGGCAAAGATTTTTGCGCCCCAGGCCGGAAATACGTGACCTAGCAGTAACTTTAGACAACGTAGAACAATTTTAATCTACATTTTATTGCAGATTATACATTCTACTCACTAACTATATAATATTTACCTCGTTCATTTAAAAAAAAAAAAAAAAAAGAACGTAATTTTTAAAGTCTTATTCAATGAAGTCTAGGATGTGGGGAGTGGTGGGGCGGCGCCCTAGCGCCCTCTATTGGCCAGCTGCCACTGGATCTACGTCTGATTCAACGATAAAAGGTGTTCTGTTAGTGGACCACACAGAGCACTGATGAAGGCGTGAGCTGAAACGTCTGCTCCTCTAGGCCTTTTTCTTCCTTTTTTTGTATTTATGTTGATGCACTTGCACCCTTAGGTTCATGTCACAATGCATTTGTGTTATTAAATTGGTCATTTTTTAGCTAGATTCTTGTCCATCTAATTTATGTTAGTCTGCAACAACACTGAGACATCAGCGCACAACAGCATTCTTCTACATTTTTTCTTAGCAACATATACAAGTTCTATATCCATTTCCACATGTGTTTTTGCACACACAGTGCTGTGACCCGAGGACCAAAGATGAGGAGCTTTTGTGGAAAAATACTCCACGTGAGTTTTGTTTTTGACGGAAATGCTAAATTTACAGTTTAGAGAGAGGAAACGTGAAGTGGCAGAGATGGAAGAGGCTTTATAAAATATGACATTAGGAAAATGACACAGCAGTGAGAAAATACTAGAGGTAGATAGATAGATAGATAGATAGATAGATAGATAGATAGATAGATAGATAAAGACTCAGATGAACCTGAAGAAAATATGTAGGGATCCAACCTCTACCACCCGCATCCATCTGTGGGCGTTTGGCCCCAGGGACCCCTGGCACTTCCGACTGCCCAGGGGACAATGCACTGAGTTGGGCAGAAGATGAAGACATTCCTGGCTGAGGCTCCAGAGCCTGGCTCTGTGTACAAGTGAGTGGGTGGGAGCTGAGGCGGGGCAACAATGCTATATAATCTGGGCTGGGGGGGTGAAGGGGGAGAAGGAGAGAGAGAGAGAGAGAGATGAGAGAGCAAGAGAGAAAGGGGTCTAGGAGACAAGGAGAGGAGAGATGGAGAATAACTTTATAAAATGTGCTGGTTTGGGAGAGAGCATTCACCCCACAAAGAGAGGGAATAAAAGAGTAACAGAGCTCCCTAAATAAGGGCTCCTGGTAAACTCATATTTCCAATTTTGGGAATCAAAAATATGACTTCCACGTAGGGCGTGTCTTTTGATAGATTTATTAGCCACAACTTCACATCACTTTTATGATTAATCGTTGACACGGCTTCCATGCTGCTCAGGTATCGGAGACAATTCCCACTTTCCCTGTCCAAAGAAATAAAAAGATGGAAAATAGAAACACACAGCAATATTATTTACTTACATATAATGCCAAACAATTACTTAAAATAATAAAATCCATCCCTTTTACCATTAATTGGTAAAAGGATTTTTCCGATTTTTCCCTAAAAAAAAACTGTTCCCAGTTGTATTTCATTGTTTATGTGTTGCTCAAAAGTTGTAATTACAACATTTCTGACAGCACTTGAAGGCAGCAGAAGGGTTTGTCAGCGTGACCTCCACTTTACAAGCACGCTGTGAAGTATGGGGGCTGCAGAACTACAGGCGATGTAAGTCATACACTCTGAACATTCAGCCAAGCTAACATGCCAACCATGCTCCTTTAACGTATAGGTATGAAAATTCACACTGGAACAGAATTACTTTGATCACCAAGGGAATCCAAGATTTTTTTAATTTAGCATTTTTAAGCTGATTAAGGTTTTATTATTATCTATACATACTGTATATATATATATGTATTTGTGTTTCAACCAGAAACACATCATGTATTCTGAAGCTGTAGGAGTGGATATTCACACATTGGAAAGTCATTTAGAACGATAAAAATGATAAAAGTTAATACTATCACCAAGGGAGTAAAATCAAGTCTTTTCTTTACTTGGCAAGGAAAAACAAACCTTAACCGTACTGTTAAAATGGGTGCAAATATTCCCATTTTTATGGCATTTTACAGTATGTAACACCAAACAGAGTGAAGCTTTTCTAATATGGTAGTAACACCATAGAAAAAACACACCAGAAAAATACAAATTCTCCATGAATCTTTTATTTTTAATTGCCATCTTTTTCTGATTGATAAGTGACATACCAATATGAGTGGTGATTGTGGGTCAGTGTATTAATATTGAAATTAATTTATGCAGTTACGTATAAATCTATTATTATATATTAACTGTTAATTTTACTCAGCCAATCATAACTGAAGACCACAACTATCCGTTCTATAATTGGCTGTATTTCCACAACAGTTTACCCATTCATCATGGTAATTATGTTGTTATGGTATCACAAGGTTAGACCCAAATGCAGAACCGAACACGGAGTTGAATGAACAATGGTTTATTGGGAAAGGGGAGACCGGGGGGTAGGCAGAAGCGGAGACAGAGGAAGGAGCTGGAGGCGGAAGCGGGGAGAGCCGGAGGGACTGGTGGCGAGCGTGGCAGGCAGATGATGAGCAGGTAGGCAGGCAGGGAGAAAAGCGGTATGGCTGGGTATGGGTTGAGATCCTGGGGGGTGAGGAGAGACACAGTTAGTAAGGAAGGAATTCACAAGGCTTAGGAAATACTTCGTAGTAGTAGAAGTAGTAGGCCGGGAACGTGAGCTAACCACACTGGCTGAATCAACGATCTGGCGATGAGTGGGTGGAAAGCCACGCCCGCCAACACACACAGACAGACAGAGACAGACATGTAGACAACACTGGAGGCACGGCCAAGACCGTGACATATGTTGAGCACTGGCCAGGAAAACCAAATGCAAGTGTATGATTTGAAATTGATTAAAAGGCATGGCGTCAAACTCTAAAAAACTGAATCTTTTAATCTGCTCAGTGGAATTTCATCCCATTTGATACAGATGAACTTGGGCCGAGTATGAGCTCAATCTAACATCTGGTTTTGATTGGTTGATTGAGTGCGACCAATAACATAAAGCTTTTAACTGAAAGTGTGTTTGGACTATTACTGTAAAACCAATTGGCTCTGCAAGTTTACAACACCACAATACACCTGACAGTCCCGTCCATTAACCTCACCACATGTATCACAATGGCCCCTTGTATTATGCTGTCAGTCAATCAGACATGCCTGATGAGCCAAGCCACTGATTTTGGAGATTAGAATTTGTAGATTTTAAAATATGTACTAGACGTGCAACTGAGCAAATAGTTCAGATTTCTAGTGTACTCACAGTGTGGCAGTAATGAACATTTGTTTCAACACTTGAACACTTATTTTGAAATCAGGTTTGCTTGTGGTAGAAGCAATGCACATTTGCAACAAAGCATGCATGTAAATGCTGGAGTTTTCTGTTTCTGAGAGACTGCTGAGTTTGTTTTGTCAAGGAAATTGAAGGTATCACATCACAACCTGTTTTTGACCCGGTGTGTTGTATTTATCCACCGAAGCCCACCTCTGGATTTTTGCGACATTTGGTTTAGCATAAAATAAATGTATAAAATCTATAATGTATAAAATGTTTCATGCATGTTTCATATGTCATGTGCCCTGAAAAAAAGGTGAAACACTCATTTCTGTACTTAAAACCCTTCATTGGGTTGTTTTCTTGCATGCCTTTTAGCATATAAAACCTTTTACAAAAGGAAAATGACAACAAGGCTTCAACGAATTAACCCAGCACCCCTGCCACCCCCCTATCTATGCCAACCATTCCTCTCTCCCTCTGTCCGGCCCGGCCTCCCCTCCCCTCCCATCCATCCAGCCCATCAGTCTATGAGTCAGTGTTTTAGAGCCTTGGGGAGTCTGGCAGACTGTCTGCCACTTCATCACTGACCTTCCTCCTTCACCTCCTTCTCCTCCTACACTGTTTCCCTGTCTTTTTCTCTCTTCTACTCTTTTGCTCATTTGCTTGCCGTCTCTTGTTGACCCGCCACCCCCCCCCCCCTCTTCTCCTCATTTCTTTCTCACTCCTCCACTCTCTCCCTCTCTGACCTTTTCTCTCGTCTCCTCTTTCTGTCTTTTTTTCTCTCCATCACTGACTTCTCTGCCTAACGCTCCCTTTCCCCACCTCTCTGCATGCGCGTTGATGAATGCGACGCAGTGGCCGGCACAATTACTCAGACTTGTTCATTTTCATATAAAGTGTCGGCGTTCCGCTGGCCAAAGTGTTGCGGAGGAGGGAAGGAACATATTCTCCAGAGTTTCATTGGCAGGTTTTAGAGAGATTGCAGGGACTCGCCGCAGAGGAAGAGCGAAAGGGAGCAAGGTGAGGGGGTGAGAAGGAGAGGACGGGGCCGAAGAGGACGATAACGAGAGAAAAAAAAAATAGAGAGATTTGAATAAAAGTAAGAGGTAGAAAATAAGGAAAGTGTACAGTTACTGTGGTAAGACTTCAAGGATGGCTGTAAAACAACACATTTCTCAGTCGTAATAAGATTTACCACGACCATTTACATTTTAGCATTGTAGCAACACTTTTTTCTTCACCAAGTCGTCGCTACCGAAGAAAGTTTACACACCGTCCTTCAGCTACTCTTTAAATGGCGCTCTATCATTTCTAACCATCCCTTATTTAAACTAATGAGTCCTGCTAGCCACATGCTAATGATCCCGCTTGATGCCAGTAGTACCCAATGGATTTAAGGAGGAATGCCAACAACACAATGCCACCAAGCCACTTTACTCCACTGAAGTAAAGTGCCAAATGCAGAGTAGAACCCACTGATTCAATATTTAGAATAGACTGGTTGGCTGGCTGACAATGTTCAGGTTGAGATCTAGTACTTAGGTCAGAATTGCAGAATGGACCTTTACACACTGACTAGCACCAAGCATGTTTGGAGCAGGTTCATTCAAACTTCATGGCATTTCCTCCTTTAGTTCAGGTTGTTTGGGCCCAAGTCCTCTTCCAAGAGAACTGTGGTGTGGCTCGTTAAAAGTGACAACTCAAACCCAACCAATGACAGGAAATGACGCCAAAATATATGGGTATAAGGAGACGGATGGCAACATCCACTTGGAAAACCTAGCATAACAAAATTAAACTGTCAGAACACCAGAGAAAGGAAATTCCATGTGAGTTTTGTTTACAAGCCCTGGTTCGCTTGTAATTGGGTGATGTGAACCTAAACGAACCAAAAACAAAAATTCAACAAAGTAAACTTTGGTTCAGTTTGGCTGATCAAACCACAGCCAATTACCGTGGATTCCTCTGTTCATTTAAAGAGACGTTTAAATTTGTATAATAAAAGTAAAATCTATCAAACCAGAACGAGAGGCACAGAAAAAGAGAAAGAATAGAAAGATTTGTTGTGCTTCTTTATCTTAAGGCCTCCCACGTGGATCATCTGCACTAAATTCTGATTTTCAATATTGTTTCAATATACTTTCCATCGCTTCTGATTATCAAGACCATAGCAAAGGGCGATTTGCAGTTGCAGTATGCACATTTTTTAATATTAACATAATAATAATAAATAGCTAGGATATATTATGCATTATCAGTCTGTGTCTGTTTGTGACTGTGTGATCCTGAAAATCCAAGGAGAAAGACGCCACAGTACTGGACACACTGTTTGATTGACAGGTGAAGAAACACCACAGCAATGAGGCTAAGAGACAAAGATGGAGACTAAATTAAAAAAAACAAGAATTTCAAGGATTACCACTATAACTAAATCACTTTGTCAAACATATTTTCTTTTGCTTTTTACCTTTTCTAGGAGTTTGCACTCAAGGAAATGGGAAATTAAGTGAAGTGATTGAAATGAAGCTTAATTTATCATTTTTCCAAGACTTCTGTTTATTAAAGGACTAGGAGGGAGGAGAGGGAATAGATTGTAGTAGAACAATCACATCCCTGCATGTACAGTTTATTACAGTTTAATTCAACAAATATATGTATACGTTGAAATATGTTTAGCAACAATATAGTTTGACACAGCATGTGCACTTAGGGATGCACTAGAATTTGAATTGTCCCAACTCTTTTTTTTTCTTCTTTCTTTTAAAATCAATGACTTTCCAGAGGACTAGCTTGTGGATAAGAAATCATTTCGAGCGAGTTGCGAAGTAAACAAGATAAGATCAGCTTTATTGTCCCTGAGAGGAAAATTGTCTTTTGCTGTACAAGACCATTCCTCCCACGGGGGCAATACAACTTATCTTATCTCATCTTAACTCGAGAAGCTTTCTAGGAACTTTCTAAGACTTGATATGAGAAACCTTGCTGGCAAAGAGACCTCGGTGGAGAGCACTGTATCAATAAGAAAGAGCCCTGTGTAGATTGGTTCTTAGAAGTTGTGGTCTTCTTCTTAGAAGTTGCTGATTTTTGGATTTCAGCTTTATTAGAAAACGGTGGAGTGGTGATACGGTGGAGTGTGACAAGAAAGACGAGAGTTTCAACCAGTGGTGATGCAAGTATGTGGCGTACACCTCTAACCCGTGACGTGCAGGAACTGGCCAAGTTGGACATCAACCCAAACAGGTACAACATTTTCGCGATATGATATCATCAACTTTCATAAAACTTTCAAATAAGAGCTGTCTTTCTGTTCAGACTGGAATTCACTGGTGGGACAAAAATACTACTTTACTCAAGTGGAAGTACTATTTCTTTTCATTGCAGTAATTGGAATGTTTGCTACTCCCAGCCAACTAGTAGAACTCTCTCTTGGGAGAAGCACCACAGCCCCGTTGAAACATTATCAGTGGTACCAGTATACACAGGAGAGATATTTTATAAGTTCACACTGCGAACAATGCGATCAACAAGTCAGCAGAAATCCATTAATTTCCTCTAGAGTGTGTGGACGGTCCAACAAGCTTGTCGGTCAAGAAAATGTGGCCACGGCTGAACTCTCTGCAGTCATTGGCCGTCAGCCGCCAATGAGATTTCTGTACCATCTTGTTTTCCTACCGGTGTGATTTTGTTCTATGCCTGGCAAGTTCAAAATGGATATGAAGTTGATTCCCGCCATTCAAAGCTTCCCAGTTCTCTACAACTTTTGTGTGTGTGTGTGTGAGCGCCTGCAAGAGTGCTTGTGTGTTTTTCTGGTTATTCATGCACACATTCATTGGCTGTCAGAGTGTGTAAAGTGTATATGCATGTATATGACTGCCAGTACATGTGTCTGCAAATATGTATATATGTGTGTTTGTGAATGTGTGTGTGTGCGTTGGTGAGCAGCTGTTAGTGAAACCCCTTCCATGGATTGCAGGGAAGTTATCTTTCCTGACAGGAGAAAGGCCTGGCAGAGGGAGGAGGTGTTCTAAATTCTAATCTCTCCACGGTTTGTCGATAACACTGCTGGCGTTCTCACAGCCCGTTCTGCTTAGAGTCTGTCAATTGGGTAAACCCAACGGAGGCCAAGATATTTCTCTCTCTCTCTCGCTCTCTCTCTCTCTCTCGCACACACAGACACACACACACACACACACACACACACACACCTCTTTACTTTCTTTGTCTCCTTACTCATGATAAGGAATCAAGGGCACAAAGAGGTTGTTTCTTTTTTGGGAAAGCAGGTACTCTGTGTGCAGCTGTCTGAAGTCGTCCTAAAAATACACGATGAAGTTTCACTTTGTGCCTCACATGTGATGACAGTGAGGAGTTGTTCTGGTCTCGGTCCTCAGAAGGCATGAAACGATCTGACAACCAGTTGATTGTTAATCGTGGCTTTTGTGTCACCATATTCATCTACTTTACAGCGTTTGAGAATGATATGTTGCCATGGCTGCTACAGCATAAATGTATGGTAGATGATGGCTACAGCTTTATGTCAGATTTTTTTCTGGTGTGTGTTTTACCCCGCTTGCTAATAGAGAAACAGTTATCATGCGACTTATTTCCCTACCTCTAGCCATTCACATTCAACTCCAAATGATATGAAAAAAAACATTTCTGAGATGACAAATCTTTTGTTAGGCCTCGTCTGTAAAGCATTACAAATGCAATGTTTAAGATAAAATAAACTTTTTAAAGCCCCTGGATGACTATCACTGTGCAGTGAGATAAGAAGAAATACAATAAGCTAAGATTCAATATTCAAGATTCAAGAAGTTTATTTGTCACATACACACACAGGGTGTGCAGTGAAATTAAAAAAGTGGCAATGCTCAACAGGAATGTGCAAAGGGCAAAATAACAGGTTCACACTATTTACAATAAAAAACCAACACAATATTTACAGTATTACAGTAAGAGCTCTATATAAAAAAACAACACAATATTTACAGTAAGAGCACTTAGGAAATAAAAAATATAGTAATAAGGGAAATCGTGTGTATGTAATATAATATAAATTATGTGTAGTCGTTACCTAAGTGTGTGAGTGTGTGTGTGCATAAGAACTATACAAATGGTATGTGCAAGTGTAGTGAGTGGGTAGCGGGATTATTAATGGAGATATACAACTGTACGTCACTATACTTCACCGAGTCAAATTCCTTATATGTGCGAATGTACTTGGACAATAAATTTGATTCTGATTCTGATTATACACACATATGGGGGGCCAAACAGGAAATATTTATCAAACTTTGAGATATATAATGAACTTTGATATATATACATCAGACTTTGATATATATACATCAGACTTTGAGTTTCGATCAGGCACTGAACTGGCCAGCTATTCAATACCACCGTGAGCGATCTGAAAGTTAAATTATCTTTTGACGAGTAAAGTTAATGGCTGAAAGTTCAAGGGAAATTAGATATATTTATATTATGAATTTATTGGCTACTTTGAACATTGTGTTTCGATGAGGCATTGATCAAGCCATCTTTTCAACACCAACGATGCGTATTTGTTTATACTCTACTGGAGCGGAACGGCTGAGAATGGAAGGGAGCCTGTACAATCGCTGTTAAATGACAGTAGTTTTCTAGAAACTATAGCAATCGCTTGCTCCAGGACACCAAATGTTACAGCTGTCGGCAGGGCACTCTGCTTTCAGTCAGTTTCGCGGCTCTAATTGCAGATATTCAGGAATCACTTTATTCTGGCAGATAGTACCAAGCACAGCTGTGTTGTTAATGGTAGCTCCTGTTGCACATGACTACTGCAGCCAAGCTCTGAAGGTCGCTTCCTCTGCTGACTGAAAGCGGGGGCCCTGCCGTGAACCTCCTCTTGCATTAATTAAATCAAGTAGAATCAGCTGGTTAAATAATTGGGTGTGAAGTTCACCAATCAGAGGTCACATCTTTGGGGCGGAGTTTGTGTGGCACTCCCATAAATCCAGGTGAGAAACCTGGTCAGTTTGGTGAAAGAAAACCACTATGCTGTGATCTAAGAAGACCTCAGAGGAGCTCAGGAAGAGAGGAGTTAGAGAGCATCAGTCTGGGGAAGGTTAGAAAGATATATCAAGATTTGACATTTTGATAAGGTTTTTATGAGGTTATTCCTCTATAATATATGAAATGACAACAACTCACTGTAGGGTTCACAAACTTTCAAGCGTGACTGTATATCTCCAAACGCTAATGCGACTAACTCAGCCAGCTTCACCCAAAACTCTCACCACGATCTTTGCTTACACCTTTCTGTTTATATCGGAAGTTGTCCTCCACATTTACATTTCCACCTGAAAGTTTTATTCTCTAGCATGTGTATGCACAAATCAAAAAGCTTTGTTTTTATCCACAATGAGACACAACAAGCACTTTGGCGCCCCCACCTGGCAGTGAGACATATTTATCTGAATTTTTGAACGTTTGAAGGACTTCATTACCCAGAAATCATGTAAGGTTACAAGTGCACTAGCACTTTCTGGGTTCTAGGTGGGGTGGGATGTATGTATGATTGGAGTAAGTAAAACTCCCTGTTAACACCAAAGTGATGTGGTAGCACAGCTGCTCATGCTTGTGTGACTCCTACTGTACCGCCTGGTGTATGGGTGCACGCTGCATTTCCCTTATGCAGGGCTCTAAGGGCTCTGGAGCCCTAAACAGTGCAACCACTGAGAATTGCAAAAAGGCGCTACACAAGCATGAACAAACACACAGAGCCCAGCTCCTATAGAGGTGCTTGGCCCTCACACCTAATCAACTAAAAGTGTTGTTCTTAGTGGCTGGTGGAGGTGATGAAGAGGTTCAGACATTGCTGGTGAGTCTAGCTTACTCTGGGGGGAGCACTCACTCCCTGGCAGTTATTTCACTTTAAAGTTTAAATTTGTTACTTCCTGTGCACTTAGAAGGTGTCCTGCCTGTGACCCAACACCCAAATAATAATAATGTTGGCAAATCCACAGCATCTCAATTAGCGGGGATGAGACGCTCATCTCTGTTGCAGCCACACTTTTTGATTAAGGCTGATAAAACAGGTGTATTTTTACATAAAAAATCTTGCATAGTACAGCTTTAATAATCACACACACACACACACACACACACACAGGCTGTTAATAGTGAACATTAGGTCTACTCTGCTGGACAGGCATGACAGGTCATTCTCTCCTCTCACTCGAGACAAATACTTTTCCTGCGAGATAATTATTATTATCACCTGCCTATCTCTAATGGCGAATGGCACGGAAGGCAGCAATGCACGAGCACGCACTCACCCCCACACACATAATGTGTATACCAGTATGACCACCCATACACTTTCACACCAGCTTTAAAAGCACAATCTGTAAGTGTCAAATTTAAATAGCTTGAGAGATTAGGCTTGAAATGGCGATGTGCTAACTAATGTACACTGAGGGAGTATTTCAAGTGATATTTCACTTTGATAGAACTTTTTTTTTATCTTTTCAAACACTTGGTACGACTCCATGGACAGTAATCCTACAACATTAGTTGTTCCGGAGGTGTGTTACTCAGTGCAGGCTTTCCAATTCTCTTCAGACATAATTGAAAAGGGTATTTCTTTAAAACTTCAAAGTGAAAAAAAGCTTCAGACAGAAACCAATCCATAGTCCTCCCCTTGATGAAAACTATACACTGTGGCATATATAATATCCCTTTTAACCTTTTGTCTCTGCATGTTGTACCGTGACATCTATGTGGTAGTTAATCAGCCTGACTAACACAACCAGCTGCTGACACCCAGTTGACACCTATTACCATGTAATTACTACACCCACCTTAACATCTGTTACTGTCACACTGGACGTTCATTCAAACACCCGTCATCATAAAGCTGCCAAATCCTTATAACCCCAGTTCCTTATGATTAATGCATTTTTTTTTATACTGGGGTTAACCACTGACATCATCTGACACATACAGAAAATGATTCATGACCTTGAGACAAATCGACATTGACGGTGCATCATTGCGTAGGTAAAATGCACCGGCTTCAAAATATAACACGTTCTCCTTAAAACCTCCTTAAAGTCTCTATGCTGCAAAACCGGCTTCTGGAAACAAGGCAGATTTTCCAGTAAATTACCCTCCAACCCCGCCCACCCCTCACATCAACACACACTGACTATTATAGTAGCCGGTTGGGCTATTGGAGGCACTATTGTGTCTTTTTATTTTGAGCCAAATTGGCTTACAAAGAATACCAATGTATATGCTGAATCTTTACACCCCACTGTGGTTCCCTGGTTCATAGATTATAATATACTTTATTTGCATCTCAAAAAATGCATAATTTCCTCAAAGTTTCATCAAAATGTGATCATTCGTGTCTGAGATATTGCGCAACACAGACTGAATAAACAGACATTAACCAATCCGTAGTCCCGACGATGACATCTATACACTGTGGGTCCTCTGGGATACTTTGCATTAACGCGGCCACCATATTATCCCTTTAACCTTCTGTCTCTACATGTTGTACCGTGACAACTATGTAGGTAATTAATCAGCCATAACCAGCTGCCCCTCGGCCAGTAGATCTGCAGGTAGACCTGACACCCGGTTGACACCTATTACCATGTAATTACTACGCTCACCTTAACATCTGTTACTGTCACAGTGTATATTGTTCGTTCATACACCCGATAAAGCTGCCAGAAGCAGGCATGAACACACAGGGTCACAGACAAACACACCCATTTATTTATTGTTATTTTAATTCATTTTAATGTGATCAGTTCCATGTTGTACCGTTAAATGTTGACCTGCTGGAGACGTGAGGTTTCTGTGGCCCGCTGACAGCATGCAGTCACCAATGAATAATCTACATAGTGACAGTAACAGATGCTCTCAGATGAGTGCAATAATTAAAGGTAAAGGGTGTCAAGTGGGTGGCAATAAAGGTGGCATCTCTACCTGTAAATATGTTGGCAAGCAGAGGGCCATCTCAGTTTTTAGCTAAAATGATTCATTAACTGTGTGTGTGTGTGTGTGTGTGTGTGTGTGTGTGTGTGTGTGGGTGGTAGCTCAAATGATTCATTAGGACCGTGACAATCTAGACAATTGGTATCACTGTTGGAGAGCGGGGGATTTGACACACTGGGTTGTAACACCAAAGTGTTCACACACACGCACGCACACAGGTACACACACACACACACGGCAGTATCAAGGCAGGCATGCGCACAGACACAAAGCTATACGCAAACATAAGAAGGTAGATGCATATACACTGACCTCTGGTTTAGCGACTTCACACGTACACGCATATACGTGTACACAGACACACACACACATAATGGTGGTTTACAGTGAGCTGGGGGAGTAGAGGCCACATGCGTCTGGCAGGGTGACTGATGAGTTATTTTATGACTCAGACACAGTGACATGTTCTCTCAACCACAGCCAATGATATACGACTTGCCCCTGTGCAAGTGTGTGTGTGTGTGTGTTCAATGATTAAGATGATGGTAGACCCAGCAGCGTTTGTGTGTGTGTGGTGATGAGATAGTACGAGGAAGAGAGTGTGTGTGTGTGTACAGTGACTAACCCAGTGGTGAATCTATGTGTGTGTGTGTGTGTGTGTGTGTGTGTGTGAGCAATGTGCCTAGGCCTTAAGGAGAGCCTCAGGGAAACAGACAAATCCCACAATGGCTGTATAACTGGATGTCATCGCCTCCACACACTAAGTCAGATCTCTGTGGGCCTCGCGCCTCCTTCAGCTGTGTATGGCTGCGTTCAGCCTGGCTGGAGACGGCTGCAGTCTGCACTCAGATTTCACACTCAAATTTGGATTTGTCACTTCCTGTGCATGGAGAACATTTCCCACTAGTCGTCAAATGCAAAACCAGAATTCAATTTTGCACAAGTAGGTGAATCTACAGCATCTCAGTTATAGGTGTATCTCTACATTACAAATCTTGCCTAGTGCCTAGTTAAGTGTGATCTCATTCAAAAGTCAACTTATTCCTTCTGTTATTTTGGACAACGATTGAATATCACCTACTACTGAAACCAAATGCTGTGCAAGATTATTGGCACCCTTGCATTTCATGCAGATAATGTATATCTGCTGAAATAATTGGAAATTGAAACAACCTTCGGTCTTAACAGCACATGATCAAACAAAAAAATCTTTTATGGCTTCAAATTGAAAAGTGGCTCCTTTTATAATACTTGGTTGCACAACCTTTGAAAATGTAACCATCAATAAGCTTCCTGCTCCTTTCTGCTGGCAGTTTCTCCACAGGACTCCTTCAGACATTGAAGAACTGGAGCAGGTTGCAATTGACCAACTGCACATTTCAGGTCTCGCCATAGAATATTTTCCCATAAGAGTTTAGGTTTGTCCAGGAGGGTCTTGGCAAAGATCAATCAGGCCTTCTTGTGTTTCTCTTTCAGCAGTGGGGTCTTCCTCCTCTGACAGTAAAGATTTTCTTGGTTCAGTGTCCGGGGTATGGTATAGGGTGAAACCATTACCAGACCTCTCCAGGTCAGCCTTGAGATCTTTGAATATCATGTGAGGTTTTCTCAATGGGTCTCACCAACCTTCAATGACATGTGAGATAAATGTTCCTCTTACCAATTCTTCTTAACAATTCCATGAGCAGCAAACTCCTTAATAACATTGTGAACTGTGGAAACAGGAATACCAAGGTCTCTAGAGATGGCCTTTAGCCTTGTGAACGCTGATGTTATGTTAAGACACTTTATGTATGTGATAATGTTTTTTCTGACATTCTCAGTTTTCTTCTCTTCTCTCTTCAGCATTTTCACAGTCGACCAGGGAAGCGGAACAGTTTTATCACTTTAAAATGGATAATTGGTTCATTTATACCATGTGGACACTTACAGACACTTTTCGATTGCTTTGACTCAGTTTGCAGAACAGATTTTCAATGTGCAAAAAGTGCCAAACTGACTTTCAAAATTCATACTCTAAGACACTACATCCTATGGTGACATACAAAGTGCCAAACTCTAAATCATATGCTCCATCCTCAGAGCACAGCCACCTAACATTACAACAATGTTCAAATGCTTATTACTACAAACGCAGGTCACTAAATCAGTCCATCAGGTGTTTGTAGCCATGTCTCATTACTTCCAGCAAACTTGCCCAGGTGAGTAGCATTGCAACGCAATTGATAATCTCATCACCACTACATAAAAGGCTGCTTAGAAACCTCAATGGCAGTTTCTGACAACATGGAGCAACATGGAGCAGGCCGATGAGGCCGATTCTGTGGCCAAATGCAGCAGAGAGGCAAAATGCTGCTTAAGCACTGAAATGCATTTGTTTTGTTTTTTGTTACTGTAATTTTTGCTTTTACTGTTGTTTTTGCTTCTACTGTTGTTTTTGCTTTCACTGTTGTTTTTGTTTTTACTGTAAAATTCAGTTTACTGCATTACTGTATGATTTCTTTCATATACAGTAATCTACTGTAATCTAATATTTTGTTTGTCTTACATAAAAACACAAGCTATATATATATACCTCAGTCTATCACAAAGGATCACAGGGGATGCTTGCTGTACTTCATTTGAATTACTTATGAGGAAATGACCCTTGCATAGTCTTTTTTGATGACAATTATTTAGTGTTTGACCGCATTATTTGATAATGGCCATTGTATTTGAAAATGCACCAATAATTAAACTTCAACGATGAACATATCCAATGTTCTGGTGCTATGATAAACTTTTGCATATAATATTCTCTCATTTGACACTGGTATTTATATTTTGCATGCTATATTAGATTTTGAACCCAAAATGAGCAGTATAGCATTCTGTGTTAAGAGTTTTGCACATTGAAATTGAAAAAAACTGTAACATGTCACAGGTGAGTTGAGGATGCCAATTATCATGGTCATGGACACGTTTCAATTTTGAAACCACACAATGTTTTTAATTTGTCTTCTTATTGTTTGATCATGTAAAGATCGAAAAGTTGTTTCAATTTCCAATTATTTCAGAAGCTATGCAAGCGTGGCAATAATCCAGAACTGTGTACAGAATCTGTGCAGAATCAACATTAAAGATGGGATATAATATTCTTTATGCACACAGAAAGAGAAATTCAAAGATATCCGTTCAGAATTTCTATAACAAACATTGTTATTCAAGGTCGGACACCTTTTCCTTTGTTCTGGTGGTGCTTTACATCAGCAAAATTAATTAAATCCTCCGGCTTGCCAGTGTTGAACGTGGTGTCATTGCAAAATACTCAATACTCTTATCTTCCTTTGCAAAGTCTGAGGTTGAAATGAGTGAAACACCCTCTCTGGATAAAGGGTGAAAGACATTTTCTTGTTGGCCAGAGTGACTGGAGGAGGCGTGGGATCAGAGTTTAATTGTTAATGCTCTAGACCCCAGTAGAATTCTAGAATGTTGCTGCAGTTCACTGAGAATTCAGTGAAGTTAAATGAGCATTTTCTTACTAATTCCAAACAAACAGCTCTATTTCAAAAACAAAAAGAAATTTGTAATTGCAAGTTGTTTTCATTTTAAAGAGCACAACTTCCTCTTTAAGTTGTACCAAACATATGGCAAAGAAATCCATGTATTCTGTGTCAGAATTTAATTTAATTACATTTTAGAAAATTGATAAAACAATAGCAAATAACACTAAATATCTCTGAAAATGTAGTGAAGTATGGGAGGCCGAACAATTCAAAAGCCTGCGTAAAGTAAACACTGCATACCCAGTTATGAGCGATACGTCCAGTTAACAAGCACCCAGCTGGGTAGCGCGACATGTCCAGTTGGGTAGCTCTGGCTATATTTAAATCAGGTCTTTAGAATTTAGGATGGTAATTGCAATAAGGGATGTCATGTTTGCAATTTCTTTTCATGATGTATTTGTCTGTGTTGCTGATTGCTCGAGTGCAGGGACGTGGGGAAGGAATTGTTTTGTGTATTTTCTTTGTCCCTTTTCATGAATGTTTTTTTGCTCTCAGGTGTCTCATCAACAAGATCTGGATGAATGAAATGAAACGAGTGTCAACCCAACACAGCAGTGCACATGAAGGTCCATACACGGGGAAAAACACACACACATAATCAGACTTACAATCAGAGGAACCTGCACACACAAGGCCTTTTCAGTGATCAGGAGCAATAACACACACATGTAGACATCAACACACATGCACATACACACTGATGTACTGACATACACACAGGCTTCTAGAAACACAATTCACAATTCTGAAGGGATGTTTGTTGCAAGGCCCTAATAAGCACCAACACACACATTTGCAGGAACATGAGAACACACACACTAAGTTTTGTATCACTGTTCCCCCACTCCTAGCTTTGTTTATATAATGGTTTATTGGATTGAAGAGATTAATACGATTTCAATCACTCAATCACGATACAAGGACTAACAGTGAAAATGTTTATACATTGTAATACTTTGTAATGTTTGTTCATCATGGCTTACAAAGTTCCAACATGCTTGTTAAGAATATGCGTATGAATTTACCCAAAGGTAAACCTTTATTTATCCAGGGAAAGTCGACTGAGGACAGATGCTTTCATTTCCAGCAACAACCTTCTTCAAATTCCCACCAGTACAACCAGTTTTCTACTGGCTAGCTGCCCAGTACTGCCCAGTGGGACGGCAGTAGCCAAGAGGTTAGAGAAGGGATTTTGTAACTAGAAGGTTGCCAGTTTGAATCTCTGGATGAGCTGTGAAAATATGGGTGATAAATGAGGAACACCCTCCCAACAAGAGCTACTGTCAAGGTGCCCTTGAGCAAGGTACTGAACCCCAAACTGCTCCAGGGAAGCTGCTCAGTGACTGCCAGTACAATGGTGCTCAGCTAGCTTTCCCTGGATAAATAAAAATAAAAAGTCTTGTAGTGTTGCTTCCACTGAGCAGCTCTACTGCAGCAGTTGGAGGTTCAGTGCCTTTCTCAAGGGCACATTTACAGTATTTGTTAAGGTAGGGCAGAGGATTCACTTTCCCCATCCACTCCGGGAATTCAAACTGCAAATTTCCAGTCTCCGGCCTGCTTCTCAAACGTCCAGGCTACCTCCTAGTGAAATCAATTCTGGACAGTGTCTTTAACTCCTACAAAAGGGAGGAATAACTTTGGACCCCCTTGTCAAAACTCTGGCACTGACCTTTAACAGAGCTTTCTTCTGGCCCTGTGGTCTTTAAGAGTGCCAGACCTTTGCAAAGGGGGACCCAGAATTGCAGGCAGCAGAACCTGTGTACCGAGTTATTGCTTTACTGTTCAACAACAGTGACATTGTACCACATAGCGATTGTTGTCATGTTCGGCCTCGGATTGTATTGGTTTTCAGGCGTATTTCAAAAAAAGGCTGCAGAGCCAGGCTTTTGTTTTAGAAGAAGAAGAGAACACACAAACTTTTTTTTACACTGCTGAGAAACAAATGGGGCACTTTGCGATGCAGAGGCGAAGATGCAAACCATGTACTGCATGACATCACAGGTCTTGAACGTAGCTTGCAGCCTTGTTACATGTCATCCTCTTTTTTTCGACTTCTTCTGCTGTCTCATTTGCCCACTATGGCCCGCTGTTGATTAGAGCAGCTTTGGAGAGCGTCTCACTTTCTGCCTCTGCCTCCCTCTCTGGCTTTGATACCGCAATGCTTTTATCATCAATTGTAGCTTATTCTATTCTTTTGAGGGCGTCATTAGGCTATTTAAAATTCAATTTGCTTCGTGGCATGCCCTCTCTTTCTGTCTAATGCCCTTTTGTAAAAAAAAACAAAAAAAAAACAGAGGCCCATAAAGAGAGCATAATCTGTCAGACAACACTCAGAAATAGTGAAAAGCTGTTTTTCTTTTTTGTTCGGCAATTGTGTTATGTTGTAAGCAAGGATGCGGTGGAGGATAAACCCACTTAAACTCACTTAACCCTCCATTTTATTTGCAGAATAGAGTTTACCACTTTTATAAATTCATATTATACATCATACTAACCAGTATATGGTGTTATAAGAAGAAAGGGTCTTTATGAGGGAGAAAGGATAAATTCATGTTTTTTTTCTGGAAATCAAATTAATTTTTGTTTATCCGTGGTTGTTTGCCTCAAATTGATCTCTCTCTCCCTCTCTCTCTGCATCTAGAATAACTGGATAAATATTTGCTGGATAGTTGCTGGTGTAAACATAATATATGTGAGCGAGTTCAAATTTGATATGAGCACCACTTTGTTCCAAAGCACGCACACACGCCCCACAGATGGGCTACATATGGAGCTTATTACTTTCCAAATATGAGGAATATTTTGTCACAGTAATTCAGGTCTGTTGTTCAGGCGAGCGGTTTATGTATTCAGATTGAGCTGCATAATTTCAGTACTCTGAAATGTCCTTGTCTGTCCAAAAATTCAGGAGGGGGGAGTTAATTTCCAAAATGATATCCATGCTGGAAAAAAAGCATTAACTAAATTTAAACATTCAATATCTCTGAAATTTCCAGAGGATCCAGTCCTTTAAAGTGTCACATAAGGCCTTAAGTTGCGTACTATCCTTTAACAAAATTACTTGCAAACATTTAGAACAAGTTGTTGTAATTTTTAGAGTTGGTGTCATGCTTTTTTTTCAAAATTTTCATCTTGCATTGAATGCTGTAATGATTCCTCTATTGCAGTGGTTCTCAATCCTGGTCCTCGGGGCCCCACGGCCCTGCTGGTTTTCATTTCAGCCATCTCATCAGGGACTTTACACCTGGTGCACCAGGTGAATGCAATTAACTACCTGGTAGGAAAGAAAACCAGCAGGGCTGTGGGCCCCGTGGACCAGGATTGAGAACCACTGCTCTATTGGCACCTACTCATTTGTGCAATACAAAGCATTTAAGCTGTCAATTTCAGTAAAAAAAACGAAAAAATCTCAGGCTTTTGACGATACTGACCACTTTCACTTGTATCGCTTTTACTTTAATATTGGTGCTGATCGGCAAAAAAGTTACAGAATTTATGCTGATATGATATTGGATAATACAATTCTGGTTGCTCTCATCTGAATTTTAAATACAGTGCTTTTATATTACCCAGTAATTTGTTTTAGTGTGCTTAAATGAGAAATTGCTGCCCTCCTTCCACTCTATCGGAAATTGAAAAACTCTCCTCATCTGCAGGCTCCATCAGAACCTAAACATTTCTATCTCTCAACTTTCCTGTTGGGGTGTGTGCAACAGAGATAATTCTCTGTGTGTGTGTGTGTGTGTGTGTGTGTGTGTGTGTGTGTGTGTGTGTGTTGACAGTTTTGCCACGTCTGACTTGCCTAAGGTTTCGCTCAGGACAAATAGCAGTTTTCAGCATGGCACACACCATTAACTCTCTTTCCAGGACACTTTGCTGTACGCCCACACAAACACACACACACACACACACACACACACACACACACACACACAAAGGTGAAAACAGGTAGAGGCACCCTAACACACCTTTATAATGGTCTGCAATTTTGGCTACACATATACACATTCATACAGGTACACTCACACTCTCTCTCTCTCTCTCTCTCTCTCTCTCTCTCTCTCTCTCTCTCTCTCTCTCTCTCTCTCTCTCTCTCTCTCTCTCTCTCTCTCTCTCTCTCTCTCTCTCTCTCTCTCTCTCTCTCTCTTCATTACATTACATTACATTACAGTCATTTAGCAGACGCTTTTATCCAAAGCGACTTACAATAAGTGCATTCAACATAGGTAGGCAAGAAAACTACTAGTCACCAGAAATCGTAAGTGCATTTCCTTCCTAAACAAGCAACTAAGAGCATAACTAGTGTTAAGGTAAGAGTGCAATAAGTTAGCAACCTACTATATCTTAAACAAATGAGACAAATGAGACAAATAAGAGAATCAAATAACAAGAGCTAAGACAAATAAGTGAACCAAATAAGCAAGAGCTAAGACAAATAAGTGTATCAAATGAACAAGAGCCAATAAACAAGAGCTCAGACACATAATTGACGACAAATAGGCAAGGCTAAGAGGAAGAGTCAGGGTAGTGTTTCCTGAAGAGGTGGGTTTTCAGCCTGCGGCGAAAGATGGGCAGCGACTCTGCTGTCCTGACATCAGTGGGGAGTTCATTCCACCACTGCGGGGCCAGGACAGAGAAGAGCCGTGACCGTGTAGATCGGCCGCAGGGCCCTCTGAGCGACGGAACAACCAGTCGCCTCGAGGCAGCAGAGCGAAGTGGTCGGGCGGGGGTGTAAGGCTTGACCATAGCCTGGAGGTAAGAAGGAGCTGTTCCTTTCACTGCCCTATAGGCTAGCACCAGGGTCTTGAACTGGATGCGAGCCGCTACAGGGAGCCAGTGTAGAGAACGGAGAAGGGTAGTTGTATGGGAGAACTTGGGGCGGTTGAACACCAGACGAGCTGCAGCTTTCTGAACAAGCTCCCTCTCTCTCTCTCACACACACACACACACACACACACCTACACACACACACACACACACACCATCCCCATCTCCTCACCTCTCCTGGAAGGAAAAATTCTACTTGGTACCTCTCACTAAAACCAAATGAGGTGCTTCATTTCAGCAGAATGAAGACGAGGGTCAATACAATAAAACAGTTTACAACAACGTGTGATTTAAAAAACGGCTGCTTTTTGACTACAACAGCATGCAAAACCATATCTACCACTTAAATAAAATGGGGTGCTTTTGCGTAGGAGGTGTAAAGGTGTTAAAAAAAATGAATGGAATGTAAAAATATGATGCTTTAAAATGAAACGGCACTGTGCTCTAGTCTAGTGGCTCGGTGTGTGTTAAACTACGGGTCGGGAGGCCAGTGTCTGCTGGTGAGGGTGAAGGGATGTGGGTGTCTAGTAGTATATTTCTCCATACATAAGCCCAAATGTCTGCCTTTAACACAATTTGCGTCAGTGAACTCAGGATACACACAAGACAGCTCAGCATCAGGTACATATATATATATCCTCCATGCAATAGTCATTTAGAGCAGAGGCTTTGCAGTTGCATCACAAATCTCCTAGCAACCGTTGCCATCATGCATCATCAATCATCAGCAAGTATTGGCTATTGTTGTGCAATATGTGATTTCTTATCTCCAGTTTGTCGTGATATGAGTGCAGGCCGGGCTCAAGCAACACAATGCGCCGCTTGATCTAAAAGGTCACATGATGACTCTGATTTCACTTTACTTGCTTTGGAGAAATGTGATTGTGTGTGTCAGTAAGTGTTTGTCTGGCTATTTGCTTGCACACATGATTGTGTGTGTGTGTGTCTGTGTGTATGTAAGGGTGTGTGGGGGGGGTCTTATTCCTTGAGATAACAGCAAGAGAAAGTCATGACAAAATAAAATGTACAGTATAATGCTGTTATTAAGTTCAAGTCAATTAATATTGCAGCTATGCCTGGCTGAAGTGCTCATAGTGCCCAGGGAATATACAACCATATGCACAATGCATTAACCATATCGGTGTCTCCCTTACATACACCCAGCCTTCAAAGTAAAAGAAAATAACTGCTACAAGAGAAAATGGAAATGCTCCCTCTCTACCAAACCACCTAGCCCTAGTCCCAATTTCTAAAATTAAGTTTGTTTGTTTTTTAGCTGAATTTGACTCATGATGAATACAGTGTCACAATGAGTGCAACATGGTAATGAGCAGAAAATGATGTACACAACCATGTTCTAATCATATATACTTAAAGAGAGGTGACACCTAATGTCGTGGATGTTCTCCACCCCCTTTGCCATTCTGACAACAGTATCGTTTGGCAATGGCACAAAGCTTGTTAACAGAGATTAAAGCATCCATGAGATCACTCTGTACAGAAAGTACACAATTAAAATTCCTATAGGAGATTTGAATTACAGGAGAGCGAAACCACCTGCTCTTATTTTACAAAAGAATACAAAATTAGTCATGAATACACATTTTGATTTATGAACTTCACTGCAACAAGTTCAAATAAAACATATAAAGGGATATTATTGTGCAGTCCTACTGATTAGCATGCAAGACCACTGGGTAGTAATTTACAAAAAGACTAATGATTAGTATGAGTTTTCAGTCAGGCCCCAAGCGTTTTTACTCATCAGGCACCAGACAATGTGGAGAGACAATACGATGAATTAAACAACAGTAAATGATCATTCCAGTGCTTGTGATGTGTGGGCCCTTTGCCTATTATTGCCTTGACGGGAGATAATAGCAGCCGTCTGAGGTATTGACTCCTTTCGAGGCAAAAACGACATATCAAAAATGCAGGCGTTGTCTTTAACGTAGATTTGGGAAAAAAAATATCCATGCAAAATTGCGTATGATTAAAAAGCTAACTGATCAGCATGCAGTATGGGTGTCGGGACATGCCCCTAGTGTTGTTCCTAATCAGACAGCAGACAATACAGATGAGTTTGAATTCCTGGTAGAACAAGATAATGACAGATAACACAATGAACCAGACTGTACTGACGCCAATAATGACGAGCTCCTTCAACACAATCCATCTCTTTTAGTTCACACACTCTCTATTGCCTTGTCTTTGTCTCTCTCTATCTATCTATCATTCTCTCTCTCTCTTCCTTTGCGTTCTCTCATTCTGAGCATATCGTTCATTCTCCCTCTATCTCTTTCTGTCAACACACAGGCACTCTATCTATTAGAACAAGGCAAACTAATTCTCTGTGGAATTCTAACAATAGCTAACAATAACACTGTGCACCAGACACCAGAACTGATTCATTATTGTTTCCTCAGTGTTTATCCCCATGACCAAAATATTAATTTTTTACCCAGCGAGAAAAAGGAAAGTGTTTTTGCCTCAGTGTCTCATTACAGACATTTGAATTAAAGTGGAAGAAATCGATTTTGTACAAGCTTTTCAAGATTACAATTTAATTCAATTTGTTAAGTTCATTGAAAAGCAAACTTTATTTTTGTATTTTTCCTCTCAGGGGTTATGCAGTTTATCTAAGAACATGCAATTGTAAGAATGGAGAGGAAGACAGATTTTCATCTGGCAAAGCCATGGCTCTGTAGCTGAAAATCAATATGAATCAAGTCCAAAGACAATAATAATCACTATGTGGCACTGTGTCACAACGCATTGTTTAACAATGGAGCAATTACTCAATGCTTCAAGGAATTCTAGCCTAGAGTTGTTGATGGAGACTTCACAATTTGGCCAGGTCATAGTGTTGCCATCATGTTTCTAATGCTTCTGTAGATCAAAGACCTTTAGCTACAAATATGTCACAATGACCTCTATGACATCACCGATTTAGAGACCCCCAACATTTTAAATATCATCATTATGTTGCACCCAAGCCTCCGCTAAGTCGACTTACTTCCGATGCCAGTATTTACGTTAATTTTATAACAAAGTTGCAGTACCACAGTCAGCCAATGGTGCTGTAAGGCCTCTTTACGTGGTTCTATACCAGAGTTATAACTTCTAGAAATCAGGAAAAACATAAGTGTTGCGTTCGCATATTGGCAAAATACCCATAATACCCATGCGTAGACTACTGGGGCTTGACATAGACAAGCCTGGCTTTGGACACAATGATTGCGCATGCTTGCCCTGCAACACCTCATGGGAAATGAGGTCCCAGTCAGACTCCGGTATGTTTGCTACCAAATAATGATCAAATGGAACAACTTGATCATTTACACAGTCATCAATCATCACTTACTAATGAAACCTGAAGGTTGAAGACGGATGAACCTCTGGCCAAGGAAGTTAAGAAAAGCTGGTGTTATCGGGAGCTGGCTGATGTTAGCCAGCTAGCGAGCTAAGCTCTGGCTTTAACCACAATATCCACATCAGTCTGTCACGATGAGAGCTGCCAACAGAGTGATATTTTAGTTGATATTATTACTGATCAAGACTCAATCACAAATCAGTGTTGCATAGCTGCATCATTTCATTCATCCTTATAGTTAAATGACTGCTCCAGCTCTGCCACGAACAAAGGAGGTTACAAGTTTGATTTGTTATTATCTTGCTCTTGTTGAATCTTACTCTTGCTTTTGATCATAAATCATCTGGATCCAGAAAGACAGTCAGTTAGGCTGCTCACCATGTTGTAAACTATCACCAGTGGAATTAAGATTATTTTTCAAGGTAGGTCCGATGTCAACAACAAAGTATATTACTGGTACCACAGGAATTTCACACTAGATTGTTGTTCTAAGATTAGCTAATCACAGCGCATCTTCATTTCTATTCACCAATAAGTATTTCTAATGCGTAGTCTAATTATTTTGTCATGGATCTGCAGTTTTTATCTGTTGTCCTGCTATTCCTGATTTTAGCAAAGTTGGGACATAACACATAGTAAAATATCTGAATCAGTAGGTGCTGAACTAACAGCTTAAACATTGCAGCCAAAACTGGTGCACTACAGATACCATTCTATCCTACAACCACAGACAGGGGAGGTGAAATTGGATGGCAGAGAATCAATGATTTTTTTTCACCCTTTTTCATTTTCAGGAGGAAGGATCATGTCATCATCCCATCATGGATTCAGCCACCTGGCAGAGATGTCTTAAGGAATGACAGCAGCTCGACCCACAAAGCCCAGTTCATCGCCCAATGCACTCTCTTATCCTAGCAACCATTCTTCTGTAAATAAACAAAGAAATAAAGAAAACCATGTTGTTTTTCACTTAACATTAAGAACAAACACACAATATTTATATTCTTGTAAAGGATGTGAATGTGAATGAAGTTAAGGGAAAAGGCATTTTGTCTAAAAGCTTTCTATTAAAACGTAATATTTTGAAGGGATAAATACATTATACAGTATAAAGGATGCCTAATTGCTTTCCTGTCAAGATGAGATTTTAGAAACATTTTGAACATGTGATTTAAACCTTTAACAGCTAACAGAAAATGAGGGAATTTGGAATGCTTTCAGCCATCTATCACTAACAAATGTAGAGTATAAAATAATGAACAGTGTTCAACAACGTTAACGCCAACATTAGCTTGATAACGTTAGGAACGTTTGTTTGCTAACCTAACCCTCCTTTTAGGTACTGTGGAAGAAATTATGTCTTAATCACTGTATATTATGTCTTAATCGCTGTATCTTAACCTTTCTGATTAATATAATTGTGTTGTACACATCTCTAGTGCTAGTGTGAGGTGATGCTTGCCCATACTGAAGGCCGACCCCCATGAGAGACTCAAGAAACCTTTAACACAGTACATATTGTTCAGTTTAGGTTTGCAGATGTTTCAAAACTATCCCCCTCCTGTCTTTCCCTCTTTATAATCACTGTTCAGATAGTTCTCTGGCAGAGATCTGCATACCCTACCCTGTGTGTATATATCTCTCCTGAGCTCAGCTTAAATAAATATACTCAACTAATTCATGACTCAAGGACTCTTTGTCAACCTCTGAATTTATTAAACAGGTACCATGCATGTTTGCTGCTAAATTAAATTGTTACAACATTAAACACACATTTTGTCTTGTCAAGTAGAACAATATCTATGCTAATGGTTACCTAATTTGCAAGAAGAATAAACCTCCATAGAACCATGATGGTACTATATAGCATGACTATCCACCTCAAAGAACCACTGAAGAACCAGAACTTGACATGGTTCATGTATTTAGAAAACCGACTGCAGCAAGGGAGAAGGGTGAAAGGGAGGGGTGTGGCTTGTCTAGTGCAGGGTTGATACCTGCCCAGTGTAGTGGTGGAGGATGAGGAAGAGGAATGACGTAGTTCGTAATATGAGTGACGATGACCCGAAGGCCTAGGAGAGGGCGGCAGCATGATCTATGCCTGTCAGAGGAAGGAAATGCAGAGACAGGAGGGAAGCGTGGGCTCCGATGACACTCCACTTTCTGGACTGCCTGCTGACAGTTCCACTGCCTTTCATCAATGATGGCCAGAGTCCAAAAAGATGTAAGGTGATAAATAACTTGTGATAAATAACTAGATACAGTGTGATGACAAAGTGGAAGGCCGTGTTGCCAGGAATGACGTGAAAAGCAGGGAACAGGAATAAACGTGATGCACATGTTGTGGAGGTAAATGTGCAGGGAAGAGAGCAGGAGGATGTGAAAGAGACAAGAGGTAAAAGTAAAAACATTTGCCAGATTTTAATGTAAAATCAATCTAATTTCATTTTATATTTTTTTAGGATCAAATGAATATAACTACTTATATAGTACTTTTGTTGTTATTATGAGAAAAGGAGCACAAGGTTGAAGCTTATTCGCGATTCAAGAGAAAATTAAAGGGGAAACCTAAATCCGTTCCTAAAATGTGCCAGTACACAAAGTTTTTTCCCTTCACCTATGTTAAATATAAACATTGTAACATCATTCATTTGTATCAGTGGCCCAAAATAATCTAACCCATAGAATTCTGGTCTGAAAACATGATAAGATTATGGTGAATGAGTTATAAGAAATACATTAAATATGCACTAGCATTTTGAAGGCAATATGCCATGGTATGAAATAATATCAAACTGCTGTGCCCTTAGTTGCAACTTTGTGACCTCATAACAAGGACTAAATCACATATGACAGATGTCCTATAAAGGGAGACCAAGTACTGCTAGATAGCATTGGTTCCAGCCTTGCCATATAAAAATGTAAATCTCAAATCAGGGGCCAGTAATGGTGCTTTGAGTAAATTGACAGAGGTTTTTCAAAGGTTAAATGTTAAGTGAGGTTAAATGAGAAAACCTGGGTTTTTGTTTTTCAAGATGAATGCAATACGCTTCTGTAGAAAGGAGTCAAATAGACAGAATGTCATAGCCTTCTTTGATGGACTTCCATGTCTTAGTGTGACAAGGCTGACTAAGAAAAAGCTGAGTAAGACAAGGCTGAGTAAGTCATTGCTGCCACTGTACCGATAGTGGCGCAGAGGCC
The DNA here is from genome assembly GCA_034670405.1 of Hoplostethus atlanticus. Lineage (NCBI taxonomy): Eukaryota > Metazoa > Chordata > Actinopteri > Trachichthyiformes > Trachichthyidae > Hoplostethus > Hoplostethus atlanticus. The sequence continues at coordinate 834,413 of JAXDDX010000106.1, forward strand.
CGAGGCCAAGATACACTAACAAGTACAACTATACAACTAACAAGTACCATCACCAACAACAGTGAGTCAGCTAATTAGTTGGCTGTGTTGGTGCGTCCTGTGCTTAAGAGCTGAGGTGTGAGTTAAGCTTTAAGCAGCAAAACAGAAGACAGTGTGTACTTTACCTGCTGTCTGCAAGACAAATATCCCTCTGCTTCCTCAACATGTACCCAGACTGGACTTTCCAGGAAGTAGATGCTGTCCACCATATCAGTCTCCCAGCAGTTTTTGAATATGAAGGATGTAAAAAAGAGTCCAGTTTCTTTATTTGGAAGAGGATAGTCTTTGTGAGAACAAGACAGAGAGAAAACACAAAATTGTTAAAGAATTTAAGATTTTAAACTCTAAAAAGTCTTTACTGTTGCTATCCAAACAATAGAGGGCAGTCAGGTGACGTAACACACCCTATGGCGTCCATGTTGGAGGTCCTCAGTTCCTGAATAACAGTGGCTGTGAACATTGTGTTTCCAAACGTACAACTTGTCAGTTTCAGCAGAATTGTTGAGTTGAAACGTTTTTTGACTGGAAACTGATCATTTCATCACTGATACATCTGATCAATTTTGTGTTTAGATGTCAGCTTGTTAGCTAGCTATCTGGTTAGCTAACTGTCACTGTCTTGTAAACACGTGATTTTCACATTAGCTAACATATCTAGTAAAAGCTAGCAGTAATGGCTACATCAGTTGCTTGGCTAGCCTGCTGGCTTGCTAACAAAGTCAAAAACCAGGATTATTGAGGTTAAACTGAGCTGAATCTCCTCAAACTACAACTCAGTAAACTGTCTTGTCTTCAGCCCTAGTCTCTACTGAGTCACAGTAACCTACATTTGTTTCCAAATGTAGGTTACTGGTTACACATACAACATTAATGACCCCCTCCCCCAACCACCACGACAATATTTTCCAGGTGTCTCTCTTTTTCTAGGCTGTTATATATTTAGCCATCATTTGCGCGCAAACCAATCTCCACTGGCTCTCTGTGATGGCATCAGCCGCAGTTGCTAGGAGATTTGTTATGTAACTGAAAAGCCTCTGTAGACCACCACATTAAAAGCAATGTTATATCAAAACCAGAGAATGACAGGGCCTTTCAAAGTGCACAAATCAACTCAGGGTTCCTGCATCAGTTACCAAGATGGGGCAGCAGCAGCCGAAAGGTTAGACAAGCAGGCTTGGGACTGGAAAGTTGCCATTTCAAATGCCCAGACTGGCTGGGAAGGTGACTGGGTCTCCTCTCCATCAACGACTGCTGAGCTACCCTTGAGCAAGGCACTCAACCCCTTCATTGAAGCTGCTCAGTACACATAAATATCCTATATTATTACCTTACTGTAGCTTCAGCTGAGTAGTAGTTGTAGTTTAATGGTCCTGCACCAACTGTCACTGAGAGAGAGATGGAAAAAACAGAGAGATGACACAGATTGTAGCACAGTTTGTGAAGAAAATGACATTCATAGTCCTCATACATCTCTCTTTCTCCTTGTGTGTCTGTATACGTGTGTGTGTGTGTGTGTGTTAGGGATAGCAGATGTGGCCCAGAAAATGATGGAGAAATTGAGTTTGTTCTGTCTCAGATACAGTATAGACCCATATGTTGTTCTTCCCAGAGGTATACGCCGGCTTCCCACAGTTTGAAACAGCTGCACCATCTTGAACCGTCTCTGGTATTTTCAAAATAAAGGGGGGAAAAAAAATCTAAAGACACAAACACTTTTTATTGCATGCTTGCTGCACTTTCTATCCCCTCCCGAGAGGAACTGTTTGATCCCACAGCCACTAGCTTGAGAGGCACGCACGTTTTCAACATGCCGATTCATTTATGCTCATTTGTTCGTTCCCTTTGGCTTCAGAACAGCTTCAGTCCTCCTTGTCCTGCTGTCATCCTGCATCCTGAACTGTGTGTAGTGGGATATCGGCGCTTTCTGATTTAGGCAAAGGCTGAAAGATGACTCGTCAGACCATATTGCTTCTCTCCATCGTTCAGGGGTCCAGATTTTGTGATCCTTACACAAGGTTATGCATCTTTGTGCCTTTACTGCAATACAAGTGGTTTCCTAATGGTGGTGTTTAGCAACTTTGTCTCTATTTGGCATTTGTTGTAATGATTTTACAAACTGTTTTCTTTGCCCGGTAATAAATAATTTTGTAGTTTTTGTGACCGACATCCATGCAATTTGAGTACAGAGAACTTGGTGTCTTTGGATCTCATGTTGCTTTGAACACACATATAAAGAATGATGATTTAAAGCTTATACATACTGCTAATTAGCATTCAACTCTCCTGTGTAGCTGTGATTTGTGATTTAGTTACTTCAAATTTAAAGTCCTTTTCCTGTTTCTGTTATTGTGTTCACCCCCTGAAGACAGACATTGGCTTCATATTACAGTTTCCAACAGCTAGAATACCTTGTCCTGTACCAGGAGACAACAGGACCTGGCTGGCTGAGAAGATGGAAGGTTGCAGAGACAGAAATTGGAGATGAAAATATTAAGGAGGCTGTCTCAGATGCCCTTTCAGAATCTCCATAAAATGCTCATTTGGCATCTCCTCTGGATATTGAGAGGGCCTTGGCACAGGGATGGCTACAGCAATAACAATCTGACATTTGTCTCAGTACTAAGGGCGAGCCACCGTGTACCACCGCTCACCTTCTTGTATTTCCTGCATCCATGCCATTTTATTGGGACGCGTGGTATTAGATTTGTTTGCCTGTCACTATCCGCGGGATTGTGGGGATGAATAATTGTAAGCATAATTTCAGTGAAACAGGATAATTGTTTGGATTGATCTGCATTCACACAATACAGGTCATCTTTTAACCAATTAAAGTACAGCATATTAGAACTTTTGAACACATAAATTCAAACATTTTGCCTTCAAAAATGAAGTGGGCTACTTTTAAAATCAACTCCAAAATAAAATGACATTTTAAAATTGACCAATCCATATTACTATTGCAATTATGATAATGATGATGATGATTATTCTTCTATTTCTTCTTCTTCTTCTTCTTCTTCTTCTTCTTCTTCTTCTTCTTCTTATAACATAGTGATTATCCAAAGTACCCTTCAAGGACACAGCAGTCATCCAACGAGCCCCATAGGTCAGTTGGGAAAGTGGGAGCTTCCATCCACTTACATCAACAAAGAAATGCATCATGGGTTGGAGTTGATCTCTGAGAATCGTCACATTAGTAGCGACTGAAATCTCCTTAGCCTTTTCAACCCCTGAGATGAATTTGGAATTTGATGCCCGGCCCCTCTTGTAGTTTTACCACACATTGCACCGCTTCAGGAGAAATAGTTAAAACCCTTTCAAGCCAGCTCTTAGTAACCAGAAAAAAGGAGCATATGGTACCCTGCGCTGTAGGCCGGTTACACACTTACAATTTGACATTAATGGTCTACCCACACCTAACACATATTGTCTGACTAACCAGCTGGCTGGCTGACTCACGGGCTGGGTGATTCAATATTTACATGTAAGATGCTTTTTTTTCCATGCACTGAGTCATATTGCATCCTGTCCGCAAACAAGCTGGAGAAAAAAAAAAGGAAAAAAAACGCTCTCTCCAGCAGTTTCCCCTGCTACCCAACAAATGTCAGATACATCAGGATTCCCTTCTCCTGTACATGGAGCCAACTGGAGAATAACACTGCTTGTTTTCCTAACAAATGTCAGATATATCAAAAATTCCACTCCCCGAACCGGAGTCACACCGGTGCATGGGTAATGTATTGTGAATACTAATACGGCATTATATAAATCCCATACTGCCTCTATGTCAGGCAGAAGATTGACATGTGTCAGGGGCGATACTTGTTGGCAGCACTGACAGAATTGTGTGTATGTGTGTGTGTTGGTGTGTGTAACAGGGACAGTGCGTCTTGGCAGGGCTGGCAGGTATTTGTGTATGTGTTTGTGAAGGAGAGAGAGAGTTTACATGTCAGGGACAGTGTTTATTGGCTGGTGAGTATAATAGTGTGGTTGTGCTTGTCAGTATGTGCCTACATGCATTTGTGTTACAGAGAGTGTACATGTGTGAGCATATGCGGGTGATTGCGGGTGTGTGGTGTTGTTGCAGGTGTGCATTCATATGAGTGTGTGTGTGTGTGTGTGTGTGTGTGTGTGTGTGCGTGAGCTAGGAAACATGTCAGTCGGCAGTGCTTGCTGACGTCTCCCTGGCGATAGGTGACATTGGATTAGTTTTCTCTCTCTCTTTCTTTCATTTCCCCCCTGCACTATTCCACTCCTGCTGGAGGGAAGGTAGATTATCTGTTCTGATACGTATTCTGAAGCCCGCGATGGACACAACTTATGTTCCTGGCCTGTTAGCCAGTGGCAAGTGCACAGTTAGCCTGAAAAACGCCAATACGAGTAGGTGCTAATGGAGAAGGTGGCCAGATATTCTCGTCAGGCTAGTGCCCATAATCCTTTAAGGCATACACATCAACTAAGTGCTGTGCTACGAGAAGGTAGCAGTTTTTCCTCCATGTATTTATTTAGCACACTGGTTTATGTTGAGTGGATCATTTTTGGCTTGAATCATAGGACGTCACCAGATACTCATAGCTTTGCTGCAAGTGATGCTTTATCTTCATCAGTGTAACAATAATAAAGTACCTTTGGGTCAAATTCATCGGAAATAGGTAAAAAAAAAAAAGTAGATCCGGCTGCAAAGACGAATGTCTTTCAATCGCATTTGCATGATTTTCAATCATCTGTTCCCGTTGTCATATGGTCAAGTCAATAAACTGTTTACAACCTTACAGAATACAACATGAAGTCTGTAAAGCAGCAGTGGTTATAAAAACACAATCACACATACAGAAAAATATAGCCTAAGCTCAATTGTTTTTCTAAGAATGGGGAGAAACTCAAAAAAATCAAAGTAAAGTTTTAAAATCAGTATTTCAGCCCCAAGCAGCTAGTCTTTTAAGTCTATGTATCCAATACCTCTCTCCTCAATAGAGGCATATCAAAGTCAGCTCCTCTTCTGGGTTGCGTTACCTTCACTTTGTCGGTGTATTGAGAGGAGAAGCGTGGTAACAAAATGAGCAGTGACCTGATCGGGAGAACTGTTTTTTTTTTTTTTTTATGGAGCCTCAATGCCAGAGATGCACATATTGAGTTGCCCACACAATAAGGTAAAAGATTCCCTTCATTGCACTTGAGATGACACCTTTTATAGGGAACATTTTGGCTGGAATAGGGATAATTGAAGTCCTGGCATTTATAGGCTCCCACTACATCGGGAGCAAGAATTGCACTTGTAATTCCTCTCGGGAGCCAAGTGGGAGCAGGTCTGAATGGAGTAATATCTAAGATTGCATCCCATGAAAACAAAAGACATTAGCCTATCAGATTGTAGAATATGCAGTTATTTACCCTAAGCTTCTTTTTCTTGATACAAACAGGCAAGGAAAGAGCATCACTTTGTAATTGTTTTTAATGTTTTTTTTGCTTTTCAACTCTGTATGGCATCCCTCTTGGTTTTGGCAGATATTTCATCCAAGAGTGGTTTTTTTTACTGCACACACTACTGGGGATTCTCTCTAATGAACAGGTGGCGGGCCTTATATGGGATATTATTAACATTAAACATGTGAGCTCGTTAGAGGTGATACGATCGTGACAGAATAAGGGCATGCTGTGAAGTGATTAACTGTTCGACAAACCTTAACGTTACCAGAAGATAGGTAATTAACAACTGCACTGGGACTTGAAATGTTCATTAATACCGGAGTATGGTATAAAACGGAGAAAAAAAGATTGTCAGAAATGTTTGAATTCAGAATCAGAATTTTAATTTAATTTAATTTCGGATTCATATTTTTTAAATTCCATTTTCTACTTAAGTTTAAGTTACTTTCCACTGTGATGGTTAGTTTTTGTTATAGTTTAGCTTGTTCACCAAATATAGTTTTTATTGTAATTGTCACACTATAGTTATAATTTGGGCCAATGGCAGTTGGTCTGGACTTCCAGTTACTTCCTGTTTAGGAAAGTGCATCATGTTCTTACATGATTTAAGGTGAATTTCCCCTGACTTGAGTGAATAATTGGCTAATACGTCAGAAATTACTGCTGTCTCCACACTTGAGAAACAAAATGAAAAACCAGAAGACATAATTCCTGTCGATTTCTTGACCCTGCAAGCATGCCCTTAGGATTCAGAATCAAGTCTCTATCTCTGTTAGTTTTGTAGTTATGGCTTACAATAAAATAAAATAAATAAAATAAAATCATCATCCCAGATCTGGATCACCACCAAAATCGAATCAGGTTGCCCAAGGCCGATCTGTCCACCAAATTTCATGGGAATATGTTCAGACATTTTTGAGCTATCCTGCTGACAGACAGACAGACCAACGGGCAAAAAAATAAAATCCTTGGTGGAGGGACTAGGGGAATAGGGAGTTTTATACTAGTTAGTTCTGGCAGCAAGCAATATAGTTTTAGTTTAGTTTGAGTTTTTTCATTTCATTTTTAGTCATTTAAGGGGCTTGGAGTGGGGCGGGGAGTGTTGACTCCCAATTTTGACCCTTGACAGGGTCTGCTGATGGGGAAAGATAGAGGGGGGGCAGCCTCTGGTTTGTTAGTGGCTGGGGAAAATATAGTAAAAATATAATTCTTCATGTAGTTTCAAGATGATCATAATCCCATAGCCACACGTATCAGCATTCTGTCAAGTACTATTGAAGAGTGCACATTCAAAAACATAGGCTGGTAGATCTCCTAGGCCTTATTTAATTTAGGTATTCACACAGAATAAGCTTCAATTCCTAGATCACCAATATAACAACTAATAATTCGGACTGCAAGGGACACAGCCATAGCACCTTGACCCTAGGATGAAGAGCTAAAGTGAGAGGTAGAAGGGATATTAGAGTGAAGAGGAGAGGGGAAAGATTCAATTCTGATGTGAGCTACTTCTTGGAAAGATGAGTTTTCAGCCCATGATGGAAGATAATCACTGTGTTCTTACTTGTGTAGAGTACTGAGGGTTTGGCGGAGTGTGAGCCAGAGCTCATGCATCAATGGATTTTTTGGGGTGAAGGCAAAGTCCCTTAAAAGTCTTGACAAAGGGGATTATCTTCTTCTAAAGATGGTCATTCTCCTAGAGACCATCAAGAGGGAGGTGTTGGGGCAATGTAAACATTTCGCTTAAGCACAAATTTCCCCCTTACGCATCATGGTGACATGAATTCCTACTGATTGAAGATACCAAATGAACTGTTTGTGTAACCTTATGAAGTGCGCATTTAGATGCATCAAAGCATAGAACGAGAATAAAATGACACAGTTGAAGTTGGCGTCCAAGGATTCTTACATGTTACAAGTTTCCAACAAGAAAGCCTGCAGACTGATTTTGCACTCACTGTGTTTTAGTAACTTGGTGATGTCGCTTTAGGCTGGGGACACACTAGATTATCGGGCCAATTAACACCATATGGACATCCCGGCACTTGGGAGGGAGTCCCCGATCCGAGGCTTGGTCACGACCGATGGTCCGAACAGGTTATCTGGTAGCGTGAAGAGTTCAATCTGACCCACACCGGCCGACTCCCCTAGACTGATCTGAGCTGCGAGCATATCATGTAACGGTGGACTGGTCGGACCCAAACTCGGACTCAGAGGTAGAATAAACAAAGAGTTTATTTAGGGGAGAAACCGGAGGGTAGAGTGGATGCAGAGCGAAGCAGGGAGACAGGCAGGAGACACGGCAGGCAGGGCAGGCAGGTGGTGGATAAACAGGTAGACAGGTAGCAGGCAGGTAGACGGGGATGAGCGGAATGACTGGAGACGAATATGATCCTGGGCAGAGGGAGAGCAGGGTTAACGTCAAGCAAAAGACAACAAGTAATCTTGAATCCAATTCAAGTAGCCGTGAACGAGAAATACCACACTGGCTGAATCAACAATCTGGCGATGAACGACTTGAAAACCGGAGAAGATATACTGGGTGTCTGATGAGTTGATGGGAATCAGCTGTGAAGCCAGGAGCCGGGAGGATGATTGGAAACCACGCCCACACACACAGACAGGGACAGACAGGTAGAAACACAAAGGGAAACACAGGGGGCACGGCAGAGACCGTGACATATCAAACATGTTTGATATTTCTGACCCGATAGCCAATGAGAGACAGTGTGGTGAGACAGAAGAGTTATATTAAAAAGTTACACTAATGATAATAATGCAGGGATAATAATTTGGGAACTTCTGTCCTACAATGAATGTAAATGACCAGCCTAGCTACCATTACCTTCTTTATCATGAAGCCTCCAGCTCCACTGTGTACAGCCTATATTAAATGGGTCTCTCCAGCCACGGCTTTACCCAAATTCTTTTCCAGTGCATATTAATGCGAGTTGTATTAATGTACATACAGTAATACAGTTTGATTCACGATGCATTGCGCGAGTTCCCACAACATTAGAGATCCTGATGTCAGTTACGTATTAGGAGTCAGCAGGATAATCCCAGTTATATTGATGTGTGATACCCCGGCCTTGTCTAATCATCTACTGTAAGCATATTTACCACTGGCAATCAACACATCTTTGAAAGCTGTTATGTGTGTGATCTAATACGTTTTCAAAACACTCCCAAAGGGAGTTTAAGCATTTATGTGGCTATTAGATGTAAATATGCTCCTGTTTCACAGATTATCAAAGGTTTATGCCAATCCTTTAGTTCACAATGGGCTAGTCCATTCCCGTCGAGGTGGTTACATTAGGCATTTATATTTTCCGATTAGTCTATGATTACGATTATTCATAGAATATTATGTAAACCCAGCTTCCAACTTTCCATTTGAATCCAATATCCAGATAAAACGACTGCCCTTGGATGCTGTGGTGGCGTCCTGTGGGCTGATCGCATCAGCGATGCAGCTTTATGTTGGTGCGCCACCAGAGAGGTGTTTCGCTTCATTGTGTTTCATTGTCCTGGTCCCATGGGCGGCAGCATCAGCAGCGGCGGCGGGGCAGCGGCTGGTCAGTGGACCAGTGCTGGCGGAGCGGCTCTCAGCAGATCCTCCCTCAGATCCTCCCGCAGCCTCTGAACGCACCGATTCTGCTGCTCCCTACAAAACAGCTCCTCTTTGATTCGCCTCAGCGCCACGTGAAGGTCAACTTTGTTCTGCCGGCTTTGCTTCACGGTAACGATCAGCTGTTGAGGTAACACGCACTGTAGTCGGGAGATACTGGCAATTGCCTTGAAAATAATCCTTTCTCTCATAATCCAGCCAAATATTCCCTTCATCCCATTTGTCCGGGGGCTGTTGGTAATAGGTAATGGCAGTGGTGTTGTTTTTGTAATCTTCTTTGGGTGCCACAGGTGCCAACCTTGGCTTGGTGGGCATGCTGCAGTTGAATAGCTACACTAGAAGCACAGGTCTACCAGGTTAATAAGCACATAAATCCCAGATTATCGACACCTACTCTGCCTGTGGCACATTATTTTTTCATTATTAAGAGTTATTTTTTCACAGCATCTCTGCTTTAGCGCATCACTATAATATTGCATTGGAGAGTGAAAGACTGCAGAAAGCCAATTACATGTGACAAGCTAATGGCCTAACAACTCAGGCTGACTCAGTTGCTTTTTTTCAGTTCTTTGCAAAATTATTTCTCATTTGCTTGAATGAAAATTTGATTTGTGTTCTGACTTGCTTTAATTTTTTTTATGATTTTTTTTGAAGATGAATCTAATAGTGTCTAATTTATTAGAAAATCTACAATGCAGAGTGGCAAGAAAGGTGAATGAGTGACATGACAAGTGACATGAGGTTGTAAGACCCATAATGCTTCAGACCTCTCCGTAATTATACCCTTCAAGTTCAGATGCACCATTTGCAGTGGAGATGCATGGAGCTCATAGCTATACGAGGTGATGAGCAGGTTGAGCCAGTCCCTGTATCTATTCCCTGTTATTTGTTGTTGGCTTGTCATGATGTTAGCTATGCCAACTAACATATTTGGCTGTCTCTGCTGTCAACAGATAGCACAGACAGAGAGAAATTGGTAGAGACGCTAGCTAGATGGTTGTACCCAGATGGGCCATATATATATATATATAAGGGGAAGAAGTGGGGGAGTGTAAAGCATTTGTGCAGTCTTGGGGGACTTGTGAGGGCTCCTTGAGCTGATGCCTCCGTCCAAAATCCTGTCCTGAAACAAGTGCAAAACAAGGACATGATATCCCCTCGGTCACATTGTGGAGAGTTGGAGGGGGGGGGGGGGGGGGTAACGTGTCTGGTTTAATACATATCCAAATTGTGCCAAAACATCTTGGAGCGAGCATAATTGCAGTAACAAAAAACAACATCAACACACCGGGACGAAGACAAACATCAGCATGTTACAGAAGTGGCTAGGCATGTTTTCCTAGCTTTTTCCTCGAGGCTTTTTTGAGAAACAATTCAGCACAATGCAAAAACCTAATACAATGACTGCATCGTCCCGGCAACGTGCTGTCCTTCCCTGGGGTGTTTTTTGTTTTGGGATTCAGCTGAGAAAACAAGCAGGAAACCTTGACTTGAGGTCCTCAGGCAACTTGTATCCTTGCCTAAAACCATGCGATGACTTCCTGACCATGGGTACAAGTTGCCCGAGGACCTAAAGTCAAAGTTTTCTGAGCTTTCGGCTTGGGCTTATGGCTCAGCAGATATATATTTGTATTGCATATATTAGCGAGCATTTCATGGGTGGTGACATGCAGGAATTGGAAGGAAAGAAGCACAAATTTTCACTATGGCATGGTGAAAAAAAATCATACTAAAGCAGCTTTGGAAACAGTTTTCAACTGATGCAGGATGCATTCATCTATGTCATCACGTGTTTGCTGGGTAAACTATAAATGGCCGATGTGAAATGACATTGTGGGCTCAAATTCAATTCCTGACCTGTGTGGTATGTCAACCTCTCTCTCTACTATGCTATCTAATTCATGAAGCAGAGGCACCTTTTAAAAATGACCTTGAGAAGGTACTCTTTGACTCTGTGGTTCTCTGAATATGGAAAAGGAGACTGTGACTCATAAAGGCCCAATCTGTAATGAGAGTATAGCATTACAAATGTATACAGCATCATCCTACTACTGGGTTTGTTCACATAATGATTTATTGGGGTAGATAGATTTTTTTTTCTTCACTCTGAAATTCATTGCCTGTGCTTTTGATACAAGGACTGATCAAATCTGACAGCTAGATACGTGCTTTAATTTCAGATTGTGAAAGGTTTATTTTACATTTGTAGTGTTTGTAGCTACTGGACTAAAACAGACCTGTGAATCGTGATGTGTGAGACATTTTGAAAAAACACAATCTACAAGGTAAATTCCCAAAGAACATACATTTACCCCAAATTTAGATGATTTTTGGGTTTGTTTGTTTTAAGGAGGTAGGATGTGTGTGTGTGTGTGTGTGTGTGTGTGTCCTCCTGTCCTGTCCCACTACAACTACTCTCATCTCTCCAGTTTCCTATCCTCAAGCCTTATTTCACACTGGCTGGCCAGACAGATGCGCTGAAGTCTGCTTCCTCTTCAGTTACTCAAAACCCTGTAACTGATAGGTCCAGGCTGTACCATGTATGTGTTTGTGTGTATGTGTGTGTGTGTGTGATGATATATTGGTTTACACATTGAACATCTGTCTTATTTGTCACCACCCTGATTAGCAGGGATGTTCGCAACACGTTTTCTGCCACGATGTTATGAAGCCCCACCCCCGCCATTGCCTCTTCTTCTTTAATGTTCTTCTTCTAGAACATTAAACACAGCACCTATGCGTATCGGCAATCTGCCTTCATCTGCCTGGCCCGTCTAATAAACACTTTTTATTATTCAAATCCACAACTTTAACAAGAAATTCCAGGCGCCTGTGATTTTCTCTCCCCACACCACAGGAAAAATGCGGGTGCTCTTGAGCAATAACACTGAGCAACGACATCTGCACTAAACGTTCCTAAAAGTTCGATTCCCCGAAGAAGGCAGCGGCGGTGCTGCTGCTAAGCCTGGTGGGACAGGATGAAAATGCAGCATGATAGAATAAAAATATATATATATATTCAACTACATTGTCTCATCAAGAAATATGTCGACCGCAACCACTAATTTGAGTGCAGTGTGTACGAGAGCATGTGTGTGAAAGCGAGAGAGGCATGCCCTCCATCTCGGTTTCGAAGTGCTTTGCAAACCACAAAGTTTTGCAACGCACTGCCAAGTTCTTCTGTTCTTCCTCACAACATTTGAGAAAGAAGAGGCTGTACACACACACACACACACACACACACTTGATAATTCTTGCCCTGCCATGCTAATTGTCATTCTAATTGTCTTTAATAGCTATTATCGTCACTGTTCCGATCTGATAGTCAGCTCAGTTGCAGCCTGAAAGACGTAATTACAGTTGGCATTTAGCTCCAGAGGTGACTTGCATGTCAAAGCCAAAATACCGTGTTGGAATGTGAAACGGGTGTGAGATTTGGATACGAATCCCAGTTAGACTCTTTCACTGGAGAAGACACGGATTGGTTTAAATAGGAAATACGTACGCTTTTTTTCCTGTCCCGTAGCACAAAATGACCTGAGGGGGGTGTTGAACAATACTAATGGTGCTGGGATTTCTAGCTTGCAAAAGTCTGTACGCTCACCGCCCATTGGTATTTGAAGACACTACAAATTCTATCCCAGCATGCATTGGGAAAGAAGGCAAGGAAACACCCTGGACAGGTTGCCAGTCCATCACAGTCTCAATGTCCACCCTCACAGGCTCCCAGACATGGAGGGTTGTCCCATTGCGTTTTTGTGAGAGGTCTTGTGCAGACTTTTTGCGCCCCCTTACCACAAGTCTATAATTTACCAGACTTTTTGTGAGGGGATTACCTAAAATCCAGATCCTACTGACATGTTTCATTGCCGACCAGCCTCTTTCTCTCTGACGATATTTGACGAAATAAACCGAGGCTGACCGAAAATCATGTGATCGTCATGCCCAAGTGTGTGTAAGTAGCATAACGTTGTATGTTGTCTAAAACTATTTCGCAAATTTGCCTGTCTACACTGTAGATCTTGTCTTTGATTTGCATTGTGCTGTAGCGCCCCCCCGTTGCCTAGCAGCATGCTACTTACTTGGTGATGTCAGCAGCGTTGACGCGTTTTCCCATTTTATACTCACTCAAGCCTTGATAACCCCCAGAAATACATCTCTGAAGTCTGCAAGGGCTCAGTCGATCCAATCAAAATATTGTATTAGAATATTTTCAGTATAAGGGCGTTCCCATATACAACCTGTGTAGTATTGATCAATTATTAATTGTACAGTAAACATGTAATCAATCAAACTGCATCACATCCATCATATTGGAGGTGGATGATCACATTGACTGGACCAGATCTGAGTTCTAATAAAAGTCTAATATCGGCCCCATATATCAGTCTAACTATACAAGTAACACTGACAGACACTAATATAACACCAAGGCCCCTCAGCTTAAATGAACATGTCATGTACACTTGATGTGAAGATATAGCCCTCTCTGGCCCCTCAGCCCAAGGGCCAAGCCTGTCACTCTTATTCCTGTCCTTATCTCTCTCTCTCTTTCTGCTCTTCTCTATTATTTTCCCATCTTTAGCGCCCTCTTTCTTTCCATTTCTCTCTCAATCTAGCTCTCCATCACTCTCCTTTCCACACCCTGTCCTCTTCCTGTCCCGCCGCCTGTATAACTGCCATTCAGAGGTGTGGTGCAATGCGAGGAAGTGTATCCGAGTGTTACTCCATCATCATCATCATCTGTTGACATTCGGGTCATTTCACAATAATTATACAGTGCGCCCACCACTGAGTGAGTCAACCTCCTCTACGGCATCGTTTTCACTGCAAGTGCAACTATATGAGGACAGCTGAGTGTGCAACCCTCTCATCACACGCTACATATGATTTCTTCATTTGTGTTGGGATGACACTGAAGACTGATCCGTGTGATGAGTTATCGCCCAGCTGCACCAACTCCATGCATGAAAACGCCTTCAAAACTCAGCAGCATGTGCATATATGCAAACCAGAAAGCATATTACCCTGGTATCACTCCCTATTACCTGTGCTCTCCACTCACAGGATTCCTTTTTATTCCATGCATCTGAGAGAAAATAGCTTCCTTCTCCTGTAGTGCGCCCTGCCACTGGAACAACCCCCCCCCCTCGTCAGGGAATCAGACACCGTTCAGTGTTTAAAACTCAGGAGACATTTATTCAGCAACCTACATTAACTCTCAGCTGCAGTCTGCCATTCACTAACTTCCCCTGTCCTGGTATTGCCCATTGCTCCCATATCCACTCACACACAGGTATACAAACACATATACACATACATGTACACACACACACATAGGCCCTGTTTGTGATGCACATGTTACTTGTTATGTGTTTTCGTGGATATTGTCAGGTTTCATTACTGCAAAAAAATCCTTTAAGACCCCCCTTTCATCTAACGAGGAAGCCAGGTTTCTGTATTTGTGCTCACCCTAGTTTAATAGCACAGGAGGTAGTTACATCAGAAAATATCTACAGGAAATCCTACATGGGTCACCTAGAAGTAACTTTTGAAGTAAGAACAAGATATGTCTGTATTATACCTCAAAACAAAGCATTTTCTCTTCTCTTCTCTCTCTTAGATTTCACTTCTATTTGATTTGAGCAGCAGTGAGTCTAAACTGAGTGATATATTCAAACCTGTGATGCCCCTTTGTTTTACACCGTTATGCCACCATTTGAACCCCTTATTCCCACCATTACTCTGTTAACACTGGCATATTTGATACCATGAGAAGCCTCTCAGTCTCTACTTTCATTTAAAATTGAACACTGTAGAGTGTTGTGGCCCAGAAATTACAAATTACAAATTTGACCACTCATTTTACAAGCTGCTTTGGAGGCAGACATAGGCCTCCAGATCAACCAAGACGCATGTTAATGCCAGGTATAAACAGGGCCATAATCTCAGTGGTTGAGTTAAGCCTTCATGGGTGGAGCCAAAGAGTTTATGCAATCTTGAATGGCTACCAAGATAGCTATCTTAGTACGTTTGAACTTGGAAGGTTAGCTAGGCTAACTAGCTAACCTAGATAACTGAGTATGAGTAGTGGCAAAAGCGCCAGACTTCATAATATTAGCTAGCTCCTCTCTTACCCTTTGCCTTTTTCATGGGGCTTCAGTCTAACATTACATTTCTGCCTTTGCCTCTGAGAAATGTTTGAATAACTCAAACTCCAGTTAGCATTTACAACACCTGAATTCAGTACCATGGCCTGAAATGGGTTTCAATTGTCCTCTCAAGCGTGACATAATTTGTCGGCCCAAATAAGGGATTATGGATCCCGCCATCTTTCAGTCCAGCGTTATTGTTGACTATTTTTGCTTTCAAGAGCTCCTCTATTATGCATTTCATTATTTGTTGAGGTGGATTCTGATGGGTTTTGAGGCTGCAATGAAAACAGCGATACTTAGCTTTACATTCCAGCATTTGACCCTTTTTGAGGATAACGCAAAATCTGCACCATGGTTGTTAGCAAATTATAATTTTTTAAATGCAGTAATGCGTTAAAATATGTAATATCTCTGAAATATGTAACTTCTACTTTCATTATTTCACCAATTTTAAGAAAAGGACAATTGGCAATGGGATCCAAAAATCCCATTCATTTTTGCCATAGGCAGGAAAAAGAAATGCGGATCCGGATGGAATCTGAAAGACCCGCAACTGGTTTAGAGGATTATAGGGTGTGAGCTACAATCATAGCTGAAGAGCGAGCTGAACTACTTTAATAGAACAGAAAGGGAAAGAAAAAAGTGCTTCTTCCTCATACTTTACCATGTAGAAGGTGGTCCTGATCAGTAGTGGCAATCATCTACGCTCCATGACTTTGCACTGGATGCGAGCGATAAACTGTTAGCTTTAAGAGCCAGGATACAGGCTTCACAGTCAGGCTTTTCTGTGTCACACTGGCTTAGCAACGCAAAGACTGAGGTGAAAGTCTCCTTTCTTTGGCAACTGCTGCAGTTGTCTGTAACATGACATTGTGAGCTGGAGTGAAAGATTTTAAAAGCACAGATATGAAGGACTGAGGGGAGGTTTCTTGAACTCTTGTCAACCTGGGACACTAATGAGAAAATGTAGTGTTACCCTAGGACCTAGGACTAATCTCTCCCTCTTTCTCCCTCCTCTTATTATCGCTGTTATGCTACTGCTGTATATAGTCTAATTGAGTATGTGTGAGGCGGGGTGTTAATATGTGCGTTGCTGGGAAAGAGCAATCACACTCAGAACTTCCAGTGACCAGATAACAGTTAAATAAGCATGAAAAGAACAGCGACTGTCACGACCACTGTCACGACCACTGACAAGACGACGCTCCAAGTTTGTGTTTCCAATGTTCTACTTTTAACCCAGTGGCTGTGTGACTTAGGTAACCATGGTGACCGCAGAGCCAGTACATTAGGTGCGTCATGGCAACGGTGGAACCCACGCATGTCACGATGCCCACACTATGGGTGGAAAAAGTGAATGCATTTTTCAGTGTTTCACTATGTGCCTTAAGTACAGTAATAATAATGTCACAGCTGTTTGGTTGCTATGGCATTGAGATTATACCCCACAAGTATAGTGTATAGAGTATAGTACCCTCCTGTTGAGCAACTACCATCCCACTACTTTCTTTTTGTTTGCTTTACTGAATTGTCAGGGTGTTATAGTTGCGAAAAGTACCATCATTTCTATGTGCTGTCAAACGTCATCACAGTATTCAGAAAATAATTTTATACAAATCATGTCTGTTCTTTATTGAGCAGTATCTGATTAATACAAGGAAATTAAAGTTGTATTATTGTGGTTATTTCACTTTAACTATGAAGCTTCAGATCTTAACTGAATTTTCACAAAACTCCCATAATCCTCTACTCGTATGCAAATTAATTTCACACGATGTGAGAATGTCCTTCATCGTGACAGGGTTTGCATAGACTGCTGTGACAGAGTGATGTATGGCCATACACAGTATATAGACATTTGATCAACTAGGGAGAGAGCTGAGATCACATTCAAATGTGTCACCACTGTAAAGTGTGCTACCTTTTGCTTTGCTCTGGACTGATCTATACGTTTTTGAGCTGTACATATGTCTGTACAGTCATATGAATCTGTACATATCTCTGCCCGCTTTTTTCTGTACATACTATCTCATCATAAATATGTTCTGATATTATATTGATGATGAAATCATGATGATGATGTGACTCCTTTGGAGAGGATATAGATGGGCTTACAGACTTTATAACTGGATACATTAACTTCTGTCAGGATAATGTTGCACCAACTAGGAAAGTACACTGCTTTCCTAACAACAAACCCTGGATCACCAGGGACCTTAAGGCCCTTCTGAATGAAAAGAAGAGGGCCTTTAGGGAAGGAAATAGGGGGGAGCTGAAACGGGTGCAGAAGGAGCTGAAGGTGAAGATCCGGGAGAGCAAAGACACCTAGAGGAGGAAGATGGAACACAAGCTGCAGCAGAAGAGCATGAGGTGTGGTCCGGCATTAAAACCATCACAGGCTACAATGTGGCCAGCTAGCCGATGGATGGGAGCCGAGCCAGGGCCGACGAGTTTAACCTGTTTTTCAACAGGTTTGACTCAAAGACCTCTGCCCAACCATCCCCTGTCACACCTTCTCTCCCCCCTGCTGCCCCACCTCCACACTCCCCTGTGGGAGTAGCTCCACTATCCCCTAGCCCCACTCCCCTCTTTTCCCTACCCCCCAGATTCTCAACCCCAACACAACCACACATCAGCATCACATCCGACCAGGTGAAGAGGCAGCTGAAGAGGCTCCACGCAGGCAAGGCAGCAGGCCCTGATGGTATCAAACCTGGGCTCCTCAAGGCATGTGCAGACCAGCTGTGTGGAGTCCTCCAGCACATCTTCAACCTGAGCCTGAGCCTGGAAACGGTCCCACTGTTGTGAAAGACTTCCAGACCCCTGGTAAAGGAAGGACTGGACCCCCTACAGTTTGCCTACCAGGCTAACATTGGCGTAGAGGACGCCATCATCTACCTGCTTCATCGGGCTCACTCCCATCTGGACAGGGCGGGCAACACTGTGAGGATCATGTTTTTTGATTTCTCCAGTGCTTTTAACACCATTCAGCCGATACTCCTGGGAGATAAGCTTCAGACAATACATGGATGGCCCCTTGGTGACCTGGATTATAGACTACCTGACTGGCAGACCACAGTATGTGAGGATGCAAGGCTGTGTGTCAGATCTGGTGGTCAGTAGTACAGTGTCCTTCAACGTATGTAGAACTATGCTGAACGTGTTCTATCAGTCGGTGGTGGCTGGGGCAGCAGAATAAAAGCAGCAGACACCAACAGGATAGACAAACTGCTGAGGAAGGCGGGGTCTGTGCTGGGGGCCAGCCTGGACCCAGTGAAGGTGGTGGCTGAGAGGAGAACGTTGGTCAAACTGCTGGCCATCATGGACAATGTCTCTCACCCACTTCATGACACTCTCACACTGTCCAGGCAGAGGAGACGTTCAGCAGCAGACTCATCCTGCCTCGGTGTACCACGGAGCGACACCGGAGGTCGTACTTGCCCACCGCCATCAGACTTTACAACTCATCCCTGGACTAACCATCAGCACCCCCCACCCCCACCCACTCACCCACACACGTACACATACCCCCCCGCCCCCTCACACCCCCAGAATTACAACTGCACATTCTCACTTTTGGCACAATTCACTTTCTTGCGCCCAGGACTTTTTCCCATTAAAATTTAAAAAGAAAAAATTACTTTGCACTATTTGCATAATTGTTTGTATTTGCACAATTTTTTACTTTTTACTTATATAGCTTCTTATATTTTTTATTTGTTATTGTTATTTTTATTATTACCATTGTAGTTTTATTTCTTTATTAATCCCCGGGGGGAAATTTCAGTGTTACAGCAGCCAGACAGTAACACCAAGAAATAAAGTACCTACCTACCTACCTACCTACCTACCTACCTACCTACCTACCTACACCACAATGCACTTGTGCCCTGCATATTTTCACTTTTCTGTACATATGGTTCCTGCATCTGGAGTTTTTAATAATATGGTCAGATAGTAATGCTCATATCCAAACCTGCACATTCTGTTCATGTTATCTACAGGTGTAATTTGAAAGTATTTGATAAGGTGTATAGTTTTTTTTACAATGCATGTCCACACACATTACATTACATTACAGTCATTTAGCAGACGCTTTTATCCAAAGCGACTTACAATGAGTGCATTCAACATAGGTAGGCAAGAAAACTACTAGTCACCAGAAATCGTAAGTGCATTTCCTTCCTAAACAAGCAACTAAGAGCATAACTAGTGTTAAGTTAAGAGTGCAATAAGTTAGCAACCTACTTTATCTTAAACAAATGAAACAAATAAGAGAATCAAATAAACAAGAGCTAAGACAAATAAGTGAACCAAATAAACAAGAGCTAAGACAAATAAGTGTATCAAATAAACAAGAGCCAATAAACAAGAGCTCAGACACATAATTGACGACAAATAGGCAAGGCTAAGAGGAAGGGTCAGGGTAGTGTTTCCTGAAGAGGTGGGTTTTCAGCCTGCGGCGAAAGATGGGCAGCGACTCTGCTGTCCTGACATCAGTGGGGAGTTCATTCCACCACTGCGGGGCCAGGAACAGAGAAGAGCCGTGACCGTGTAGATCGGCCGCAGGCACCTCTGAGCGACGGGGCAACCAGTCGCCTCGAGGCAGCAGAGCGAAGTGGTTCGGGCGGGGGTGTAAGGCTTGACCATAGCCTGGAGGTAAGAAGGAGCTGTTCCTTTCACTGCCCTATAGGCTAGCACCAGGGTCTTGAACTGGATGCGAGCTGCTACAGGGAGCCAGTGTAGAGAACGGAGAAGGGTAGTTGTATGGGAGAACTTGGGGCGGTTGAACACCAGACGAGCTGCAGCTTTCTGAACAAGCTCCAGAGGTCTGATGGCAGACGCCGGGGCACCAGCAAGGAGGGAGTTGCAGTAGTCCAGGCGGGAGATGACAAGAGCCTGGATGAGCACCTGCGCTGCCTTGTCAGTGAGGAAGGGGCGAATCCTCCTGATGTTGTAGAGGAGGAATCTGCAGGAGCGTGTCACTGATGCGATGTTTGCCGAGAACGACAGTTGGTCGTCCAGGATCACACCCAGATTCCTCGCAGTCCGAGTTGACGTCACCACAGCATTATCATGGTGATGGCCAGGTCTCGGTGCGGACAACCCTTCCCCGGGAGGAACACCAGCTCAGTCTTGTCCAGGTTGAGAAAGAAAAAGTTTCAAAGAGTTTTTTAGGGTTGGAAGCAGAAGTTTGAATTTTAGTGCAGAAGAAAGCAGCTTTAGCAGCAGATAGAGAGGAGGAAAAAGTGGAAAGGAGAGATTGGAAGGTAAGAAGGTCCTCCGGGAGGTTGCCATTTCTCCATTTGCGCTCAGCCACTCTCAGGCTCCGTCTCTCAGTACGCACTGAGTCCGACAACCAAGGGGCAGGTGGAGTTTGGCGTGCAGGCCTGGAGGTGAGGGGACAGAGATGGTCCAGAGAAGAGGACAGAGTAGAGAGAAGAAGATCAGTGGCAGTATCAGGGGATAGAAGAGAAAAAGATTCAGGGGCAGGGAGAGCAGAGAGAACAGAAGAGGAAAGATCAGTGGGGGAGAGCGAGCGGAGATTGCGACGAGAAGAAACCAAGAACACCTCTGCTACTACTACTTTGTTGCCCTACTACTACGTTCTGGTGTATGGTAGTCATTGGGTCATATTGGAAAATGTGGCAGGTCACACCTAGGAGTGATGGATGATGAAAAAGTACGACAGTAGAAAAAAAAATCTGTGAAGTGCCACTAGGTCCCTGAAGAAAATAAATCAGGTTTAGTCGCCGCAGAAAATATGTCTAAACTCAATTATGCATGCTGACAAAGCGTACGTTCTGCAGTAAGTGGGCTCTTGAGATCTGCACTGAAAGGCTGAAAACAAATAAAGTTAATAGAGTAAATATGGTAATATTGTAAGGAGGTTCAACAGTGCAGGTCACAGGGGGTGGAACAGCATTAGTGGAGGAAATGCTGCAAGGGGAATGGAGATCATTGGATGAATGCATCTGGCATGTTAAGTACAGAGAGGCCTTGAGTTTGAGATTGGCCACACACACACAGGCACGCAGAGCCAATACTGTGTCAGCAGCGGTGAAGACATAAAGCCCTAATATGACGAATCAAAACATGTACATGTTCATTTCCATTGTCACAACCAGCCGTGCCATGCTCTACCAGCCTACTCTGACACCTCCAAGAATGGACAGATTTTAAGTACGATTCATCAAAGTTTAAGTTTAAAATTGTATTTTTTTGGGCAGAAGAATGTGTCATGAAAACTAATATCACATCAGCATATGAATCCAACTTGACACAGCTTTAAAGAAGGATTTAAGGTGAAAATGAAGAGAATTAGGTACATGTATAGATAGGTAAAGATAGGTAAAAATGGAATGCAATTCAATTCAGCAGTTTAAAGAGGCAATAAAACATTGAAAATGACACCACACACAGCAGTGGCAGAAGTGCAGTAGTACTCTGGATCATATACCGTAATTCTGTGAAAATGACTTGAATGTCAACATACACAGATATAGTGGTACTTTCCTCGCATCACACAGATTCAACAAACATCTGTTGAATGGCTCTTTGAGAGAGAGAGGAAGACAGGGATGAAAAAAGGGGAGGCAGATAGAGATGGAGAAAGAAATTGACCAGATGAAAGAGTGTGGAAGGAAGACAAGCCTCTCTCATCTCTTAAAAACTAAAAGTTGTTGCACAGCTAACTCCTACCTTTCTTGCTTTTTTCCTTTCTTTCTGCTTTACATTTTTTCTTTTCTTCCCTTAGCAACCTAAAGACACCTGCCTCTCTCTCTTTGCCTTTCACTCTTTTCGTGTCTCTTTCTTTTCCAGCTCCGACTGTTCCTCAGCAACCTAAGCACACCTACCTCTCTTTATCTTTCTTGTTTTCAGTCTTATGGCAGATGTGTTTTTAAGTCTCTCAGCTCAAGTCCAAGTCAGGTCACAAGTCTCTCTGCTCAAGTCCAAGACAAGTCTTTCAGTCGCTAGTCTTTATGAGAAAAACAACTCTATCAATAACGAAAAGGCCTAGGCTTGGTCGCCTACTGTTTTAGTCGATCTACATAAAGAATTTAGGAGCACCAGGGGAAAGCAGCGAACATCATCAGTTAAATCGGAGAATCCTACTTTCCCAACTTTCTGTAGGCTGAGCATCAGATAATATGAATGAGTTCATGAAGGGAAATGAGTGTCTAAACAGTTTTTCTTTTGTTATTGTTCAGCATGTTTGAGGATTTTCATTCCAGGAAATAATAATTTTAACTGTATTTTCCCCCTTCAATTGACAGCTTATTGGTTTTCTCTGAGAAATCCATTGACCCCTCTAGTGCCTGGCTATCTCACTTGGTCAAGCATGAGACTCTTGTGGGTTCAAGCCCCTCATTGAATGCAAACTGTATTGGTAGCATGGCGATATAACGTGCTACTGGAGTGGCCTTGAGCAAGTCATTGAATCCCTACCAGCACCAGGGCCTAAATGACCCCAATGAAGTATCACATTATTATGATTCATCATCAGCCATCTAGATTCTGTGTTTGCCCTTCAAAACTTTGAATGGTGATTTCTCAATTTGTGGTTTCATAGCACAGCAATATTCAGCATTCAAGTCTTAGCTTCTACATATATTTTGGACATCTGATTTTGCTCTCCAGGGCCTTGACTTTTATCACTTGTTAGAGATCTCAAAATTGACATATATTATTGGCTTAAAGCAGTGGTTTTCTAAGGACCAAAGCTCATTGAAGCAAGTCATCACTCACTCATATATACTGGAAAAACTGTTGCATCTTAATAAGTCATTTCATCTTAAAATTGTGTTTTCTTTCAAACAAGTGTGGAAAATTGACAAATGGGGTGTATTTCTTTCCTTATAGAGACTGATGGGCCATCACACAAACACTTCCTTAGCAACCTACTTTTTCATGGATTTGTTTGCTTTTTTAAAGTCTTTTTTCCTTACTTATCTCTGGCAACCTACCACTGAGTTCAGGGTCCTGAATCAGGCTCTTTCTATTTCTGATTCCACTGATGTTAACGAACTGAAGTAATTTCTCTCTCTCTTTCTTTCATTTCATTCATAATACTGATGTCAACTGTGCCACATAGCTCCATGACACCAATTGTATTCCAGTCAACTCTTGTATTGTATTATATTATATGTAATCTATATAGAGACAGAGCTACAGACTTTTGAGGCCATGTCGTTCCAAAGGTTATTTAATTTTATTTCGCCTTTAACCAGGCAGTCCCAATGAGATCAATTTGTTTTTTCATAGACCTGGCCAAGATAGTAGCATTAATATAGTAATAGTTCAATAGCAGGCCAATAAGATCTGCTGCGAAGCCGATAAAAATCGAACTATTCTAAAGTATAGTCAACTCCTTATTGAGTCTGCCTCCAGATCCTTCATACTAATTACGTACTTTTAAATCACGACACCACCTCCGGGCACAATACTCTGACCTAAATGTCAATATATGAACTGCTGACCAATAAGTGAATTTGCTAACCAGAACACACAACATATGTTCTATTAGTTAGAGAGTCAATATGTGATGCTTGTCAAAATACATCCTCGTTGATCCTTGCAATTCCAATATTGGTGCTTTTCTAGTTGAAAGTGAAAAGCATCCATCTTTCTTTCTGGATTGAGCAAGTTTCACTACAATTGGGCAAATTAAACCCCACTTCTTGTATTATTCCAGCTCCCTCTACATCAGTATTTCCTTCCACCCCCTTCCTTTCCATCCATTCATCCCTCCATCCATCATCCCTATCCTCCCCAGCTGTTGTTAGCTCAGCAGATTTGCAGATGCCTCTCGCTCTCTTGCGTCCTCTGTTAATGAAACACCAACGCTTCACAAACAGCTGCAAATGAACTTCTATTGAATTTAATGGCTCACTGTGTGTGTGTATGTGTGTGTGTGTGTGTGTGTGTGCGTGCGTGCATGTGTGTTAGGTGGGGGGTGCAGTGTTATGTTTAGCGTTAAAGGAATTTTTGGGAATCAGGTTTATTTTTCAAACTATTTCAAGTGAGCAAGCACGTATTCACATATTCATGCGTGTTTAAAACAATAGGGTTTGCAGTTGTATCACATATCTGCTAACAACCTTCCATCATGGTGGTTCATTGGAGAATTTGCTGTACGCAAATAATGGCTAAACAGTCATGTCAAATAAAATGCATTTATAGAGCACTTTAAAACAACAGAGTTTAAACCAAAGAGCTGCACAAACAGTGTGGAGGCGTGAGAGAAGATTGACTGATGCCGGAGTACAGTGTGTTACATAAATTTAAACGGGATGTGATAAATGCATGGGTGACTCAATCTAGATTGGAAAATGCACCAAAGTAGAAGCTGGATTTAATGACGGAGTTTTCTTAGTTGTCAAATTTCAGGGTGTGATCAAAGATACCACCATTTATTTTACAAAAATCTTGGCCAGGCTGTGTTTGATGCTGTTTATGGAGTTGGTGGGACCAAATAAAATGATGTGTGTTTTGTTTTCATCTAATTTGTGAGGCAATTTATAAGGTTAGTTATGCTGGTTTGGGCATTGGGCATGTGTATCGTCGGCATAACTATGAAATGAGATGCCGTGTCTTTGGATAATGTGTCCTAGGAGAAGCATACAGAAAAGGATAATCGAAGAATGGATTCCTGCAAGACATCACAGGAAATTGGAGCTGTGGAAAAAAAGGAACTTCCTATGTTACTGAAAACGTTTGGTAAAAGCGAAATCACTCAAATTCTGAGCCTGTAACACCGCCCCACTGTTTGAGGCAGTCAAACAAGATGGCATGGTCGACCGCGTCGAATGCCGCGCTGATCTTTCTTCCATCTATGCTCAGCTTTTATACATTCTCTCCTTATAGCATGAGTAGTAGTATAGAGAAGGGAGACCAACTCCTCAGTGCTCAAGAATTTAACAACCAGGCAAGAAAATGAGAGAAAAAGATTGTTGTGGTGTGGGTGTAGTTCAATTCAGTAACGCTATAAGTAAAAGTGAATAGTCTGACAAGGTAGATTTGGGTTACTGTGACACAGGCCCTAGGGTCCTATCTCTGCTCCAAAGCACTACCAGTTGTATCTTGAGAAGAGTCAATTCAGTTAATCTAAAATTAAATAAACAGTTGGTTTGTTAGATAACTAGCCAGCAGGCTAATTTAGCAAAGAAACCAATGTTAATCTTAGCAAGTAATAGTCTACTAATGCTAGCTTCTACTAGCTACGTTAGCTTGTGCTAATCAGATGTGTTAACAAGGCAGTTTAGCTGACCGGATACTATGTTTAGCTAGCTAGTTGACATTACCTAAACACAACACCGATCAGATGTAACAAGATGAAATGATCAGTGCCCTCCAGTGAAGGGCAGTAACGTGTTACTCATGCTCACATTCACACCTATGGGCAAGCCGTACGCCAAGATTCGAACCCATCGTTACTATTATCATCGTTACTAATAATAGTAACGATGATATTCATATAGCACAAAGCTATAAAGTGCTTCATAGATAAAAGACAAAACAAAAATAAATACAAAACAACGATAGATCAAAATATAAGGAACATTATTATCATTATTATTTAAAGATTAGTGTAGACACAGGGTGAAAATAATCCTAAAACAATTTACACAGTAATTGTGTACATTTTGTGTTCTTCATGAGGTATATCATGGAGATTTAAAGAAGTCCTCCTGCAGAAACAAAAAGTGTTTAACTAAAAATCTGACCTTGCTGTGTTTGCCAAAAGGTACTTTTAAGGAGGCTGAAACGAGCGCCCCCTGAGAATCAGAAACTACTTTTGAACATAATTGCCCCAGTCATTTTCTCCATACGGCTTGTCGGGGAGGTTAAAGCGAGCGCCCCCGGAGAATCAGAAAGTATTTAACTAACAGTGTGACCCTGGTCTGCTGGCCATAAGGTTTTCAAAGCCACAAGAGTTGTCACCTGTCAGGGGATTGTACCCCGCTATGCCGACATCTGTCCTCCCGACACACACACACACACACGCAACACAAACACAATATTCCCCTGTACATCTCACACACACACACACGCACGTATGTTCTCATTACTGTGCTAGAAAAAGGTATATTGGCAGGTTTATTGTTTATTACCAAAATACTAGTGAAAAATCTTATTTGTATTTGATGCTCATATGATAATGGTGCCTACAGTTTCTCTCACTTTACTTACAATAATAAACATGATTTTTTTTATGGTATTTCTAGCTTGAGGTTGGACAACAGTAGTTTAAGGTAAAGTTAAGATCAGCAAGATGATCTCCATTAAATGCTTGATTTTCAGGAATAACATTCATCATATATGCCTGACACATGATGTATTTTGTTTGTGGTGTCGGTTAGTGTGTGTTTGTGTGCGTTTTTCCATGTGATCCGCCAAGGTTACTTTGCATGCATTCACAATAGAGCCATGAAGAACTATAATGCTCAGCAAGGCCTGGAACAAATTATATCCAGAGTGTATCCATGACCTTGGGCCTTCCACGTTGTTGCGAAACGGTAAGGAAACACGTTTTACTGGAGTTCTAACCATACAATCACCCCAGCCAACACCTGAAAGCATTTTGTGCTACGGTGTTTATTTAAATGATAGATATATTGGAATTAGATTAGATATTATGGAATGCTTATTTTTTATGACATTATGATTTTTTTTTTTTCACGATACCCTACAATGACTTGAGGCCATACAGACTACACCCACCCACGCACACTACACACACAAACTCTGGTCTGGCCGGTGCAACGGTGTAGCCTGCAGGGTGCTAATATCCTTACATAATGTTTGTTTTTCATTTTGTAAATGGTCATATCAATAATCTCAGTCCCAAAATGAGGAAACAAACAGCCACACAACCAAGTCTATGACGCCACAGCGAAGGCAGTGTGTGTCTGTGTGTGCGATCTCAATATGTTTGTGGGCTAATCTTCACTACACTCTTTTCTCTTTTCTCGACCTGCCATTCAGCAGATGTCTGCTGACTCAGTTTGATATGAATGCAGCCAAGTGTTACTACAGTCACATGAGTTGACACTAAAGTCATTTTCACATAATTATACTAACAGTACGGCATGTGCGCCTCAGCATCTGCTGTTGATGGCTTGGTTTTCGCCAGTGCTTTAACTGCATTGTTGATGGCTATGTTAAAACTAGAAGGATCCACTTCTTATAACACTTCTGCACTTGATGAAGAAAGAAAGAAAGAAAGAAAGAAATAAAGAAAGAAAGGTTTCTCTGTGGTTTTGGCTTGTGCAGAAAACAAATTAATCAATATTCAGCATCATCAACCTTTGCCAACCTAACCAATCTCTTTGCATGCTTTTAGAGGTAAAAAACAACAATATTAAAACAGAAATCCATTATATAATTGCTATGATTTTAGACTGCTCGATCAATACCTGTGAACACAAACAAACTCTCTCCCAAAAGTTTGAAATCAGAGAGCTCTCTCAAAGGCTTGAGTGGGAAACGTCGATACCCAACACTTCGAATGTGCTCTATTGGCAGCGAAAAGACAAACAATGTGAAAGCAACCAGGGTGTTTTGGGGGGAATAAAGTAGAAACGTGTGAATATCAATATATTGGCATTGAGGGGTTGGAGGTCCAGACTACTTTAGGTAAATAAAGCAATATTGGTCATGCCTTAACATAATCTTTGCCTTAACCTCGCTCTCTATATGAACTCTTTTTCCCCTCCACTCGCCCGTCGTGAGGTCAAAGCTCATGATTAGAAAGTGGTGTTTGCATATAGGGTTTTATAATGATTATAAAAAAATATGATGGATGGTAATGGAATCAGAAAGATGGGTTTTCTTTGGGAATGGAAGGCTGAAGACCCTAAACAGTATAAAACCCTACATTTCTGCTGTTGGGCTAGTTACAGCTGGGGAAGGATCAGATGAAGAAAATGACGTATGGAAAAAAAGGGCAAAAGAGAAGAAAGGAGGGATGGGAAAGAGGTAGAGGGGAGGATAGAGGGGATGATTAAGAGGATGAAGGAAGGATGAAATAAGAGGGGTTAGGAGTGAGGTGTGTGATTTAGGCTGCACAGAGTAAATAACTCAATACATCAGTTGTGCCATAACCTTTCCTTAAGGAGAAAGATAAAGGGTTTGCTATGTCACAGAGGAAAGTTAAGGGTTAAAGGTTTAGCCTTTAGTCAGTAGATAAGTCAATATTTAATAATGATTACATACTATTATACATTTGGAATTTCTCCCTCAACTTTCTCCACGAGGGGAAAGCTCATGAGATAAGACAACATGAGATAATAGCTCATTGTGGCCTCGTATACACCAATATGATGTCATACACAAAGGACTGTAATTTGCAGATATATAATATCAAATATCTATTTATCACAGGGAGAAGACCATTATAAAAATGTAGGTGTGCAGGTATGGAATTCAAATAAAACTAAATAAATTATGCTAAAGTGTGTATTTCAGTGAAGTTTTCAATGGATAATTTGCACAACAGATATTGTGCATAAATAAGGCATTTAATGGTATTCCCCTAAAGTATGGTATTGTTGCCATGAAGTATGGCAACAATGTATTAAGTCAGTTGGTTTCAACATAAACAACTATTCTGATTTCTATTTTTTTTTTTTATCATTTTAAATAATAAAAGACCTGCCAAGATTTTTTGCCTGAGCAAACTGGAGTTTAGCAGGATCTGTGAATGTTTCTGTGCGTGTGTGAGAGACTGTGCAGAAAAATGAGAATAACACATGAATTCTTAAACTGGTATTCTCCTTTAGATGACATGAGGCACAAAAAAAACACTAAATGAGTGTGCTCTGTTGGCCTCTTTATTCATGGGATTTTATTTGTATGATTCAGCATTCATATGAAGATGGCAGAATGAGCTGAGTGCTAGTTTTTTTTTTTTAATAATGGAAGACCTGTCAAGGCTCGAGTTTAGCTCTATCTGTGTGTGTGTACCAGAAAAACACTCTCTCAGAGACACACACACACACACAAACACACACACACTAGAGCTGAGCTGATGACAAAGCCACCCCCTTATTATTGTGAGAGAGAAATGCTAAAACAAAAACTTGCTCTCATCTACCCTCATCTCTCTTTCTGAGTACTCCTTCACTAATTTTGACACTTCAGTGAGTTTTTGGCATTTACAGTATATAAACTGACTCATGTTCAACAACAGGAATCTCACCGCTGGGATGTTAAAAACCCCATTAATTCCAGTTCTGGTGTTTTTAACATTTTTAGATTTAGAGTTTTGTGACCTTAGAACCCCTCAAAAAACCTGCAGAGGAATTTCAAGACAATCATCGGAAGATGAGGCCAATTTCCTTGATTCCTTTAAGGTCTGGGAAATATAAGGTATTCATCAGATTTTCAAACGTTTTCAGTTTTCATTCCTGACAAGCTCAGCTATGTTATGATGGATTGGACAGGCGTGCATCAAATATAATCGTTTTAGCACTGTCTTCTTTCCTCTTTTGGAGTACAAAATAGTCAGGCTTTACTTTAAAAAAATACACCTGAAAGCATTTAAAAAAAACTTGGTGATTGAGGTGTTTTAAGCCTTTTTCAAAACTACTTAGTGCTTTGTGATTTTCTCATAAAACCGACCGACCGAGGTCCGTGGAGGACGCAGCAGGGGGCAGCCTGGAAGAGCTGGCCAGTCGGGGTTGGAGCAGGAGGCTCCTGGAAGCCTGGTGGGCTGGCCGGCATTGGTGCTCCGCGGCTGGGGCGCCAGCGGAGGGAGACAGTGCCGAAGAACTGCCGTCAAAACCCGGGTCATGTTTAT
Source organism: Hoplostethus atlanticus (assembly GCA_034670405.1). NCBI lineage: Eukaryota > Metazoa > Chordata > Actinopteri > Trachichthyiformes > Trachichthyidae > Hoplostethus > Hoplostethus atlanticus. The sequence continues at coordinate 864,468 of JAXDDX010000106.1, forward strand.
GTTGCTGTGGTGCAAATAAAACGGCCCTGCTGGCCTGTTAACTCTGCCTCCTGCCTGTGTCTCTGTCTGTCACGGACCCCGGTACTGTAGCAAGTTGCTACACTAAAATTAACACATTTTCCATTTGTGAAGAGAACAAAAACAGCAGCTCATAATGATATAGATCATTCAATCTTTTCTAACAAAAAGGATGTTTTATGTGCTCCAGGGATTAAAACAAATATATATAAATATATTTCCAGAAAAAAAAGTTAAGTTGAATTCCTGCAACTAAAAGTGTTCAGAGTGAACACTGGAGAATGAACTGCTCAAACCAGAATGACCTTAATTTCATCCAGTGAGTGCAGCCATGTCAGACATCAAAAGGCTCCATTTGTCAGCGAGATCATTTTAAAAGCACTTCAATGTATCAAGGAGACGCTGGGAAAACAACAATTGGATATTGAGCGAATTATCTTGATGCACTGGAGGACTTCTTGAAATCAACTGAGACAGCACCCTTTAATTCCAACAGTGAAACATTTTTCTTTCACAAGGCAAAATAAGCAAAATGCTTATAATCTGTGAATGAAAAGCGAGAGAAAATATCCCACTACTTAATTTTCAGCAAAACATTGGACCCAAAAATGACCCTAACTTTAACCAAATTATTTTAGCTGCCTAAACCAAATGGTTAACTAACCTTTTTCCAGTCCTTGGTGAACATTGTTGCCTTGCCTGTAATAAGGGAGACTGGAGACACAAGACGACCTCGTCACGTCAGACACGAAGCATTCAAGAGGTCAACCGATGCTGGGCTTGGCGATAATTATTTTCATGAATCAATAGACGTGAATAACACCCATTCAAGGATTTCTTGCTTTTGGAAGGTTAGTCTGATTGCTTCCTCTCAATATTGACGTTTTTTACAAGTTTGAAATATAATGGAGTAAAAAGAGGATATATATATATATATATATATATCTTTGAAATACACAGCATGAGATTCATTTTATTCACTTATATATTGCGCTTGATTTAAAAAATATATTTTTTCTCTGTGGTAGAAAACCTAGGATGGATTTTCATTTTGATTGACACCAACTCGACTCCATCCAATGAGTGCAGTGGTAGCTGATAAAAAAGTGTCATACAAATGGATCTCTGACAATTTTGTCAATAATGTGGACTAACTATTACATGATATTGATCCATGTGAAAAGGCCTAACAAACCACATGCAAGGTCATGAACTCAAAACAGGTTAAAGTACATGGTTAATGCTACCACTACTATTATTGTTGTTATCATTATTATACTTGAGTATTTCCCTGACATTTCACCCCAAGACTCTTTTCTCTTTGAGTATTTTTGATTTTCTTTGTTGGTTGAAATGCTTTATTTTGATTTGAATTCATATCAATCATTATGCACTCTTATAAAACAACTCAATCACCCAGTAATGATATTTTCCCCAGAATCTCCCTCACTGAGGCTCTTCAACCATGTTGATTTTTCATCTACATAATTTCACAGAGATTCACTTAACACAAGGGTTCAGCGTTCTCCAGATGGCATTGCTCACAGGACAATTTCACCCTGAAAAAACTCAACACTCAAAAATGAAATGTAGATGTGCAAAACTGTTTTTTGGGATACTGATAATGTGTAAAGTATATCAGTAAGTGCCCCTTTGAGTACAGTGCTTTGCTAATAAAAATGTAGTTACATTCCACAGTATATAAATAACTGATGTCATCACAAAGTTTGGGTTCTTCCCAAACAGTGTTGTGTTGGCAGGCTGCTACACCACGTCCAATCTCCAACCCTGATCAGCCAATAGGGTTGACTAAACCCGCACACGGCAATCTATTTAGAAATGCCATAAAAATCTTGAAAGCATCACAGATTAAAACCCTGGTATCAGCGATCATGTTAACTATCATTATTTCATCAGCAGGGATCTTTTCAAATAGTGTATCATTGGCTTTGCACTGTACAATACTAGAGCGGTGGAATTCCCTTCAAGATCATGAGGATAACTACATCTGAATTCCTTTGTCAGTGATCTCTGTGGGTAGCTATTCTTTTCCCAACAAGACCCACTCCACTCAACTGAGATCTTTGACATTTTTTAGATTGCATCCCCGTTGGATGTAATGGGTCAGGTTGGAAATTTGGGTGAGATGCTGTGTAGGTATAAGCCTCAGTGTAGGGCATGTGAATATACATCTGGTTGTGTTGAAAGTGGGTGGGATGCCGGAGTCTTTTGGACATGTCACAATCCTCATTCATACAAAATGTACAAGATGGGAGAAGCCCACTTGATAACCCCGATACCTGCTTTCACCCACCCACTTCTCTCTAACTTCCGAGGCAGGTTTCTGCATAGGTGCTCAGCGAAGACCGCAACACTCGACATGCACAAGGAGCGTTACATCATTCTCCTTGATATGCAATGCAAGATTTAACAACTTGTGCACTATCTAACCTGGGCTAATAAAATTATATGATGTAGAACATACAAATCCTCTGGCGCACAGGAAGTGATGCGTTTTAAATTTGTGACTGCAGCAACAGCGGTTTGTTTGGAATAAACAGAGGAAGAATTGGGTGGCATGAGCAGCGGTAGCCACCACAGCTGAACAGACAAAGAAAAGAACCAAAACCTGACATTTACTGTTGATGTTTTAGAGAGCTGAACATTTGTCTCTTAACAAACTCCATTGTAGTAATATCTCAACGCGACTGCGGGAATAAGAAAAATATACCACCGAGCAACAAAATGAGGCCAGAAACACAAGGCATATCACCAATCGCTGTTGTTTTTTTCATTTAACATGTGGAACCACTGGGATGGCCATGGCAGGGGTGTGATTCAGACTTGACCCCAGGTAGCTAAGCTGCCTAAGCAAGCCTGCAGCTACATGTCTAGTGATCTTCTCTCGACTTTTCAGCGGGTCTTAGGATGCTGTACATTAATTAGTGTCTGAGTGGGCGGATGTTGTTTTACCAGTCAATAGGAAGCTACCACCGACTCAGACTGCTCCACTGACCAAGTTATATGATAAGAGGCTAGACGGCAATCATTCACTTTGATCTGACAGATATATAGATGTCTACTGAAGTAGTAATAGTAGTAATTAAGTCATCTGACAGCTGTAACTACTTTATAGCACCCACTGTTAATACACTGTCACTAAGTGATTCACTGGACTGAAGACAAATACTTATTATACTTGTATTGTTGAGTAAAACATTATTTTCCATTTAAAAACACAAATCCCTATAAATCCCTATCGTTTTAAAATATTTGAAACACCATTAAAACACTGAAACATATTTGACCATGCTCATGTATGGCTATTTGTAATTGCTTATTATGTAGTGTGGAGAATTACCAATCAATTAAATCAGAGCAATTGTAGGGCTATAAATATAATCCATTGTACATAGAAACAAATAATCAGATTGTTATGGGTATGGGATCCAGCCCAATCACAATCTTTATGATCATGCATCATGATATTTGAAATCCCTCTCAAGTAAACCTGGCTGCAGGCTAATTGGACCGTTGTATTTTTCTAAATATTAGTAGCTTCTCTACAAAAGCCCCTTTCGTGAGTGTCGTTTTTAATTTCATTTGCTTAACAGACAAATGTATAAAGCATATGATGAATAATTTTTTTTACAACTGCCATATTTGAAATTAGGTTACTTTAATAAGCAAAGTGGAGCGGAATTTGTTCACAGAGCATTGCTTATGTGTGCAATCAAAATCACTTCAACTGCAAATGGCACGGTATGCTGCACTTTTAATGGTCAAAATGAATGGAAATAGTCAAAAAATGAAGATTCAACAGGCCATATTAGAAAATAATATTCCATGCAAGCCATCACCCATAGATTTATACCATAGTACATACTAACCAATATTTAGGCTAACAAGCTTCAGACATAGCTTTCCGCATCATGAATTGCAGTGCATTATTAATGATTTGGCTTGGTCCCAGGGTAATAACAACAGCTTATATGCACTAAACACAATATCAGTTGTCAATTAAACACTAACTATTGACATTTTTATACCTGTATGAGCCATGACCCCTTCCTGCCACCCCCAAGCCCTCCAATCGTGTCCTCCAGCCCCTTGGATTTTATTCATCCAACGTCACGCCGCATAAAACGTGTCCCATCCCATTGAGGAGAAGCAATCAAACGCATCTCGCGGAGTTACTCGGAAATGCAGATATTCCTGGACATGTAAAATAGCCAGCCGCGAGTACTTCTGACCAATAAGCCCCAGTAAAAACCCATGCGCCTCCACTCCCCATCCCCTGAGCCTTCTGTCGCAATCTCTTACAACATAAAATGCTGTCTCCATTTCTGAGAGGCAATCAAATCTATCTGGCCCTGAAGTGGTAGTGAAACCCTCTCGGCATCACGTCCTTGTTTTTGTCCGCCAGGCCTATATCTGTATATATCTAACAATGTGCAGCTACTCTGCTACAAAGTCAGTAGTGTAATTAATGGGAAATGGAACCCCAGTTAAAGCAAGTCTCTTTCACCGGTAACCATTGTCCCACCGTACTTGTCTCACGGTGACAAATCAGAGCGACATACTTTCGGACATCTAAACTCGCCGGCCATAAGTGAATCTGACACCTCCTGCCCCCATATCCTCTCCCTCATCCTCTAACCCGCTGCTGTTGCAATCTGTCACAACATAAAATGAGTTCTGTCTCCATTTGTGGGAAGCAATCAAATCTATGGAGCCAAATCCATCCACACACTGCATCATGTCTTTGTGGTGGGCTGGCATGCCTATAGCTGTTAGACCATATGACCAAAAAAAAGTTTTTAAAAGCATTGACCCCTTTTACTCCTTTGGGTTTATATTTTTGTTGTGTATCATATTATTCATTATTCATCTTGAGGTAATGGTAAGACATTTTGAATATATTTTCTTTCAAAGTTGTGCAAAATCCTATGATTTATTATTCTAGATCCCCTTCAATACATCTTGATGGGATTTTAGAGTGCCGGGCGTGCCCTGCTTCAAATGTCGGGATACCTGTGTCATTTATGGATGGCATTTGATTCCATTTCCTGGACTCACAAAGTAAACAAAAAATTATCATTCTTTCATCCATCATGAAAATATAAACTAAAAAAGTATATAAAAGGACAGAGGGTGCACTTTTGGGTAGTTTATTTTTCGGTCCAATTTCTTTATTGATTTCCATAGAAAAATTAGGGGAGAGGACTGAAACAGGATGGGGACACTTCTACCACGGAGCATTGTAATATCAATGTAGGTTAGGTACACAATGGTAGCCATGGTAGAAATCCACCCATGTTGTAATATGGCTGTTCAGGTGATATAACATGCCCTCTAGAGGTCATATTGGAGGTCCTTGAGTTGGCTGTCTCAAAAGTACGCAATACACATGGTTAATTTCTGTGCTGTTTTTAGTTGGAGTGTTTAGATCATGTCAGCTAACTAGCTAACGTAGCATCTGGTCAGCTTACTCTCACTGTCTCAATAAAACATCTGATTTGCACAATAGAATACAGTGTTTTCCGCAGGAAAATGATAACAGAGCTGTCATCTTTTCTTTTTTTATTAATTACCAATAACATGTTACCTGCTGCCTTGGGGCAGCTAAAGGCCAGTCAGAGTTTGGCTCTGAAAAAAGCCTGTTATTTTGGCTATTTAAAAAAAAAAATAGATTAAAATGGAGGTATCTAGATACATGTTTTTCTGTATCCACGATAGAGTAAGGTTGGCTAACGTGACTGCAGACGAAAAGTGATGCAGTGAAAGGAAATGCAGTCAAAGTTGTTATATTTATTTTAAATAACTAATACTCTTGTATATATAATCTTGTGTAAGATTATTGCTCACGTGGTCAGAAATGTGTGTTAAAATAAGCTCCCAAAAATACTGTTCCCCTCTACTTGCAGTGACACTGTTTGGCCTGCAAGTGTCACTGATAACCGCTGTATTCCACTATGGAAGTTAATAGTTTGATCCCAATGAAATTCATGAAGACAATGAAATATTCATTTTGTGGGAATTTCCCAACCATTGCGGTCAACAGTTCTTGCTAAGGCCATGCCTATTGCCTAAATTTCTGCGGGAAACCCTGGTACATGGCTGGTCGCGAGTAGAGGCCAATATGTTAACATTAACATTAGTTGCTTTGCTAAATTAGCCTGCTGGCTAGCTAGCATTTTGGAGTAGAGGCTAGGGCTAAAGACAAGACAGTTTACTGAGCCACAGTACCCTACATTTGGAAACAAATCTACATGATTGAAACATTCATTTTCATTTATAATGTTAATTAATTGATCTACACCCACACCATCTTTTTCAGATAGCTCTTTTTTTCTAGCCCAGGTGTTGTGTCTTCAACAATTATTATTAAATGGCCAGTTCTCCAATGGACCTCCATGATGCCCCCACTCATGGTTTCTAGGAGATTTGTGACACAACTGCAAAGCCAGATTTGTGACACAACTGCAAAGCCTTGATACTGTACTAATAAAGTATAGATGCAAGGTGTGGGGACTACAATGGCGCTGCTGTACCACTGTGAGGGACCAAGCAGAAAGGCTCGAGGACACAAGGTGTAAATTAATAAATTATCCAAATAAACAGTTCAGGAATGGGCAACACAATTTCAAATGTATGTGTGGCGGACTGGAGGGAGGGTGGGGGGAGGCTTAATTGGATCCAGGAGAGAGGTGAGTTAGTGGACTGCTTCTTTCCTGGATCCGGTACCAGCTGCAGCCAGTTGGGACTGATTGCAGCTGGGGCCTTTTTAACGTGTGTGAATGTGAGTGTGAGAGGGACGCGCCAGTGTGAGAGGCTGGCGGCGTGGATGCAGGAGCCGGCGGCGATCGGAAGGATCGAGGGCCGGCAGACTGGAGGAGCGGACAGTGAGCCAGCAGCAGCCGCGTCTGAGCGGGGTCCGCGGCTGGAGTGCCGGGACGGAGGCGCGAGCTGGAGACGACGGAGTGGGAGAGCGCGCGTCTCCCTCCGCGTCGACGACCGACGGAGGTCCCCAGGGGTGCAGTCGGGAGCCGCCTGGAAGAGCTGGTGACAGTCGGGGTTGGGGCGGGATGCCCCTGGAAGCCTGGCAGGCTGGCCGGCTTTGGGGTTCCGTGGCTGACCCGCCGGGGAGGACTGAGGTGCGTCGGCGGAGGGAGACGGCGCTACCAACTGCCGTCAACACCGGGGCCAGGTTTATTGACGGTGATAATAAAACGGCCCTGCTGGCCAACTAACTCTCCTCCAGTCCGCCGGCCCTCGATCCTCCCGATCGCCGCCGGCTCCTGCATCCACGCCGCCAGCCTCTCACACTGGCGCGTCCCTCTCACACTCACACTCACATTCACACACGTTAAAAAGGCCCCAGCTGCAATCAGTCCCAACTGGCTGCAGCTGGTACCGGATCCAGGAAAGAAGCAGTCCACTAACTCACCTCTCTCCTGGATCCAATTAAGCCTCCCCCCACCCTCCCTCCAGTCCGCCACAGTATGTAATACTGAAATAAGGAAAAATACACAGTAAGTGCCCTTTAACTTAAACCGAAGTCAACTAAACGAGACAACAACTGAGTTCTAAACAAAACAAACTGACCTGCCAAGTGACACAAAGGGGGGTGTATATATATATATATATATACAGGCCAGGGCTAGCCTAACAGAGAAAAACATAAATAAATCTATGAGGCGAATAAAAGTGAAAAGTAAGTAATAATGGTTCAAAGTAAATTTCAAAAGAACATAGAGTACAAAGGTTGCAGACTCTCCAATAAAGTTATTGTAATCTGGAGATCCCCTGCAGAGGACTTGGAGTTGACAGCTTCCTTTCACTATAAAAGGCTGCCTTAAAGTTCGGCACACCTTTTTAATGGTGGACACCGATTGAAAGGTGTCCTTGTGGCTCAACAGTCCAGGTTTCATAAAATAGACTCATCACGTCATGGGTTTAAATGCATGCAACCCTGTCTATCTTTCCTGTCAACCCCTCTGTATGCTATCTAATGAAGCAGAAATGCCGTAAAAAATAATGTTTAAGAAAAGAAAGGCAGTTCACTTTTATTTGTTGAAGTGCTTTAGTTGTGGTGGTAAAAAAGCCACTCTAGGGTATGAGCCTGCATCCTTGAACAAAAGACCATCATAGAGATGAGAAATGACTTCAGGGAAATAGGCTGTTGAGACAGTAACACACAGATGTGCTCTCTCTCGCTCTCTCTCTTTCTCTCTCACACTCTCACACACACACACACACACACACACTATAAGGCTCCATAGAAGTCTCTCGACACTCTCACACACACACACACACACACACACTCAATTTGGGGCTCTATCAAGGGTGAAAGAGACTGTAATGGCACTATTTGCGAAGTTGCCCTCAGTACAAAATACCCAAAACTTTTGTCAGAGTTCAAATTTGGGACAGCATCAGCCAGGATTTTAAAGAAGGAGGCTTGTGACTGGAAGGTCAATGGTTCGAAACCCTGGATTCACCAGTAAAAATGTAGACGCAGGGAAGTAAATGAGTGTCACTCTCCCCTCCCTCCACAACTATTGTCAAAATGGTCTGTCGCCTAAACTACTCCAGAGTGCCAGCAGTAGAGGGCCAATGTTACGCTGGCAAAGCTCCCAGGAGTTAATGTGTATAGCAAGGAAGTTTCTCCCATTGCATGAAAACCTTGTAACTCCATTATTGCCAGATTTACTGAAAGGTCATACTGTCCTTTACAAGCACAGTAGGTTTTATGACCCTTGGGCCCATCGCCAAACCTGTTGTATGTCTTCAAAAATGGGATAATAATTTTCTTTTTTGAAGTTCCTGAAAAGTTGAGATTTTGAAAAAATACATGGTTGTCACACAGTAATATGTACCAAGTCAACCTGTTCTAGGAAAACGCTAAAAGTTTGCATTGGGCAACTTTGCTCTTTGGCACCCCCGAGTGGAAGCAAAAGGTAATCTTTGAATTTTTGAAAGTTTGAAGGACTTCATTACCCAGAAATCCTGTCAGTAAACTCAATATCTTCATCTTAGTGGCTGCAGGGGGTGGAGGTGGTGAAGAAGTTCAGCTATCGTTGGTGAGTCCAGCTTTCTCTGGATGGAGCGTTCACTTGCTGCTGGTTAGGAGACACTTCTGGATATCACGCTTTAATTGTGTTTTGTCACTTCCTGTGTGTTTGGTGAAGATTTCCTGCCAGTGAATTTAATATTTAATTTGGGCAAATAGGGCAAATCTATAGGGGTCTCAGTTAGTGGGGATGTTGCAGGTCAAATTTGTGGTTTAGGCTGAAGAGGTTTTTTTTACAGCTTTAAAATCAATGTTTCCAATGCTCTCGGTTGTGTGGAGAAAAACCTTCACATCCAGAGGACCAAGCCAAATTGTAAACATTGAAAAAAAAAAACATCTACCATATTTTCTCAGTTTCTGTTTGAGGAATAAAGTTCAGCCTACGGCAATGGCATGTGCTGAGTCAACTTATAATAACAGGTTACAATTCTATCTCAGTGCTGTTTTGCCCGACTTCAGTACATTACTCAGCATGTAAACTCCTCGCTACACAAGAAGATCAGATCACTGCTACAAATCACTCTACGACTGAAGTCAACAGAACACTGAATTTCGATGCTCTGGAATATGTCAGCGTTTTCAATTTGTCTGATGGCAAACTGCTCAGGGAGTGGGGGACGGATCTGAGTGCATTAAAAGTTTTTGGCAAACAAACACAGACAGGATGATGAGTGTCTTGTCTAGTATGCCTCTATGTATCTGCCTATTTGTCCCTTTTATATCTATCTATCTGCATGTGTACCAGTTTCTCTATATGTCTATCTTTCTGCCCGCGGATCTGTCTGATGTTTGGTTATTTGCATTGTCAAGTTCCCCAGAGCATCAACTAGAAAGAAGCCAGAGAGGGAGAGAGAGAGAGAGAGGCAGCACTCCTTCCACACCATCAGGGGTGTCTGACAGATGCTGACAGGTCATTTCAATGAACTGTCTGACTGTGGGAAATATATCTACCAGAGAGAGCGAAAGGGAGAGGAAGCGAGAGGCAGACTACTGGAAGTCTACGTGGAGGTGAAACCAAACCCGACACAAAGAGAGAAGGGAGGGGATGAAGACAAAGTGAACAGGGGAGGGAGAAAACAAATAGATAGTTAAATCTTGAGGGAGAGAAAGGCAGGAGAGAGAATATTAGGTAAATAAAAAGAATTTCCATGACCCACTAGAGGACAAAAAACAAATAAATACAGTATATGTACGTATCACACCATGCCTCTTATATCCTGCTGTGTGCAGGGAGATGGTGAGTTACTGCCTGGCTGTTGACATTTCATATAACTCAGAGAATAGAGCCGAAAAAAAAAATCATTGTGTATTTCACCTGACATGGCCTCTTTCTTTATATCCTGAATTCTGTTTCCATGCTGAGGTACTTGTGGATGTGCAACTATGGCGGGTAGGGCTAAGTGCCTTTAATCAAGTATGAAACTTAAAGCTGCCCTAGGCAAGATTTTTATGTCCAAGTCTTATCAGCCTAAATCACAAAGTGGGGCTGCAACAGAGAAGAGCGTTCCATCCCCGCTAATTTAGGTGTCGTAGATTCACCCTATTTGCCCCAAATTTAATTCTGGTGTTGGCGTGGTCGCTTGTGGGAAATCTTCTCGGCACCCAGGAAGTGATGAAGCAAAACTTGAGGCGCAAAATAAATAAAGTGTATTCCAAACAGCAGCAAGTGAAAGCTTCTAAACAGCAGCAAGTGAAAGCTTCCTCGGCCAGGAATGAGACGCCTATGTAATGTGATGTCATCAGCATCATTGGCACAATTTTTTTTTAAATCTCCTAGTGCAGCTTTAAAAACATGCCTTCTATACAATGCAGTGATGTTCAAAATCACCGCTTTTTTTCTCCTAATATGGCGGCAGAAAAATGCAGAATAATAAATAACTCCTATTCCTTGTCTACAGCCAAAACTTTTCTTTATGAAGTACAGCGGGGAGTTCTTAAACTTTCGCCAGTATCAAAATGACAAATTCCGGCTCTTGTCCTGGGGCCCGGGCTCATTAAAGTATATTGCTACTTTTATCTTGCGAGCGAAACAACCAGCAGTAGGCCCGCAGCCCATTCGGGGTCCTGTCTGTTTGAGAAAAGCGTGATTTATTAAGTAAGGCAAAGTCAAGTCAAGATTATGGCTGAAAGTGATTTGGAAGTGGCTCACCGCACGACGGGTCACACTCATCAGACTGTCAAGCAGTCAGTCAGTCTGCCAGCTAAATGATGTTCATGGTGGCTGTAATGTATCTCCGTCTAGCTTTCTCACTTCCTGCCTGTCTGCCAGCTTTGAATCGCTGCATCCCTATAGGGGTTAAGCCTAAGATGCCTCTTTTGATTAGTATGAAATAACTGACATGTCACATCAAAGTCTATGCATGCATGTGTTCATATAGATACATACATATATACATACATAACCTCTTCTTGATTGACTCTTGACTCTCTGGACTTTTTAAGACCCTGTCACCTTCCTCATCCAATCAGAGCAGAGGAGCGCAACTTCGCTCAAACACCATTTGTCAACAATATTCTCATTCATCCTGAGCATTGGTTTAAGGTCCGCCTATTTCGGCGATGATACTTTAAAGTCCTAACCTTTCAACTTCAAGTCCTCACAGTTCAGCACGCTACACAATGTAATTCTCCATTAATTCATTCATTAACTCTCCAGCTCTGAGCGTTGTCCATGCAACCAGAGCTCCAGTGGGAGAAGTAAATGGTGACAGGATACCATTTAGAAATGACAAACAAGAAGACCTGTGGAAATCTCTCTAAGGTATTATAAGCTACAGTTAGGTTGCCATTTGGTCTGTCCCACAGAGACCACATAGCCCCATTAACTGAAGTTGACAACTGAGCGTTATTAGTGTTATTCACATTGGAATAGTATTACGTAGAGAATTACCGCAACTACCTCTGAGTTTTGCAGAGGTGCATTCACAGGCGATTTTATATCGAGTTATCTTGAGATTGAACTCAAGTCAAGTCAAGTCAAGTAGAGTTTATTGTCATTTCAGCCATACATGTAGCACATACAGCCAAATGAAATGTCATTCCTCACAGGACCAAGGTGCAAAAAGAATAACAGAACATAAGACATGACATAAAATACAACCAACATAATAAATAAAAATAAAATAAAATATAAATATAAATAAAATATATAGTAGAAAAACAATGTGCTCGCCCACTTCAGTCTCCTCAGGATGTGCATCCGCTGCTGGGCCCTCTTGGCTAAGTTGGTGGTGTTCAGGGACCATGTGAGATCATTGGCGATGTACACACCCAGGAATTTGGTGCTGTTGACTATCTCCACAGTGGAACAGTCCACAATCAACTCTTTTGTCTTGTCGACACTGAGGGTCAGGGTTCTTCCCTTGTTTCATCATTGTTGCTGATGAGGCACACCACTGTTGTATCATCAGCAAACTTAATTATGTGGTTTGTACTGGAGCAAAGACAAAAGTAATCAGATTCAAGTGCATCTGTAGAACCTGTAACAAATCAAAGCAATAGTCAAAACAAAATAATCTGTACACTGCCAATATATCCATCTTAATCTTACTCATTCTTAATATTGTAGTTTTCTTATAACAAAAAATCTACTAATGAAGGTGAGATCATTTTAAAGAGGGTAACCTCAGTAAAGAGCATAGTGACTTTGACAAATTGTTTCTTTAATAATACAGTATTTGCATGGAATTTCTGATTTGACCATGGATGATGGTTACAATAGTTTTTTTTTGTTTTGTTCATTTAACCTCCTATCTGGGATCCGCTGAGGATTATTATTGTATTAAAAAAGCTCTCTGTGTAATCAGAGTCAACTAGAATGACTTTGACAACGACAATGACTGCTGCGGTGAGTCAGCAAGCGCATTGTGTGTATTTTTGCAATATTTTAACGTGTCAGTGTGACTTCTTTTCCTTGATCGACCCTTCACACAATATCCAATGTCTCCTCTGTACTCCTCTGGTTTATCCCAACAGAGGATTCACTCAAAAGACAAATGGCGTTCTAAAGAGTTTTGCTGGTCATGACCAAAGGGGAAACTTTCAATGGTGCTATAAAGAACCTCCTTTGTTATAGTTTTGGTCCTGTAAAACACTTTTTGGTACTTTTTAGCGCTATATCTGTAGAATCCTTTTTACCCGTTGATTAACACCACTTCTTGGTGGTAGATACTACTGCTAATGCTACTACAACTACTGCTACTGCTACCACTACTACTGATACTGCTACTACTACCGCTTCTACTGCTGATACTACCACTACTACTACTACCGCTACTGATACTGCTACTACTACCACTACTACTACTACTGCTACTGCTGATATTATTACTCCTACTGATACAACTACTATTACTGGTACTGCTATTAGTTCATACTACTATTAATAATACTATTACGACAACTTTTACTGCTACTCATAACAACAACAACAATACTACTACCACTAGAGCAGCTACTACTACTACTATTACTACTACTAATGATAATAAACACTATGACTTTGATCAGATTTTTGGTGGGGTTTTATCACAGCTTTTGTTTTTAGGAGCAGTGAATACAAAACAGCTACCATGTAATGTAGGCAAAGGGCGTAGCGACTTTGACAACCACTTTGAATGATGCAGCGAGAGAGCAACAACTGTGTGTGTGTGTGTGTGTGTGTGTGTGTGTGTGTGTGTGTGTGTGTGAGTGAGAGAGAGATATCATCTGTGGGGTTTCTGTGTGTGTGTTTCCTGTCATTAGCCTTGGATATATGACTCCTGCTGTGTCAAAGAATGACTGGGCATATCTTTTTTTGGGAAAGTGTCAAAAAGTTTTGCCAGAGAGGCTGAAAAAAAAACACGTAAGACAAACGCGTAGCCTTACAGTGACTTCTTTACAGTAAATGCACAGGTGGTTAAGGATGAAAATAAATATGAATGCCAGGTGGAATGGACAATTAAAAAAAGGTTTTGCTGCAACCGTTAAAGTCAGAGAGAGGCACTGAGTTCCCGGGTTAGATTGTCTGAAAGCCACCAGTGTTAAGTTGTTCTCTTTGTAGCTGATAAAGGCTGCAGGGAATACCTGGGGGGATGACACACACACACAGTTTATAAATACACACACAGATGCATGCAATAATGCAGCTAAATTTAACATAAACATATACACACACACACACACACAGGAAGCCACCAGCTGGGAACATTTAAATCCAATCTGCAAATCCGACCCAGCTCAATGCTCAGTTTGCTCATGTGGATTCCCCCCATCCCCCCGCCACACACACACACACACAGGCAGAAAAATGAACACACACAAATGTACAAACACACACGTGCATGCTCATGTGGCCACACACATACTCACTCTCACAGAGCAAGAGAGAGACTGAATATTTCAAACACACACTTGAGCGACACACACCACATTGATTGACCTGACCTTTGTTAATGTCACCGCTGCCCTATTCTAAGTCCTCCTGGGTCGCCTCTGGTTCTGATTGGCTCATGTTGCAGTCATGCTGATTGGGTAAAAGTTTAAGGATAACCTAGCTTTTTTCTAGGGACAAGGAGAGAGAGAGAGAGAGACAGAGAGTTGTGAACCCTTTTGAATTACCTGCATTCCTAGCCTGCCTGCCTCAGGGCAGGTTAGTTACCAGTCTAAACCACAGTTGAAGCTTAATTGGTACTCCCGTAACACTGATCCGACTGGAACACAATGTTTTTCAAACAAAGTTCTGCCATCCTAACATTCAACGCTATTAGCCTACCCTGATACCTGATTCTTGTTTGTAGGATCAAATACCCACGCAGCACTCCCATCTCTTTATTCACATCAATTAAAGGATTTATATAACGCCGAGGAAGACCCATGTCTCATCCAATGTCCATCATGGCCTGTCCATTCATAGATGAGGTCGTGGTCGTGGATGAGGGAGTTAGGATTGTACGCAGGGCTTTCCAAAGAGAAAGAACTTTCAGGGACAGATCAGACATGCTGGTTTACCCGGACCAACATGTGTTTGAGCGAAATAGGTTCTCAGGTGAAAGCATTAATTAGATCTGCAGATTACTAATGCCACATATAGAAAACAGCACGCACCACAGTAAAGCTCTCACCGTCCCACAGATTGTGTGCATTGTCTCCGTTTTTTGCAAGTGGTACATTTACAGTCTTGAGGTTTCATATATGGCATGGTTTCAAGTATAATATCTTTAGCACACCTTTTCAGGTCTTTAATATTGTTGGAATACCCGATATTTAATTAGGTCTATCAACATTGTTAATACAATACAATTCCCTCCCTTTGTTTATGGCAGTCATATTTCTCTTTTTTGTAAATTCTCAAAATTTTTGTAATATATCAATAAATAATAGTGAATATAAACAAATTAATTAATGAATAAATAAATAACACCAGAAGAATTATATATATAGTCATTAATTTCCCTATTTCTGTATTTGTCTCTCCCTGGGAATGCTGGTAGTTGGTAGGTCTTCTTAGTATCTTCTGTGAGACTGGACCCTATGAAAAAAAGGTAATAAAAAAACCAACAAATGTATGTGATCATTCGTGTTAACCTGACCACTTAGCCAGATACCTTTAATACTAGCTTCACCTTTAAGTATTGTCACACAAATAGCATTATAGCAGCATCTCCTACAAATCGTTGTGGTGCTTCCGGCAGGACTTGAGGTTGTGGCAGTTCTAGTTTTCCCATCAAGAAGGAGTGCTCCAAAATCACTCTCCTGGAATGCACCTCCATCACTATGACAGCCGTAGGTCGCTACATCAACCATTTCTAGTTCACGTCACACATACTGCCATAGGAATAATGGAAAATGTCCCTTTTGTAATTGTCAAAGTCACTTCCTGATCCTCGGGGTGCTTTTATTTCTATGGGCGCTCCCATCAACGCCGCTGAGGCAATTCAGTAAGTTCCAAAAGCCTCCAAAAGTCACTGGCGATGCCCTTCTGCTCTGGAGTCCCAGTTGGGAAATGCACAGACTGGTCTTTTTAAAGCCTGCTAAATGGCATTGCAAATTTCAGACAGGACGCCACACTCCTCAAACATCCTCAAAGTCACAGCCAGCCAAAATGATTTGCAGACATTTGGAAGTCGCAAAAATGCATCGTTCTGCAGGCAAACTGAAATCACCCTGTTGCCTCCTTGCCCTATGCCAAGGACGTTCCAGCCACGTCTCTTATCGTCTTTCTAACAGTAAGCAAAGCTGTTCCTCAGGCCAACAAGTACAAACCCATCATGTTTCATGCCACCAATGGAAGCAGCATACAGTGTTACAGTGTTTTTTTGTTTTCTTTTGCGGATGTCTGAAGATAGCTGAAGTTTCCTACAGCGCCACCCCAGTCCTGGAGTTTTGACGCACGCGGTCATTAAGAAAACACAGCAAGGTACGTGGATGGCAAGTTCATGCCTTCATACAGAGCCCACATGCGTCACAGGAAGTGTAGGGCAGTTCTGCTCTACTGTAGGGAGAAAGCTCATCATAGGGTGGTAGTTAGTTCAATTTGATAGGCTGAATTTGCGATGATCGTGATTTGAGTGGAAATTGCCACAGTAACGTGAACAAAACCGGATAGCGTACGTATCGACTGCTAATTGTATTTCTTTACAATAATGTATGAACACAAACATACAGTCATAGCATTTACCTGCACAAGGCAACGTGCAAAGATACTTGCTATTGTTTGCATGCTCCATCTAAAAGCACCTTTACCCTCCTCCTCCTCTCCCTCTGGTCTGTTTCTCATGGGGGGGGCATTGCTAAGATAAATAGATGGAGGGAAGGGCAGATAGAGGAGGGCTTGATGGATGGACCGAAGGAAGGCGAAGAAGTTAGGTTGTAAGTTATTAATTTTAAGCATGAACACACACACACACACACACACACACACACACACACACACATCTACCAAGGTGTTTGTGGGTATTAAGCCCAATGGTAATGTCCATATGAGTGATTGATAAGTGTTTTGTATAAGTGTGTATGTCTCAGCACCCACAAGCTGTGTATGTGTGTGTGTGTGTGCACGCTTCTATTGTTTCAGCACAAAAAGGACTCCCATATCTCACCCACATCTCATCTCTCTCTCTCTCTCTCTCTCTCTCTCTCACAGTGTTACTTCTAGTAATAAGTACAGAAACACTTTTACTTTTTTAATTTCAGTAATAACATTGCGGTTATCAATCAAAAAATAAGTTGTTATTTTGTTATCACTCCCTCTAAATATCAGATTGAAGTCAAACTATCCAAAGACTACACCACCCTCATCCCTCCATTCGGTTTCTTCATAATTAGTCCTACACAAACACGTAGTCTTCACCAAAAGTGACTCAGCTGTGTTTTTAGTCGTCCATCTGTTTTTTTAATGCCTCAAGTCTATTTTGTTCTACTAACTGTTGTCCTAACGCACCATTTAAAAACCATTGAATAGACTTTTACATAATTTAAATCAAAGAATTTTGTTGCATTCCCTCTATAAAATAGAGGGAATGCCTCCAGCTCCAACCAACCAGGAACCAGCAACACTGAAAGACAACACATACAACACAGCCACACCACAACACACACACAAGTTCAAATTATGTGATTCAAATTCATTTTTTTAATGCAATTATTCAAGTTGAGCGGTTCAAATTCAAATATAAATGATCCAAATTCAGTTTCTAGTGACACATATTTCTGCCCATACAAAAGACCCTGATCTCTGGGTTGAAGTACTCACACTACTTTGATGAGAAACGGTAGAAAAGTTGACTTTAACCGGGTGGAAGTATTCCTATGTTGATTTTGTCAAGCGAAAGGATCACAAGAACATTGAACATCAATGCTCTGGTTTCCCTGGTCATTCACATGGGAGATAACGGAGTTATCCTGATTTCAGAGGGGATGCAATTGCATATTTATGGGCCTAACAGAAAAGTAATGTATGAGTGAGTAGTGTAGAGTAGTGTAATGTATTACTGCCCGCAGGGAGTAAGAAGTAATGTTATTACTTCTGAAATGAGTAACATATTACTTTTGAGTATACTGTACTTTAAGCTGGTATCTGCGCATCATATGGCATCAATGTAAGTCAATGGGCAATACTGCCTGATATTATAGTGGTAGAAGGCCCACATCCCAACTATTCTGCATTAGTACTGCAATTGTAGCTGTGGTAGAAGTTCCCCTTCCATCCTGTATCAGTATTTCACTGGTAGCCATGGTAGAGGTCTCCCATGCTGCATCTGTCCTGCATTTGTGCTGCAGCAGCCACTGCAGTCTACTTACTCAAAAGCAGTAAAGTGGAACTTAACAGCATACTGTGACACTGAACCTATGCTCCTCAGCATAGGTTCAGTGTCACAGTATGTCTCAGCTCAGTATGTCTCAGTATGTCTCAGCTCTCACGGCTCACAAGAACATCATTTGAATTTTCCCAACAATTAATTTCCCAGATTAAGCATTACTGCATCGGCAATTCACCGTTTCGTGCATCATACGCAGCAAACGGTGGACATTTTGGAGTGGCTCCATATGAAATTCAGAAGGATTATTTCAGGTACAGACAGAGAGTGCCTTTCTACTGGCACGCTCCCAGGCCGGTACACTTAAGCAGAATCACTTCTGACTGTTAACACGGTAAAAGGCTGTCTACAAACCCAGAGATCTTTAGCAGCGGCAGCAAAGCGTTAAATGGAAGAGCTGCTGTAGTACCAAGACCACTAATAGCCACGTCATTCTCTGTCCAATTCTCTGCTGCAGCCTCTCTCTAGTTCTCTTTCTCAAACATATGTTCAGCCTGTCAAAAGTGGACCCATGCCTCTTTTACTTTGGTATTGGAGAGGGGCCAATGCCCTACTGGAGGATTTCAGATTTCTCTCTCCCTACTTTTCATCCCTCCCCTCCCTCTACATCTTCACCTATTGGAAGAGGTCCAGTGGTCTCTCTCTCTCTCTCTCTCTCTCTCTCTCTCTCTCTCTCTCTCTCTCTCTCTCTCTCTCTCTCTCTCTCTCTCTCTCTCTCTCTCTCTCTCTCTCTCTCTCTCTCTCTCTCTCTCTCTCTCTCTCTCTCTCTCTCTCTCTCTCTCTCTCTCTCTCTCTCTCTCTCTCTCTCTCTCTCTCTCTCTCTCTCTCTCTCTCTCTCTCTCTCTCTCTCTCTCTCTCTCTCTCTCTCTCTCTCTCTCTCTCTCTCTCTCTCTCTCTGGTGCACCCGGGGTTTTTAAGATCTCAGGACTCTGAGGGTGATTTCATCCTTCACTGGGCCATGAAAGCTCTTTATAAGTACATCGCTACCACCAGCGCATTAATCGCCCCGGCCATATTGATTTGGCTGTTCTGTTGTGCAAGGCAGCATATGGAAGAGAGAGAGAGGGTGGGGGGGGAGAACAGAGAAGGAGGGATACTGGAGACGGAGAACGGTTGGTGGAGGAGAGAAAGAGAGGCAGGGCATTACGCACAAGTAATTCGATTTATATAATGAGTTGGTTTTAAAGTCGGATTGAGCTGAATGAATAAACGAATTTGGTCTTGAATAAAGCGAGCCGAGGGATAACAGCATTGCAAACAACTTATAGATGTACAATCCAGATGCAGTTATCACAGAAGACTTTCTTGCTGTACTGCAGAAAAGGGCAATGAACAAAATGCCATGAGAAGTTGTTTTGTAAAACCAACATTTTGTTTTATGTCAGGTGGTGCAAAGAGACACTTTTGTGTCAAAATAAAAGCTTTTTAACTTTTTTATTTTATTTTTTACATTATTTGAAAAAGAACAGGCCGTTTCATTAGTAAAGTAGGATAGATTGAAGATGATGAACTTCTATTTCAATTGCAGTGCTATTGTAGGATGGATGTGGAACTTTGGAAACCACTGCACCTTATGGAGGTTAGAAAGATTATAAAGATTTAACTTTATTATTTAGTTTTATTCTTTATGACAGAGGTAAAAAGGAGACTTTAAACGGCCATTAAGTAATTCATGACTTGTCTCAGCCAAGGAATGACCAATGACTAGGGAATTGC
Organism: Hoplostethus atlanticus; assembly: GCA_034670405.1. Lineage (NCBI taxonomy): Eukaryota > Metazoa > Chordata > Actinopteri > Trachichthyiformes > Trachichthyidae > Hoplostethus > Hoplostethus atlanticus. The sequence continues at coordinate 884,574 of JAXDDX010000106.1, forward strand.
AGCATCACATTTCCACAATACAAGTATGGTAAGCTGTAAGTGCAGAGATCCAACAGAAATATCTAGTGAAGAGGTATTATATATATCACATAGATATAAGAACTAATATATCACAATGCAATATTATACTGCTTTATTTGCTTTTTTTGGCTTGAGAAGGAGAGTTTTGAAAGCCAAAAACCTCAGCACCTGGCCAAGTAATCATTAAATCATTGGTATTGATCAACCCTATTGACCCTCCACAGATATATTATGGTACTTTTTGAGCTATGGGACAGCAAAAATCTTGGGGGGCGGATTTAGCTTGAGATTTCTGAACTCTTTTAGGAGGGTAAGTGATTGTAAAGAGGCAACTTCACCCTAAACTACCAAATAATGTCACTGACGGCTTTTGTGGAGTTTTACTAGCTGGCCTCTAACACTCTTAAATGATAAATAAAATAAAAGGGCAATGAGGGCAACGTTTTTACCCTGATATTTCAGGACGTTTCCGCAGGATCACAGTTGGAATATTGATTTCAGAAAGGCTCCAACAATGCTGGCTCCAAATCAGAATGCCCTTTTCCTTTTTAAAAGTGGATAACTTAATTGTCTAGAATCTAAAAAAAAGTATTACATAGATAGATAGATAGACAGACAGATAGATAGATAGACAGATAGACAGATAGATAGATAGATAGATAGATAGATAGATAGATAGGATGAAAGGAAATGTTTATATTGTATTCAAGGGAGTGTCAGCAGAGTTCAGATCAGAGTCCATAGTGGTTACTTGTTCACAAAGACCATGACACCACTGGCAGTGGGGGTTTTTTTGGCTCTGAAATGGAATAATGTTAACTTGCCACATGAATTCAACAACAGCTGGCTAAAAAAAATCCATATTTCATAGAGCAGAAGGCTCGGAGAAAGGTAGTCAGAGACCCGACTCTGTGTTTTGCTGTAGTGGCATTAAAAAAACGCTGAACTATTCACTTAAAGGGGAAATGCCGCTGAATCGAAGCTTTGAAATATGTTATTCCCTTCCTCTTTATGTGGACATTATAACTTATATTACTCAACAGCCATTGTCCCCCATAGCCAGAGGGAAGAGTTTGTACCATACTGTCTAATCTGACGTGATGCACCAATGAGGTTGGAGACATGAGGGTTTCGCTGCAGTGGCATCATAATGCTTAACTAGTCACTTAAATGTATTCAAGGAGAAGTGACTCTCAGCTTTGCATGTCATCTCTCTGCTATTTTACAGCACTGTATGTTTGCATAGATTTCGTAAATATACATTTGCAACCTACTCGAGTTATTTATTATTTATTCTTTTTTTAATTGTCTAGAAAAATACCCAAGTAAAAGAGCAACTCACTAAAAAGTGTTTGAGTGATTTTTCAAGTCATTTTCAAAATTGTCTTATGCAAATCCACTGAGGGATTATCCATTTCGGAGTTGTCCTTGCAAATAATTTGAAGAGTAATTTCCACGGTGGATGGTTTCTTTGTGGCTCATAACAACAAACCTCTTGTTATCAGTCACGGGAGGTGGAGCCTAGTGTTACAGTTTTGAAATACTCAAGTAGAAGCAAAAGTACAGCCTTTTAAAAAGCACTCAGAAGGGTAGTGTCATGGTAAAGATCGACTTAAGCAAAGGGAATACAGTCAGAAACAGTGTATAAACTAGTCTGATGAGTTGGTCACTATACTGCGCTGTGCTGTTTGATTGCATCCATATTGCATGTGTTTTTTACCTGCCATGTTAATGCAGGTGCAGCTAAAAATGTGAAATGTCTAAAAGCGGTATTGTGCACGTCAACGGACAGACTGTGGCAGTACCACTGCCAGGGTTAGGGGTTCAATTCCTCCTGGAGCCGACCATTTGGGAAACCTATTCACTCTTGGTACTTAAAGTGCTTTAACGCCTACCGAACGGCATATGTCATGAGAAGATCCTATTATTCGAGTAATGTGTGACGGCTCAGAGCCGAGTGAGGCGGCAGTGAGTCAGACATACATAGAAACACATCAGGTTAGCCAATGTGCAAATGCAAATACTGTTGCGCTTTGTTTTAGTGTCAGAAAATAAGTGGAAATAGCAGAGTGACAAACTGTACAGATAATGTGACATATAAGAGAAAATTTACCAAGAAAAGTAAAACAACATGATGCTGGACACGTTATTCTCATTCACTTGCATGTACTTGGAGTCCAAACATGACCCATTGGAAACCTTGGAGGAAATCTTAACCACATCACAAGCAGCTGGTTGAAGATGTGATACGAAGACTTTGATATGATGATGATATTAAAAAATACACTCAATAGTTACATTTCATTATTAAAATCCTCAGAACTCTCAGAAATGGAAAATGTCATGTCCACCTCCATTGTTCACCCTACTGAGCAAACTGAGATCAAACCTCTGTGTCTATTTTTCACATCTATCTGTTTTGTATATGCTCAAGGATGAAGCCATAGTATCAGATCCCGTCTTTGACCGGCTGCTTCTTGGTATGTGATCAAGATTTCCTCCAAGGTTTTGAATTGGTCACTGTCTGACTCTGTAATCCAGCTGTGAGCCGGTGAGTGAAGAGTGACTGGCATCAGGTGCCAGCCCACTCCACCAAATGACCCCTGCACAAGGCAATTAACCTTTAACTACTCCAGGGATGATGCACTGCAGGCAACCCTGTACTCCAGAGCAATGGTTTTAAATCATCATGTGTCATCATGACCCAAGACTCTACAGGGTTGCATCCCAACCATTACTACAGCAGCTCATTTAACTGATTAGCACAACTTCAACCAGCAAGGGAGGACTAATTAGTAAAGTGAGCTGCTGTAGTGTTTGGTTGGAACGAAAACCTCAAGAGTGAGTGCATAGAGTGCATGTAGGCTGCATGCAGTGTGTGTGTGCGAAAGGACAAATCCTAGTTACCTTTTGTGTGGCTAATAAAATAATTGTCTTCCTTGCAGACACCGCACCGTTTTGAGGCAGCAGAAACAAAGGCAGAGGCTTGGCCCGGAGCAGCCTCTCACAGCCTGGGGTCGCCATTAAATTTAGCTTTCATTGACTTTTATGTGCTGAAATTATGACTAACGTGTGTCTGAAAGATATATGCATCCCATTAGCCACGCTACCTTGACTACAGCTAAAATAATGGGGACTGATTCAGGGCAAGTTCATTTTTTCAGGAAAACTATCTTTACTATATTTTTTCTGCCTGCAAGATATTTGTGGCTCTGTTTATGGTTTCTGAAATCGAGGCTGATGTCCAGGCCCCTAGGCTTTGGATTGTTCTGCCTGAGCAGTGTCATCACTTAAATCTCTTCTTAAAGGGGCTCTGTTGTAGGGATTTTCCTATATTTATCCACATATATAATTAAATATGTTTAAAGATGGAATTGATTTGATTTTATTTTGTTTGAGTGGTTAAATGTAAAGTTATTGCATTTTCAAAAACACATTGTTTTTTACAGGGAGTTTCAGACCAACTTCAGTAAATGCATCACAACTGGACTTGGTCCTGATTGGCTCCCCTCACTAAATAATTCCTGTTAGCAGCATTTGAACTGGAAAGCCCCAACTCAGCAGGTTAACCTTGTTTAAATTAGAGGAGCTGCTTTCAGGTATTGGCCCATCAGGGTTCCGTATTGTGACTGTTCTCTTAGTGAGGACTCATGGTGCGTTCCGGAGATGTCGGAAATTCAGTTTTTCTACTAGGAAAAATGCCATGGAACAGCCCTTTCAAGTTGGAATTCTAAGTAGTCGCAGTTTCCAAGATGCATTTATTTGACATCACTGCAACATGTTGGCATACAATGTAAAATACACAGCACAAACTACACACTACACAGATCATTGACTTAACATTAGCTGTTTCATGGGGAACAGTACTTCACATTAGGCAGATTCAATCTTGTGGGTGTTCATGTTTCCTCCCTGTTTTTTCAGAGCTGATGTACTGGGTTGTATTTCTGATGTAAAAGTTGGGAATTTCTGACTTCCCACTTTAAAGGGAACGCACCATAAGTCTTAAAATTAAATAAATACCATTTAAACTAAATTTGATTTGCAAAACACCATGAAGAACATTATTCTTATCCTGAGCCATAGTATTTTAGGTTGAAAAAAAAAAAATCATGAATACTGAATAATATGGCACCTTTAAAATGCACTTTATAGACAGGCTTTAATATATTATTGTTGTTTCTGAAGCATCTTATGATACTCTTTGAGGCTTGTTTGTGATAAAGGGCTATATCAATAAACTTGACTTGAAACTTCACTCTGAAAAGTGCAGTTGCTGTTTTTTTTTAGCTTGTCAGACAGGAGCACAGATAAGCTCTACATAGGGCTTGCGTCCAGGCACCTTTTAAATGTTTGTGCAGGGGGCCTTGGAGGATATTTCAGTATGAGTTAAGTCTTGCAGTTCCCAGTGAATACTCCCTCTCAAAGACCACAACACCGCTGGCAGTGAAATTCAATAATGCTAACCTGTCACATCAATTCAGCATCAGCAAATCTATACTTTCCCACAGCATAAGTTATGTCTGACAGAGCGGTGCGGTGCTGAGTTAGTAACTCTACGCCTGATGGGAAAACGGAAGACTGCCGCACAGCCTCACAGTGCTACCGAGGCGGTTGAATGGTGACGTGGAAATGGAGAAAATAAAAAATGCAAATGTACAACTACCACCTTAAAAACAAAATGGTGAAAAATGGGAGTACTGTCAAAGCACAATTAAAACCAAATAAACTTCTTCCTAGTATGGATGAATATTAACTATTTATATTTAAAAAAAAAAAATTCTGTGTGCAGCATCAGCTATACCAGTGTTTTCAAAACTCCACAGGAAAAAACACAATTGGATCTTCCTAAAATAGATGCTCAAATTAGTCAAAGCTGCTGCCTATGTTGTGTTGCAAAAACACAAGGGAGGAGCTCAAGCTTGAGCGTGTCACTGAATCCCTACCAGTTCCAGGGGCTGACCCTGACCTCTGACCTCCCTGTGGATGGAGGAGGGCCACTACAGAATTTTCCCATGGGATTCAATGAAGTATCAGATTTTTACCAAAAATGTACGTGTATGCATCACTTTTCACATTTTAGTCAGAAGAAACAAGACTGCAAGGATTTTACTGTTTCAGCTGTATATGTTTACAACTTTTCACCAAACTGTCTCTAAAGAATTATATTAAGTGGAAAATTCTGTCACTATCTGCTCGCCCACGTCAGTCCAAACTCTGAACACTCTGGGAGAAAGCTGATGGTGCTACAAACTTCAAACTACTGAAGTTAACTGGGCCATGTTTTCACAGCTCCAAAAAAGAAAAACCTAAAATGTCCATAACATTGCTCCTAATAGCTCCATCCTACACCACCGGAGCATCGTCAGCAAGGGAAACATCGGAGATAACAAGGTAAATATTGGACTTTTGGACCCACCGTGCAATTTTGAACTACCAAATTTGATAGATACTTTGTTTCTTTTGGAGCCGTAAAAAGTGACTGAATGACTCCTTTGATGAATATAAAGGAATAACAACAGGTTTTTTTTTGTTAAAATAATTTCCCTCTCCTCCACTACTTCTTTCCCAAGTATGTTTGAATATTTTCATTTTTTACTGCCTGCTTGAGACCGAGACTTAGCTGTATCAGCTGAGCAAAACTAAATTATTATGCAGCACCCTGGCTAAAAAAATGTTTTTTTTTAAATGTGATCCAGACATTCACTACTAATAGAGCTTCTAAATGAAAAAATAGACTTTTTCGCATTTTTCATGTGTATCATCCAATCAAGTTAAATCACCCACTGCGGTCAGGTGAGCCCCGTTTTAATTTTTGTTGTGCGTCTACTCGTGTAATTACGGTAGAGACGCAGCATTGTGCCCAAAGATGGCAGAGCAACGCCGTCTAAATGAAAAATACCGTACCGTACACCAGCAACAAAATTTAAAGCGCAGCTCACTTGACCGCAGTAATCATCATCAATCTATAACCGCAATAAGATAATGTGTCATTATGTTTTGGCACCCTGTTGCCAGTAGACAAGAACAGAGGTGCTATCTATCACCCAGCTAGAAAATCTTGTGTTAGAAACATTTTTGTGGCAACAGACCTGCTTTGGAAAAGGATAATAGGCTGTAGTTTAGAAATGGATCGATAGATGATTATTACGCTGGATGTTGATCATGTGTCTCAACTTTGTCTGAGCTTCCATTACCCAGCAAACATCATGACATTGAATAATCATAATGAATTTCCAAAGCCGCTTCAATCTGAATTTTAGGTTTCGAAATATTGCTGCCATAATGCAGTACACAACAGGTTTTGGTGTCAGTCCCTCAGAATCAAAGAGCGAGGGCTTCTTTCTAGACCGACGTTCAACAATCATACGGGGAGAAATCCATCAAAGAAGAGGCATAGATACAAATTTCCGTACTGACTGTAGCCTCAATAGACCAGAATGCAATGCAGGCGCAAGAGTAAGGAGTGTAAGTCAGGAATTGCAGGAAATCACTAACTGAGGCAGCTTGAGGGAGAGTGGATACACCAACCAACATCACATCACAAAATAGCTCTAAGTGATGATATCTAACAGTGTAAGAGGATCCAAGTGTGGATTTCTTCTTTAGGTTACTGAACAAAGCAGATACACAAACAACTACTTGGCAACCTCATTCTGTGCGTGACCCTGGCTATCACTTCTAGGTTACAGAGAGGAGCAGCAACTGGGCATCCATTGTATAACCGGTCCAAACTGTCTATTAATGGCTCCGGTGTAACCTGCCCTCCTGCATCGATGCCAAATCTCTTCCTTCCTCTCGATTCCTCGGCTTACTTACTGACATTGCGGTACACACACACACACACACACACTCACCTACTCACACATTACATCACTCACACACACATTAGCACACATTTTTGAGGAAGCTATGCCAGGTTCTTGGCTACTACTCAACACCCCCTCACCACACACACACACACACACACACACACATTTTTGCATTTTGTGAGAATTGGAGATGTTGGCCTTTCAGTCAACACAAAGGTCCCTCTAGGATTACCTGAATAGACCAAATGCACACAGAAACAAAATACCCATGCCTATGCATGTGCACACACACAAACATATTGACACCCATTTACACGATACACACACACACATATGCACACTGACAAGCAAGTGCACACAAACACAAATAATATATGCATGCATATAGACTTTCTGGCACATCAAGACACACACAAACGTGTACTTGTACACACACACATACATGAAACACTGACCCACTGGGGTCTCTAGAAGGAGTTTGGCCCATGACTAATGAAACAAACACATGCATGCACAAATGCACACCTGGCATAGAGACCCATTGAGGATCACGAGACTAGACTGCTGGCCATGACCCACAGAGCCTCTGCCAGCTCTACCACTAAGGAGAATACTCTGACCATATTTGTAAAACATTTGACGATATTTAAATACATAGAAATAGAGATGAATGAATAAATACATGCATACTTTTATTTCCACTTTCTGTAGGAAAAAGTTCAAAATTGTTAGAATTTTGAACTGTGTCCTTTTGATCTCTAACCTCCTGCGTGGACATTTTTTGCGTCATGGCCTTAGGCTACGTTCTCTGGCAGCATTCGTCGTCTTTGCGTTTCACTGGGCAACTTAAATAACAAAGTTCAGAAAAGTCACAAGAACGAGAGGTGTTGCTTTCCATCTTTGGCCTTTGCCACATCAGGTCTAGCTTTTGCTTTTGGTGAAAACTGGAAATATCTGTACACACACACACACCAAAAACACACACCAAAAAGTGACAAGTAAACTTATTTTAAACATAAAATCATTCTTGTTCAGACCAAACTATATTTCAAATCTTTTTTTGCAAAATGGAGACACCATAGCTTTGCTAGAATTTTTTTTTATTGATTCTAATAGGGGTCATTTTTCACTCCATCATGGAAGAGTGTAGGTTCTAATAACCTAAGCATCTGATACAATTGAGCAATTAATATCCCATAATGCTTAGGGTCATGTATAAAATGCTCAGTAAACCCAGCTGCTATTATTTTTGCTGCCACTGATGAAAGAAGAGATCTTAGTCACTTTGAGAGAGATTTGAGTGATTGTTGGAGTGAAGGTTGGTCGTTGATCATTGGCTTCAGCAGTGACTACTACTCAACTTGACGTTTCACAAGGAACAACGACTAAAGTGTCAGGGTTACGGTTGTATCTGGACCCAAAATGCAGACCACAACAAGGGAGTAGGAAAAAGAGGATTTAATGGAGGAGCAGGTGATGGGAAGGTGGGGGGTGCAGAGGCTGGGCTGGATGGAGCTGGGGCAAGCAGGTGAGGCAGGAGCGAGGGAAGCAGGCAGGTTGGTGGATTACGGCGAGGAGACACAAGGAATCAGGTGTACAGGGGATCTTGGGAGACAAGAAACGGTAGTTAGAACAGCCCGGAGGCACACAAGGAAATAACTCTGATTGTAGCTCTAGCGCGGCCGAGAGAGTGACTACCACGGTAGTTGGCGGAACAATCTGGCGACGAGTGGTTGGAGAGCCGGGGTATAAAAGCTGCTGGGCTGATGGGATGATAGGCGGCAGGTGTGGAGGAAAGGCAGGGCCGGGAGAGGAAGCCACACCCACGCCACTCACACACACACACACACACAGACAGACAGAGAGACAGACAGGGGAGGTGGAGACACAAGGGAGGTAAAAACACAGGGAAAACCTGGGGCCGGGGCTGGAGCCGTGACATAAAGGACAGGTCACACTAGACGATTTTTACACCAACTGTAATCTAAGCAGTGGCGGCTGGCCAATAGAGGGCGCTAGGGCGCCGCCCCACCACTGCCCACATCCTAGACTTCATTGAATAAGACTTTAAAAATTACTTTCTTTTTTTTTTTTTTTTAAATGAGCGACGTAAATATTATATAGTTCAGTGGTCCTCAAATCTGGGCCTCGGGGTCCAGAGTACTGCTGGTTTTCTATTCTGCCAGGTAGTTTCCATTCTAGCTGTCTAATCAGGGATTGATTAAGACCTGGGATGCCAGGTGAATGCAATTAACTTCCTGGTAGGAGAGAAACCCAGCAGCACTCTGGACCCCGAGGCCCGGATTTGAGGAACTCTGATATAGTTAGTGAGTAGAATGTATAATCTGCAATAAAATGTAGATTAAAATTGTTCTACGTTGTCTAAAGTTACTGCTAGGTCACGTATTTCCGGCCTGGGGCGCAAAAATCTTTGCCCATTGACTCTCGTTATAAGTTGTACATGTGCAGTTCGCTCCTCTCAATACAAGAGATAGGAGCTTGGTGGGGCGCAGCTTTCCTGCGCCCCACCAACGAACTGCGCATGTACAAACAGCATTTATCGAATGCTGCTGATTTACACACCACCAACCACTGGTTGGCAGCAGAGAGCGAGTGGCTCGTGGTACATCTGACATAAAATGCGCCAGAATGAGACAATATACTCGGTCGTTTTCAAGGAGCTGGTTTAGTAGGAAGGCTTGGCTAACTGTATGTAGTGACACCAATGCTCTATTTTGCTTTCCCTGCATCCTTTTTCAAACGACAGGTCTCAGACCCAGCATGGATTCAGACAGGTTTGAATGATTTAAACCACATATCAGAAAAAGCAAAAGCAAATGTTTGAGAAAGTAAACATAGCTGCTCAGCTTGATGAAGGCTACAGGATAGGGATCTGTAAGCATAATGAAGAGGTTGACAAAACAGGCACATCCTGTCTAAAATAATAAACTGTGTCAAGTTCTGTGGTGCCATAGAGTCATTGAGAAATGTGCATCTCTCAAGGAGAGAAGGGCAACATTTATGTACAAAAAGTTGAAGCCACAAGGGGGCAAAGTCATATGGCTTTGAGCCAGTTCACTCAGCGTTTTGATGGCACTGGGTATTTCAAATCTAATACCATATTAATTTATTTTTTTCTGAAATGTTATTTTCTATTAGGTCTTACTGTGTTCATAATTTTCTGCCATTGTCTCAGGGTTTTGTGTTGTCAGATTTCTGTTGCACTTATCGAGGCACTTTTCGCTTACTTTAGTCTTTCACCATTACATATTGTAGTATAAAAGATAATTATTATAAAGAATTTGCACTAATTGAAGTACCTTAACTTACCTTAAGCACGTTTCATTACAACAAATGTTCATTCAGCTCAGCAAATACAAATAAAGGCCTTTTCATTTATTTAAATACACTGATGATACCTTAGTACATGTTTGTTTGATTTTTGGTATAGCCCCCCCTGGAGAAAAATGCACCAGCCGCCACTGAATCTAAGAGTAACTGTGGCACAAGCCAGTGGGAGTTTAGCTCAAGGAAGAAGAAGAAGAGAATGAACCAGAAAATAATTCACTTTTAATAATGAAAGCAAAAGTGAAATAGTAATAGCGCAAAGAATACCACCGAGTAATTCACATTTATGAATAAAAAAACACTCTACCATAATGGTCTAATGTCATAACTTCATGCTAACCCTGTCAGTGAATCGTATGAATAAGCCTTTATGTCTTTCCCAAACAATTTTGAATTACGAGGCCACTACTTCCTCTCTTATTGTGCTTGGGAGAATTTTGTCTTTCTCTGCCGCTCTTAACAGTGTTGCCAACTGGTCGACTCTGTTGCCTTACTTAAAGTCTCCAGGGGGATCTGAAAAGTCTCTTTCTCAAAAGTTTCAAGTTTATTGTCATATACTTGATAACAATGCAAACATCATTACCAGTAATGAAATTCTTCGTGTCAGAGCCAAAGACTTTACATAGTAAGTAAAATAAGACAAATAAGTGAATAAGTAAATAAGTAGATAAGTAAATGAGTAAAAATAAAATAAAACCCTATTCAAATGGTAATAAGGTGCAAAGAAGCGGTGTAGTATAAATAATATAAGAGTATTTACCTAAGAAGAATAAAATATAATAACAAATAATAATTATGGAGATATTTACAAAACTAAACACCACAATGTAATACTAAGAGGTAAGACAAAACAGGTATGCAATGCAACACTAATATAAATGAAAGTGACTTGTGGTAAACACTGTGAACAGTAGTTTTCCTTAAAGTGACCAAGTGTGTGGGGTAAGGGTCCAATCATTGTGGTGAGTGTATGCCATTGTGTTACTGTAGTATGTGTGTATGGTGTGTGTGCAAGTGTTAGTGTCAGCAGTTCAGTGGCCTGATGGCTTGCGGGTCTGTGAACCTGCTGGTTCGGGTCTGGATGCTCCTGAACCGCCTGCCAGATGGTAAGAGCGTGAAAAGTCTGTGGCTGGGATGGTTGGGGTCAGAGAGGATCCGCTGTGTCCTCCTGCAGCGCTGGCTGTAGAGGTCCTGGATGGCTGGCAGCTCAGTCCTGGCGATGCGTTGTGCTGATCTGACCACCCTCTGCAGAGCTTTGGGGTCGAGAGTGGTGCAGCTGCCGTACCAGGCCGTGATGCTGCCAGCCAGGATACTCTCGATGGTACACCTGTAGAAGTTGGTGAGTATCCTGGAGTCCATGCCGAACCTCCTCAGCCGCCGGAGGAAGAAGAGCCGCTGTCTTGCTGCCTTCATGACCACACCTGTGTGGTGTGACTCCCAAAGCATTCAGTGACAAATTGGCTAATGCCAAGTTGCACTACTGGCTTGTCTAATCCAAAGAGGTCTGATCACAGTGTTTCCCATAAACAGCATAACCCTCCCTCCCTAATATTAATCTGGCAACTTCTAGCAACTTTTCGAGCTGCCAGAAGCTACTTTCCTTGGAAGAAAATTGGTAAGACTGGTTCTGAGAGATTTTATGCCATTGATTGAACTTGCACAGCATTGATCAGCCTTTGTGCATTTCACTGCTAAAAACAGATTACACTGTTAGCATGTGTCTTAGCCTAGCAAATGATAAAACAAACAGTATTTTGTTAGCATTATTTGGTTGCGTAGTGTACTGCAGGATATTGTTGACCTGATTACCATGCAGGGTACAATGGCTTCCATTTAGATACGTTTTTTTGCATCACTGCTTTGCAAATAGTGTAGCCATTACCCACTACCAAGAGTATTGATGAGTGCTCTCAGAAACACAGAAACTGAGAAAAAAGGGAGGGAGAGAAAGAAGATGAGTGAAAGAGAGTTGACGATGACATGCAACACAGGTCGATTTAGAACGAACCAAAGAGCTGCAGAGGAAATGAAACAGAGAGAGGTGGAAACAGAGACGCAGCGAGCAAGAGAGAAACAAAAGGACATGAGAGAGAGAGAGTGAGAGAGAGAGAGAGAGATTGGAAATGGGAGAGAGATGCACAGTAAACAAAAGAGACAAAATTGAGTTTGGAAAATGGGTATAGAGGAAACAAGGGAGAGAAATGTTAAAGAGAAAGAAGAAGGATGGGCATTTCCTCTTTGATTTGGAGGAACAATCATCATCTCGCTCTCAGAGCAGCAGCCCTCCAACACACATGTTAATCAGGCCTTTCCGCCGTGATATTGTGTATTCACAGTAGCAGGTCTCGTCTAATGATACCCCTACTGATAGTGGGATAGTGGCCCAATATATCACTCTGTGTGTGAATGTGTGTGCGTGTGTGCCTCCATGTTTAGTGGAGATTACCTCTCAGTAGCACAATGTCAGTGGTACATTAGAGAGATACTGGAGACGCACGTCCTTGCTCACTGGCTCTCGCTCTCTTTTACACACACAAAAACACATATACACAATGTTTCTTTTTCACACACACACAAGCAAATAAAACAGAGATGGCATTGCAGTGATTACAAAAGCTGAATTGAAATAGGAGGGAGACGTGGAGGAAATGGTGGATTGAGGCATGCGGGTTGCGTCGGGTAAAGCTGAAGTGTTTAGTCAAAATTGTATTCCCTAGCAGTAAAAATATAACAATAATCAGAATTTGTGGAATACTTTTATTTCTAAAACAGCCCAGCATATGTGTTGAAGTTGAATAGATGTTGATACGATTGCCTATTGCCTGTAAATATAACGCCAAAACAAAAGTTTTGTGCATCATTTTGTGAAATCGGGGCCTAAATATCTGTCCGATATGAATTCAAAACAGTTCCCAAAGCTGGTTTAATATACATTTTCACCATTTTCACCATATGATGGTGAAAATGTTGTTCTCGATTTGACGTTGAACTTGAACTTGCGCTGTGAAATGCATGCATGCTGGGAGAGTTTACAAAGTGCTTTAAAAATCAAATGTACTTCAAACAAGTGAAATCAAGAAGGCACAACATCAGAAATGCAAAAATAGAGGGTAAAAACAATATACTACATATGTTAAGATATAAAAGCAAGTCTATAAAATAAGTTTTAACAGGTCATTTCAAAACTGATACTGATTCTGCCTAAAACAATTCTTCTTCCAAAAAGAAGAGGCAAAGCAGAAGATACTAATTGCTGTGACAAACTTTGAAAGTCACTCTCGTCAAAAAGTAGCAACACGACCAACCTTCTGTCACTCCTACCCTCCTGAATGCCAGGAAATATTTATGCAAAAAAGGTAGGGAAAAACAATCAGCTTTTCATTAAAAGCAGATTGAAAAGCTGATTGTCCGCGGTAACTTTGCAAGTTAAAGTGTCAAATAGTTTTACAGGACTCCACACAGCCTGCGTTTCTATATACAGGTGCACACTAAAAAAATGCTGTGTTAAAAATGAAGCAGAGTTGGGTGACCTGATTTCTCAGGCCAAAGAATCAGCTGAACATCACATGAAAATAACAGAAATTATCCTTTAACTCTGAATTATGGTGGCCTATCGGGAATAATTCTGAATTATGGTGGCCTATCAGAATAACTCTGAATTATGGAAGCCTATCAGGAATATTTGAATGACTGTCTCTAGCACTTGGCCTCTAGGTTTTCTTTGTGTAATAAGTTTTATCATTGGACCACATTTACTTAAACTTTATATGTTGAAATTAAGAAATAACTTCTTCTACTATCTTTGTGATTTGATTTTTGATTTTCAGATTTCAGATCACTGCCTCTTTACTAAATAGATGTACTAAATAAATGACTTTTAACATTTAATTTATTGGTATCGCTTTAGAAGCTGTTTCTAAATTTTGATAAATTAAATTATTAAATTAAAAAATATATATTTTAAAATGTTTTGGATATAAAAGATAACAAAACTTGTTAGGTAATCCACGCAACCCAACGTGCCGGTATATTGACCAAGCAGTGGATCATTTTTAACCCAACACTTTTTAGTGTGTAGAAAAACAATAAACAAGTAATGGCAGGTAATTGTATGCTAATTTAGGCAGAGGTGCCTGGGGGGTAAGCGGGTACACAGGAGGAGTGTCAGGAGGTGAGTTGGGGAATCTGCTCCCATCTGCTCCTGCACTTTGGAGGCCATGGACTTTAACACTCCGGACAAGAAAGGACAGGTGCTGGGGGTAGAGAAAGAGGCCAGAGAGTATCTCCATTTGCGTCCAAAAGAGTGAATTTATTTGTGTGCGTGTGCATGTGCGTGGGTGTTTGTGTGCGTGCATCAGGGAGGACAGATGCCGGCGTAGCGGGGTACAATCCCCTGACAGGTGACAACTCTAGCGGCTTTGAAAACCTTATGGCCAGCAGACCAGGGTCACATTGTTAGTTAAATACTTTCTGATTCTCCGGGGGCGCTCGCTTTAACCTCCCCGACGTGCCACGGGGACACTGTTAATTAGGTACTTTCAGAACTTCTGGCTGCACTTGCGTTGCATCCGTGATAAACAGGCGACCTTTTGAGGCCATGGAGTTGGACACAATTTATCATACAATTTCTAAAGCCTGGCCTGCAAATAACATGCTCTGTGCACAAAAAGTGAGAGGAATATGTTTCCCCACCACAAAAGGATTATGTCACCTGTTTAACCCACCTGGTGCAACTCATACAAAGGAAGCTTTGTACTGTGAAGTTTTCATTTTTGGTTAAAGTTTGTCTTATTTAATCATGACCAAAACCTTACTCTAACCTAACCAAATTGCCTAACCTTAATCCTAACCATGCGTGCACACTGCAAGCAACATGATCAACAAGCACCTAGAAGTCCATTAATTTCCTATAGAGAGTTATGGATAGTTTTGTTCTTGTTCTTCTGTACTGATTTGTCCCCAGTTGTCGATCCCCAATCTTGAAATCACAGTTAGCCAGACTGAAGGGCGTCGTTGACAAGGATAAGTACATAGTGGATAAATGCCCAAAATATGAATGGAAATTCTTGTATCACCTTGGCTGATGATCAGCGTGGGATGGGTTTGTCCTTTTGGAACTGGTCCACTGAGCGCCATTTTGTCTGAACCACCCCAAATTCCCCCTTTAAAAAAGGGTAGAGAAGTGCTGGCACAAATCAGCCATTCACTTATAGATAATAATGCCCATTCAATCAGCAGTGCTGCAACTAAGACTGGATGCTGAGCCCAAAGTGGCCCATGCAGAATGATAAACCACAAGGACAGTTATTTGCTGAAATATTAAGTTGAGCTCATTATTTCAAGCTTTTCCTGGGTTCGGGAGATACTCACAGCACCCCTATGTTCAATTAATCAGTAAAAATTGCTCTATTCTTTTGACAGGAAATACTCAGATACTGGCTGCAGGAAGCTTAACGCTGATAAATTGCTGCTGTTCAATGGAAACCTCTGGAAAAACCTCAACCCAACAAGTCAGGTCTTAAAAATAAAAAACCTTATTTTACGATTGTTTACTTATGGGCACAATAATTCAAATATATACTCAGGTTCTTGACCTACATTATTTATATACTATTATTATATACTATATTTTATACTGGGCTGAAGTTCCATTATATGAATTTATTTGGGAAATAGAAAAATACATGATAATACAAATCATGTATATTTCACCCCACAAAAAGGGCTACTTTAAACACTTATTTCTATTGTGGTCGTCAATGGAAGACAAATTAACAATAACTTGACATATAAGACAAAATACAATGAAAACATCATAGGATATACATTAGCACATTAGCATTGTCTTAATCATTCACTTAGTATGGCAAAAAGGTATAAAGGATGGACACTAAAGATCAAAACCTAATTGTTCCAAGGGAGGGAAAGTATTTAGATGGATTTTAGTTCAGATATGTGGCAGCACAGGATGTAGTGCAGCTAGAAAATAACTTGAGGAAGAACAAGACTTGAGAAATGTTCGAACTGAAACGTGACTACTTCAGTTTTTGGTAATAAAGCAAGTGACAGACTTCGGGAAAATATGAACACACGCGCTCGCACACACATGCACACACACACATAGTGCTGCCATAGCCAAGTTGATATACACACACAAACATTGTCACACAAACAACCACTACTCACATGCAAAGGAACAAAGAGGCACATTTACATAAACCGCAGCAGACTCCAGCAAATTAAGGAGCCTGAACAATAGGATTGGAAGAAAATGTCTTAAGCCAAACACCCACGTGTGTCTGTGCGTGTGTGTGTGTGTGTGTGTGTGTGTGTGTGTGTGTGTGTGTGTGTCTCGCCTCTCGGTGCCTCAGGCGTCAAAACTCAAAACCCACTTTACGAGACGCACACACACATTGCTCTTGTCAGTCAAACTCCTGCTGAGAGCTGTCTTTTTGTAGCATCTAACCTTCAGGCATGCACACATACACACACATACACACTTCAGAGTGTTGTTGCACAGCAGGCTGCTGAGGGGGAAGGCGTTTGAGATGCTGATCTTCCTTATCGCAGCGCATTTCTCTTTTTTAAAGTCAACCTGTAATCCTATCCTTAACCATACGGTGGCAGCCACCACAGAAAGCATGAGCATTTTCTTCCTCTCTTCTTCAGAGTGATTGTAGAATTAAAGACCCATTTCCACATCCAGAGCTGCGGTGCAGGTGAATGGAAAAAGAGGTCACACACACAGTAGCACAGAGGAAGAGGGAAACCTCATGCATACTTTTCTTGCTTTACTCACGAAAGGAAAGAATGACTCCTGACTGAGTTGTTAAGTGATATTTCAGTTGGATAGAATATTTGTAATGCACCTAAAGCAGTTCATGAATGGTCAACCACCCAAATGGGCCACTTTATTATTTTATTTTGAAAAGCGAGTCTCAAAATCGTACTATCGTACATCTGCAGAAAAGGAAAAGGAGACACAGATAAAAAAAAAAAAATGTGTGGCCTGAATGATACGTGTAAATTTTGCAATTATCAAAATTCAGAGCTAGAGCAAAGACAACCTGAACTATGGTGGTGATTGTGGATCTGCTAATGTTGGAGCTTGAATACTGCTGAACTCCTATAGATGTGCTTGTGCTGAAATGTTAAAGTGTAGTAAATATAGTAAATATAGATGTGTGTGTGTCCTAACACACACTTCCCACATGGCCATGCTTGAGTAACCCATCTGTGTGTGTACTGAAGGGCAGTGAGATATGCTGCAAAAGTGTGTGTATGTGTGTGTACATGCGTGTGTGGTCAAGGGCAGCTAATCTATTAGTGGGCGTGGCTTTTGAACACACACAAGTCAGTTCAATCTTGCTGTCTGTGGATGATGCATATCGCCACTAGAGACACATCACTCACACTGTCAAGACACATGTTTGAGCCACACACACACACACCAAATTCAATTTTTTTTTTTCAAATGATGTATCACTGTAAGATCTCTTTAGACAGCAAGGTATCAGATGTAGAAGCCTAAAAAAGTAATACATTTTTTACAAAATAGTAGAAAACCTCAACCTCTGTGATGTGTATCTTCAAAGTAAAAGCGTACCGAAACCGAGTGGACAAAATATCAGCAAGAGACGCTTTTTACCGTGAAATAGACCGGCCGAGCGTATCCAGGTGAAAGCTGTGATCCCTTCTTGACTTCACCTGTTAAATCCACCTCAGTGATGTCAGGATGACATAAATGAAAAAAGACCGCTTGGGGAAGGACTTTTAAGCCTCGTGACAGCTGGAAAAAAGTGGATTCTACCATATAGGGCTGCAGCCCAATATTAGCAGAGTGGTCCTAATATTTAGCTCTCGGTATATTTCAATACCACAAAGTTCATGAACGTGTTTCAAAAACATGTAAGTTCACCTTGACACTGATACTTCAACTGCTAGCATAAATACCTAATGCTATTCTCCCATATTAGTTCAGTTTGCTCCCATCCATCCATCCAAAATTAGTTTTCATACATATCTGCAATTTTTTTTTCAGAACTGAGTAATCCAGGTTTTTAGCCTTGATTTATTCAAGCCAGATTTGCAGAGCACATATCCTAACATATTGCATTTATTGATGATTACAGTGGAATTTGGAGGAATAAAACACTAAAGCAACATACTAAAATACAAGCAGCATATAGGGAGCCGCTCAGTACAGCCAGAAGTCTTACTTAGACCACTTAAGGGCACCTCAACGGTATATAATAGTCCATTTTAACAATGTATTTTAGTCTAGCTTTGAGTCTTTAAATCTTATTCTTCAGCAGTTGGGGTTCAGTGCCTTGCTCAAGGGCACCTTGATAGGAATTGTTGTTGAATTGTTATTCACTTTCCCCACAAATGTTTTTCTAGTGGCCCAGGGAAGCAGCTCGAAACCAGCAACCCAGTAAGGCATTTTGAGTAAAAACAGTCCTGAAAGAAGCGGGATAGGTCTGGCTATTACACTGCTTGGAATACTCAATTCTGACTGGCCAGTGAATTAATTCTGAATAACAGACCGCTGTTTCACAGGAAGAAGAAGTCTGGTTGATTTTGTTGATGTCAAATCAAATTAACTAGCAACTCACTTACTTCTTGTCCTGCTGATTGTAATAAAATCATTTGAAATCAATATTTTGTGGTGGTCTTCGGAAAGTAGCCGTGTAATAAGCAAGATAATGTACAGCGGGCCACTCATTATCACAATCAAGACCCCCTCCCCTTCTTCTTGATTCAATCGGTCTCACTCTGTCCTATTTTGCAATAATAACAAGCTTGCTCTACACTATAATTTAGATGCAAGATAAAAACCTTGTCGAGCTTGTCTGGTTTTTTTTTCAGTGCAGGCTCTCTCAGCCTCCCACAACGTGCCTCTAACGTTCACCTTTAGATGCTTGCATTTTTGAAGATCCGTTTGTGCTTGCCACTAGTTTTCTCTAGCTTTTCTCTGGTCTGTGTCTCCCTCCCATGTCCCAGTGTAAGGCAATAAAGCTGTCAGCGTTAGACACGGTCTGTGGGTTATCGGTGCTGGAAACT
The DNA here is from genome assembly GCA_034670405.1 of Hoplostethus atlanticus. NCBI lineage: Eukaryota > Metazoa > Chordata > Actinopteri > Trachichthyiformes > Trachichthyidae > Hoplostethus > Hoplostethus atlanticus. The sequence goes on from JAXDDX010000106.1 coordinate 903,818, forward strand.
GCTATCCGGTGCAGGACAGGGCGGTTAGGCAGACGGGCTGACAGGCTGACAGGTGTCAACTCTACAGGATTTGGGCTGATCCAGACCCCTCGCTCGCCACAGTGCCTCAAGAACAGGTGGCTCACGCTGATATATCACACGCGTGCATGTCCTCGCGTACACACACACACACACACTCGGAAGCGCACACACACACGCGCGCAAAGACAAATATGAGCACACAGGCAATAGCAAGCACCAACAAGCATTCACGCATGCTTGCACATTCGTAAAAAGGACACACACTCCTGCAAGCACACACGTTTGCATGCATATAGGACCCATACATACTTGAAATGTATCCACACACTTTTTCATACACGCTGATATATCACACAAGTGTGTGTCCTCACACAATGTTTGTATCAGTGTGTGTATGTTTGTGTTTCAGTTTGGATTTTAGCCATAATCTAGGAAGTCCATATATGCTGTGTGCAACGCAGATTGGAGTTGAGATTGGATTGACGTAGTGAAATAGAGAAAAATAGCATGTGCAATCGATTTGTCTTGAGCCAAGAAATCAGAGGGAATTTTTTTTATCTCGGCCTTACAGTTCATGGTAAAGTTGCTTGTTATAGTGCCACCGTCTGGCCGATCGGTAAAATTTGGTTTGCATTTGCTGAGTGTTGTTGCATAAGGTGTTGTTGCTGTAAGCCTTTTTTTTTTGCTGGACAAATTTGGACCATCCACCTTTATGTAGGCCCACCCAAAAGGTAAACGCCACTGGTCCAAGGCCTTCAGTTGTTAAGAAGAAATCTGCTGAAACCAACAGTGATAGACCAGCAACGAGAAGAGCATGAACTGTTCATGTGAAGAAAAGAAGAGGCACCAGAGGGAAATTGTGTTAGTAATGTGGGAGTGTGTGCTAGATGCAAGTGCAGTATTTGTATTTGGATAAAAACGCAAATGGGTGTGGCTTAAAGTGAAAGAAACACCCTGGAATTCTTCAGTCCATGGTGGAAGGAGAATCCCAGTCTTGCCTTTACGAAAAAGGGTAGAATTAGCAAACACTCAAGCATCAAGCACTCTTCCAGGCCAGCCTACATTAATGTTCCAAAACTGCAGTTAGTGGTCAACTGTAGCCTGCAGTGAGTAATAACTTTTAATAACAATTTATTTTCCAAATAAATTGGAAAAATCTGTTTTTCGGAGGTGTGGGGCTTTGATGGGCACATGCGTGCCATCAATCGCTAGGGATAACCCCATCTATCCCTGAAACCATTAACAATGACTCTCAAGTCATTTCCTCCTGGAACTTTTATGACCTGTGGCTGGAGGACATGGGCTATGGCTGAGACCACCGATTTGGTTACTGTGCAGGCAGTGGATATTCCTATACCAAAGAGCTGTGAGATGGAGCGGCTTTCAATGAGCGCCGCCATCATGTGACTGGCTTTGGCTTATGTACCTGAGACCTCAACTTGAGCAGTGTCACATTGTGCAAAGTGAATCCAATATAGTAGGAGATTACATGAAGTCATCAATTGTTAAGTGTTACATTTAGTGTCTATTTTTTTAAATCATATAATAATAAAATAATAATCTACTAAATAATAATAATCTCTGTTTTCATAAGTATATCTTAACACTTACCTTTGAGGTGAGGACTGAAGAGATGTCTGACTTGTTTTCCACGCCTGTCTCCTCCTCAGATGCATTTCATGTTCATATTTTTTTTTTCTATTTTCCCTATCTCTGCAGGCCAAAAAGGAAAGGAATTTGTGAAAAAATTACCCACAATTCCAAATAGTTAAGGTCTGAGCTCCAAAGAGTGTGAATGGAAAGTGTACTGAGCTCTCATTAGAGGACAAGTGCACCAGAAAAATAACTGAGTCCTCTTTCAGAACTCTATGTCAGAGTTCCTCCAATCTGGACCTCGGGGTCCAGAGTGCTGCTGGTTTTCTCTCCTACCAGGAAGTTAACTGCATTCACTTGGCATCCCAGGTTTTAACCAATCCCTGATTAGACAGCTAGAATGGAAACTACCTGGCAGAATAGAACATCAGCAGTACTGTGGACCCCGAGGCCCGGATTGGAGGACCACTGCTATATGTGAAAACACCTTTATACTTTAGTAACAAATTTAACCTTCAGCCTAGACGTGTTTTTAATTGAATTCAAGATTTGGCTCAAATTGTTTTTTTTGTTTTTTTCGATGCACAAGCTGACATAAGTAAAGCATTTTATGATGGCTAGAGCTCGTGTCCTTCACCTTTATCTTTCTGTTTTAATTATAAATACTCGTTGGAACTGAGTACTCGTTCCCAATTATCCATAACCTCTTGCACTAATTGAACAAAAAGTCATAATATGATGAGTCCATGATGAATCCTGGAGGCTCCCAGCCTTTTTCTGTCTTTTTTTCTAACTTGTTTGTGGTTCTTTACTTAATTAAATAGAGCATCCTGATGCAGAATATCTATTATCTGTTTTCCCCCAGTTGTGTAATAATTTGGGTGGGACGGGACACATTTTTTTAAAATAATAGAATGCGTATAAAATTTGCCTATGCTGACATACAGTACAATCAATATTTACCCAGACAGTCGTCACTTCAAGCATTTAGTCACACCATGACTGGATGGGAGGGTGTTTTGATATGCTATGTATTTTAGGAGTATTCCCTCCACTTTCGATGTAATCGGTTTCAATAAAATACAGCATCACATACAGTAAGTCTACAGCCTATGTAGGAAAACATACCTGAGGAGACGGGAGGTTCTTCCATTTCATTATCAACCTTCGCGTCAGCTTTATTTAAGAACAGAAAAATTATGAGGAAACTTCTTTTAATACAGTACCAAGTAAATATTTACTTAACTTTACTTAACACCACATTGTTCTCCTCAAACAGTCCTATTGTTGACATGGCCCTCCTCCTTTTCATTTGTGGATATGACTCATCCTCCAGCTCTCCAGTTTGTCACAGATTCATCCAAGTGTCTCTTTCTGGAGGGCTTTTTCTCAGTAAAATAGCTGGAGGAGTCCGGGAGGCAGGGGATTGGAGACTGACGAAAAGGCTTGAATGCCCGCTCATTCTTCTCTTTGTAGGTATCACCGACTCTCCCATGGAAGCCTTCAATTTCCTCTTTCTTTAGGGCTTCCCTCCGCTCAGGGCAGCGCTGGAGCTGCAGGATGACTGATGGACCGAGCTGAGGCTGAGGGGTGGCGAAGCTGGTTCAGGCTTTCTGCAGTGAAAGGATATGCTGTAATAGAGAGGTGGGATGCTGGAGTAGTAGAAGTATGCTTCCCACTCCATGCCGTCGACATCCTTATTCTTCATGCTTCACACCATCACCGTCATTTGCTGCAGGATCACTCAGAGCCATGGCTTGGACCATTTCATCTAAAAGGGCATCTTGTAGACCAAATCTGGTCCCCCACACACCTTCAATCAAGAATAGATTGATTTCTCACCAATGTGTGCTGTAATAGTGCAGATTAGATTCAATTAGGTGTCTGCCCCACATGCTAACTACACATCTGTCCCTCAAGTGATTAAATCAGGGTGGCAGGGGGGCGTCTGTCCGTCTGTCAATAGGAATATCTCAGACACCACTGGTCTGATTTTGACCTCCAAAGTTGGAGGGATGATGATAATTTTAACCTTTAATAACCTTTAAAACATTCCACTGATTGGTCTGCTGTAGTTAAAGTTTTTAATCAAACATCATTTCTCAGATTCCACTGGTCCACTTTTGATTGTTTAATTTGGGGAATATTTTGTCAGACACAGTTGAGACAGACAGGAAGGATTGATCTCCACCGGGATGGCCCACTGGTCTGATTCTGACGAAACACGGAGGGATAAAGCATTTTGGCACCGCATTCTGGCGGTTTAACCATATATCATATCAAAAACCCATACACATATAAAATGCATCCTTGTTTTATTTCAATAATTCCTAAAATCTTTTACTCAATTTACTCATTTACTCAATACCTCACTGCCAATTTAACACAGAAATACACAGTATTTTTCACACCTATATTAAAAACAAGTGAATAGAAACAGCATCTAAAACTCAAGTCAAAGAACACTGTCTGTGTAATAAATTGCCGTGTTCAGTCACACTGGTTGACTTCACAGAACCTCTCCTCTTGTGATGTTTAGTGTCATTTCAGAGGAAGAAGAAAATAAACTCTGCTCTCTGGAAGAGTCATCAACTAAAAATAGCACAGTAATTGGACACAATCAAGCGGAAAGGAATGAAAGCTAGATAGAGGAGGAGAGAGAAAGAGACAGAGAGAGAGAGGGAAAAAGGGGAGTGACTGATGCGGAGGTAAGAAGCGGGAGTAGGAGAAAGAGAAGAAAGAGAACAACAATGTGCAGTGGAAAGAGTGAGTGATGGTGAGAGGAAAGGGACTGACTAGCTAATCTTACAAAACGAGGCACAGCTCATCTTATTTTTTATTTATTTCATCTGTTGAAGAGGCATAGGTTGTGCAAAGGTGCTATAGTCTGGGCCAGCCCTATAGACAAAATACAGAAATGCCACCCTTATTATCACACTGACATTTAATTTAATAAATGAATGAATTTAATTGACCTAGATGGGCTCAGTATAGGTACATTTGCATTTGCCTATTGTATAGGTATAATATCCATAATAAATGAGAATAAATAAATAATAATTATAATATTAAATGATCTTGCCCAAGATTCTGACTTGAATGACCGTTCGATTGCACTTTTTGGTGATGTTCCAAGTTCTGAGTCCAATGGAACGCAGTAATAGCCCCACCCTCTTGGGCCGCAGCATACACACCTGGGCCCAATCAGCTGTCAATCCTGTCCTCAAGGACCCCTTGTCCTGGAGATTTTAGCTCCAGCTTTTCATGATACTTTAATTGGTTCAGGTGTGCCTGAGTAAGGCTGGAGCTAAAACCTCCAGGACAGGACTGGATTGAGAACCACTGAAACAGAGAGAGAGAGGGGAAAATGACAGAGGGTGAGAGAGTTGGAGAAAGCGCAACGTGGAAATAAAGAGCGAGAAAGAGGCAGAGGTTGGTGTGCCTCCAGTCCGGGTAGTGAGATAAGCAGGCTGCGTTCCACGCTGGCCGGTGCTAATGGGCCCTCCATTCTTCCACCAAATAAAAGACAGCACAATTCTCCTCCTAATAAAACCCCAATTAGCCACTTCGCTGAATAGCCAGTAAAGGGGGGTGAGAGAGAGAGAGAGAGAGAGAGAGAGAGAGAAAAAACACCATTCGAGTTTTATTCCAAAATATTATACTATTATATGCTCCATATTATACATCATACGCATTTAAATGACACTTTTCAGTGCAACAGAATAAGCTTCAATTTCTACATCACCAGCATTACAAGAAACTAAGACAAGTGCTAAAGAGAACAATTAGAGATATAATGTGTGGGCTAGATATAATACATGTTCCATATTGTCCAAAATCCAAATCCCATCCAAAATGATGACACAGCCTTTTAAATTAAGTCATTTAAGTAGAATCACTTCACCAAGAACTCGGCAACTAGTCGGAGGATAAGAACCCATGTTTGTCTTTTCTTAGCATTTTTCAGTTGCGGGTTGTTTTTCATGTGCACAGCGGTGTGTATGCACACAGATAATTTGAAATGATTCCACAGGGCCCGGGGAAGGGAGAGGGCGGAGAAAAGAGGGAAAGAATGAATTAAAAAGAAAGATTTGTGTGACGTTGGGGGGAGGGGGAGAAAGAAACAGGGAGAGAGGAAACAGAGAGTTTTGTCACTTCATGAGAATAAATGGATAAACTGTTTCCCAGGATCATTTCAACGCATCATAAACTCTCCCTCTCTACTCCCCTCCCTCCCTTTCTTTTGGTAACTCTCTCTCTCTGCTCTCTGGATTTGAACGGAGCATGCCTCAAAGGTTTGAGTAATGTTCCCAGCTCGCTGTCAGATTTAATATGGAGGTAGCCCCCCCCCTTGCTAACGCAGTGTCCAACCATTACCTTTTTTGTTAAAGGGAGAAGAAAAAAATGTTGGCGCCTCAAAGAGGAATTAGAGAATTTCATCTTTTGGACAGCGAAGAGAGAGAGATGAGACAAACAGCCGAGATAAATAGAAACAAAGGGAGTGGGAAAGAGCTATCAAGAAGTATGATGACAAGAGACTCCTTGCTTTTCGCCTCATTTCCTTTTGAATCCTGCTGATCAATGAGTTTAACTTACAGACAGCACTTTATTAAATAACAAAATAACAGAAAATAATAACTCCCACATTTCCTCCATAGACATCCATGTGTTTGGTGCCATCAAACATTTGATGCATGCCAAGAGTCAATGTCAACTGTCGCCTGCAGTAGCTCCAAAAATATGTTGCACGTCCAAAAAGATCCGTTTTAGGAACTAAGAATGGATCGTTTTTGCAGATTGGCATCCATTGCATTTTATTTAAATATTCAATGGTGTTTTGATTTCTAGGCCCTATATGTTTGCAATCATTCAACCAATAAATAGACAATGTATTTTCAATTTAGGTTTAAAAAGAAAAAAAATCAGCAAAAGGCAAAGTACTTTACTCGCTCGTTTGATGAACAAGCCTGATGAAGCCTGGAGGCAAAACGCAATGAGTTGTTCCAATAAGTTTATTGTTGCTCTAAAGAAACAATATCGATATGAAAGGAATGGGTCTGAAGCAGCGTGCGGCTAAATGCTTGTTCATTGTTGTGTGGACAATTATTATACAAACTAAGGTGCTGAACGAATGTCTGAATTATTACATTTCCATGTGCTATCAACAATGTGGGGTCTGATGGTTCCCTGAGGGTAGAACCAGGGCCAAAATGCATGGCTTAGCTCTCTGGCAATTGCTTGGAAAAAGATTACATTGAATCTTTTTCTGTATTTTTTTGTCTGTTGTATTTTGTAATTTCACCACATCCCAATCACTCATGCGTACATTGAATCTTTTTCTGTATTTTTTTGTCTGTTGTATTTTGTAATTTCACCACATCCCAATCACTCATGCGTATGCATGAGTCTAAGTGTGCACTTAGGCCAACACACTTAAGCCAATTAGTCATCTATAAAGCAGGCCAGACAGTGTTTGCTCCAATGTCACCACTTGTAAAATGTCTGTCACTGATCCCTGTTATTCCACATTCAAATGTCCAACTAAAAGCTGCTCTGGAAGAGTAAGAGTGAAGTAAAATGATGCTGTATAAAGTATGTTAATGTTTAAAATGTCACTTAAGGTACTTGTTTTCTATTTATGTTCTGTTTCTTTCTTTGGTGTTGAAGTACCAACTGAAGAACTTTATTGTTTTTGTGTTTGGTCTAATGTTGGGGGCACGTGCTGTTGGTCCACCACCCCCCACTATTTCCACATTTGTTGTTCTCTCAGATTGATTTTATTCGTTTGCAGGTATAACTGGAGCACATCACCATGCCAAGCAGTTACCCTGGGCTGTGATGTTTTTTTTTTCTACAGTGTCTGTGTGACCATGCTAAGAGTGCTGTGGCGTAACCACCCCACTTAAAATGACAGTCAAATGTAAATAGGCAAAACAGCAGCCGGTGCTAAAAGAGAATTCAAGGGAAAATAAATAAGTGGGCCACATAACTACAAGGTAGAGCCTCCACATCTAATGGTGTATTGCTCTCCTATCCCTCTCGTTCACCATTTGTATCCTTCCATCTAATGGATTAGGTTCCCAGTTGGAGAGATAGGTGAATGGTAAGTATTTGTTACTGCCCCTAAGGTGGAGGTGGTCTAAGTTGTCTTTGATACTGATGGATGAAGCTCTGAAGCTCCTCCCTGTCACATTTGGTTGGGGCGAGGGATCAGTAGTCCAATAGGTGGATATGTGCATACATAAGTACAAATGAGATTCAAGATTCAAGAAGTTTAATTGTCACATACACACACGAGGTGTGCAGTGAAATGCAAAGTGGCAATGCTCAGCAGAATGTGCAAAATAACAGGTTCACACTATTTACAATAACCAACACAATATTTACAATGTCACAGTTTTTTAAGAGCTCTATATAAAAAAACACAATATTTACAATAAGAGCACTTTATAAAAAAATATAGTAAAAAAGAGAAATTGTATGTATAATATAATATAAATTATTAATTATGTGTAGTCTTTACCTAAGTGTGTGTGTGTGCATACACACACACACACACACACACACACATCTTTCAAATGAGTGTGAAAGATTAATTATGTTGAACGAACCCTGGAAGAATGATTCATCAGCTGCTCATAGAAGCCTGGAGAGTGAACAAAAAGGCAAGGAGGAAGAAAACCTATAGCTATAGAACTAGAGTGTGTGTGTGTGTGTGTGTGTGTGTGTGTGTGTGTGTGTGTGTGTGTGTGTGTGGCGCCATTTACAGGCTTCACCTTGTTGGGCTGGACCAAGACAAGTAGAAAAAATAGGAAAAAGAACCACTAATGTTCTTTGCATAGTAACAATCTGTTAATGAGCTCCCACTGTATGGCAGCCTTGAAAGCTCTAAGTACAAAAAGGATGATAACATCTCTGCTAGGCTTTTCCTTTAAATGTTTGAATACACCCTTGCAAAACATCCTAAACTAGGAAATAGCATACCACAAAATGCAAAAATATACCATAAATCTGCAAAATGAGATAATTGACACTCTACTCTAGTTTGGTTTTGCTTGAGGTGAAAAATAAAATGGCGATACAGGAAAGTTTTGTATAAAGAGTGATGGCTCTTGAGACAGATGCCATGTCTGTCATTGTATTCCCGAGGAACATCTAATTGGTTTGCTTGACCTTGACCTAAGATTAGGTGGACAAGTCATTACGATATGACAAGGTGCCTGGGGGACACTCAGGATGTTATCTTAAATAATCTGTCAGAGGTCTCAGAGGATAGTGCAGCAGCAATGGTTATATATGCACAGAGACATCAGGGCTGTTAGTACAGGTGAGAAAGCCTTATTTCTTTGACATAGTGCCTTGAAGCCTGCAAATTCTATTCTGCAAGCTTTATCTGTAGACCTGTTCAGTGCCTGAGAGATCATCAGTGCGTCTTTGCAAGCACTGAAATATATACGAGGCGATGGATTTGTGATCTCACTAAAAGAATGAAAGTCCTTGAGCAATCTGTTGCCTTCCAGCATCTCCAGAACCACCACTGATAAGTCACTGAAGAGGAAGGGGCCATTTCTTCACTCAAGATGACAACATTGAGATACAAAAGAATCTTAGTCTTAGAAGAGATCTTGAAGAAGGAAGATTTTGGCCCGCAACTGACGGGTATCAGAAATTACTCAACTTTATTTGAGACGCAAAGGCATCCCTGAGATCTATAGATGACCAGACTCTAAACAACTGGTATGTCTGGCTGAAACTGCTGATTCAGAAGACATAGTATTTGTAGAATCTCTGCACGTTTTTTTAGCTACATCAAAGACATCCAGAGACACATTTACACTGACATTGACACATCACAGACCACTGAGATGAAATCACAGGGCTGTAACAGTTGACCAGCAAATGGTTCACACTAAGAAAAGTAAATTTTTGCATGTCCTCAGCTAATATTATGATCTCAAAGAGGTTGCTGCCAAAGGCAAGATTCAGGACCTACAAGAAGACCTGCACTGCCAAGAGACCTGGAGCAGCCTGGTGGGTGCATTTGGTAGGATACCTGTGTGGTTTATCAGGCCACCAATCAGCTGTTTTTGCCAAAAAATATGGGGAAGAACATAAAAGAGCACAAGATTAAAGGGTACGATGGACGAGCAAAAGTAACCCTTAAACTGGAAGAGTTTGCAGAGTATAGCCTAAAGATAAAACAGGGTTTCAGTCCAGGCAACCCGCAGAAGAAATTGTCAACATATTTGAAGAAGGCTTGGACAACCATGTGGCCTGCCTGGCAACCCCAACTGCATCAGACTATCATTGGCGACACATGCCCAGAGAAACGTGCCTGACAATGAAAGGCAAAAGGTTATGAAGGCCATGTGCAACTCTCAAGCTGTCTCTGACAAAATATTTGGTAGAGGCTAGTGTTTTGGAGACACAGGAAACACAGATCCTGGTGGAGAAGGCCATGAATGAGGAATGAGGTCTGATTTAAATTTATGAATGAGGGATCTACTCACGGAGAGAGTGGCGTCTCACCAAGATTTTATGGGAGTATGGCAATAATGTCATTTTTGGAGACACACTACAAGCACAAATTGTCAGTTTGATCTCTCCAACTCCCTATGGTGTCTCAGGGACCTGCAAGGAAGTGTAGGGTTTTTGGTTAAAATGAATGATTTACAGTAGATGGGTCTTCAGAGGAAGATGGAGCATTAAACCACTGCTGCATTTTGCCATGAGACATGCCGAAGAAGAGGCATAGATGGGAAAGTGTTCTCTCACAACCAGTGCTTGCTTGGAAGCAATGTTGCTGCCAACCTGAATGATGCCTTTCATCCTGGCTGACGGTTCAGTGCACAAGGCTGTGCTGCTCAGGTCCTCTTCATCAGCAGAATGCCAATGGATGTAGTTGTGTAAAATACCTTCAACAACCTCAAGTGATACCCCAAGGACTCACCCGTAGAGCCACCATTATGAAGCCGGGATACCAAAGGAGCACTCCACCATCCTCGAGAGAGAAGGTAGTCGAAAATCCTCTTCCATGGTGTTAGCTGTTGCCCAGGGAATTGCCTCATTATGTTCCTTTGTAAAGGAAATGCTTCATCTCCCACAAACACATAGGACATGGCTCCTTCTGCTCCTGGGAGGGGTGTGTCTGATGGGAGGTTATGTGACGGAATGCTTGGCTGAAGGCTGATGCAGCAAACATCCCTACAACACTGCTTTTGGCATATGCACCTACATCAATCACCCTGAATCTGGCATCCACCACGGCTAAAAGAACAATAGAAATGTGCCTTTTATAATTGTGGATATAAGGAACCACTGCTTGGGGCTTGGACATGTTTGCAATGGCCTTTCATTCCTTTGTCCCAGGAAATGGTATGTATTGCTTTCAGATGGCCTCACACTACTATGGTTGAGAATCCTACTCTGTGGCTGAAGGCAATTATCTTGTATGAATCTCCAGTTGCCAGAAATCTGTGATTCAAAAGGGAGGTATAGTTACCATGGACAGTACAAGAAGAATAGCCAATTTATTTTTGCAAATTAGCAACAGACCAGACCTGGATCAACTTGTAGGCCTAATTGCAATTACTTTTGACAGTGTCAGACTGCCTGGGCTGCTAGATGGATGGATTCAGTTTTTGAAAAACAAAAGAAAACTATTTTGATGGCACTACACTACACATTCAATGCAAGCTAAAATAAATATGCCAAAATATTTGCAATCACCCTAATAGACCCTGATTTGCAGCAGACAACAATCAATATAATGCATTTTTAATTGGATATCACAGTTTTAACCATAGTTTCCAAAATAAACGGTAATGGGAGTAATTTATTTGTTGGACTTATTGGAGTTTTGACTCAAAATAATATTGGCCAAAATAACTTGGACCAGACAGCTCAGTTGGTAGAGCATGAGATCTCAGGGTCGTGGGTTTGATCCCCGCATAGTGGCATGTACCTTTGTAAGTCGCTTTGGATAAAAGCATTTGCTAAACCACAGTGATATTATGATATTGGTGTCCTACCACAAACAAATGCTCAGTCACTCAACCGGGCCAATCAACTAATTTTTGTGATGCCAGCTTCAACCATTGCAAGTAGACAATCAAACTATTCCTGATCCATCCTAAAATATAACCTGAATTGCTTCCAAACAGGGTGTCATGATACGCACCCGTTTCCTTCCTCCTCCTTAGTGTCGCATGCACTCAACTCTTTTATTGCAACACTTCTGAGCAAAGCAAAGCAAGTGCAGGTGTTTTTAAAAAGTTAACATTCATTTAGCTAAATCATGATAACCTAGCTAAGAAAAGAACAGCTGGTCGAGTGATTGACAGGCGATCTTCAGCTGATTCTGTGGTTGCCTAGCAACAACAACACAAAAATACATCAGACTCCTTTGCCTTTTTTTGTTGGAGCCCACAAAGCAGTGTAGCGCGCCTTTGCATTGTTGAGCCTTCAAAGCCTGTCCTGTGTGATCATCGGGCCCTTATTTTTTCTGAATGTTATGCAATCGGAGTGTATTCCATTTTGACAGGCTGCCTACATGCATGCATTTGTCCGGACTGCTGTCCTTTAACCCCTGATACTCTCATCACTCATTTAAAAATGAGAGACAGTAGAGGAAATCAGACAGTGCGAGAGGATGCAGTGGAATATCAGCGGAGAGAGAAGAGAGACAGGCAGGCAGACAGCCAACCTGCCTGCTAGCCTGTAGTCAGTACTTTGGAGTTAAAGGTCAGATCGGATGATGGCTCCATCCATCTAACATGGCAGCTGACCTCTGAGAGTGGGTTTGTGGTCAGGATGGGTAAGAGCGAGAGAGAGTGCGAGAGAAAGAGAGAGAGAGAGAGAGAGAGAATACATTGCAACAGACAACACAGACAAAATAATATATGGCCAGAACAAAGTATACAAGTTCTTTGTTCATCATTATTTCTTATGGTATTCCTGCTTTAATGGATAGTATAGTAAAGAGTGATACACTAAAGAAAGATTTCAGATCAGACTTGTTCAGATTGATACTCCGCAAAGTAAGTAAAACAAAGTAAAACAAATTAGGTGAGATAATTTAATTTGGTTCCGATGCAAATCAACTTTCTTAAATTAAGTGTCATTATTGACACATTTCTCTGTTATAATTCCTGAAACAAGTGAAATTTTGTCACCTGATTGAAATTTCATTAGTTTTATTAGATAAATAAGATTTCAATAATGAATATGAGACTAATTGACTTTACCATGTTTCCTACACTGCAAAATATGTCAGACTAAGTAAGACTAGGCTGCGGTGTCCACTGCAATACCCCTGTAGCACAGAAGGCAGTGTTCCTGTTATGATCGCATTGTGGAGCTCACCTAAATTACTTCTAAGAGAACGTGCTGCCGTTTCTGTTTCAAGTGGAGGACGTGTCCTAAGACCTCTCCTTCATCCCAGCTCCACAACAGACTGTCGGACAGCTACATCCATCTAATATGGCAGCCGACCCCTGAGAGTGAGAGGGATGGAAAGAGGGGAGAGAAAGATTGACGGGCATAGACTGCATGTCAAATGATACAATCAGAAAGAGAAATTATATGTTGTCTATCAGAAGAAAAAGAGGAGGATGAATTATTACAAGGGCAAGGATCAGCTTAGTTTAATTAAATGCACATGTCAATATACACAGTATATATTTTTTCCTTTCTTTCTTTTTTAAAATTTTGTTTGGAGTTACTTTTATGGCACGTGCCTCCTTCATGTCCAATTCCTAATTCCACTCTCCACCAAAGGCTGTCAGCTGATGGCACCATCAATCTAATGTGACAACCGACCTCTGGCTTTGACCCATCCAATGTATATATATAAAGTTCAATGTTTATATATGTAGTCCGATGTATATATATCAAAGTTCGATAAATATTTCCTGTTTGGCCCCCCATAATAGTTATATATATTTTTTATTATTATTATTATCCCCCTGTTCTCATTGTAGGACAATTATCAATAAAATATGCAAAATTGGGCACACAAGAGAATGACAAAAAAATAGTTTTCTACCTGTTGAATAGAGTTGGAAGAATATACGAATAAAAAACACATGCACATGTACAGTTGATAATGATACAAAAAAAAACACTATTCTTTTTGTCTTGAGTCTTTTTTTTATTTAACCAGCACACATGTAAATAGAAAAACCAACAATGAATGACCAAAAGTTGAACGAGAAGTTTAAAATGATTCCAGAACTGACACCCTTTGGGGGGGGGGGCGCGAGTAAAACTGACATGCCTGATGCCATTGAGGGAAAAACACACTTCCTGGTGATGAAATCGGGTAGATTAAAGTCTGTAATTTGTCACTTTCAACCCCCGTGATGTCTGTTCCTACAACCCCTCTGGGTAGGGATTTTCAAACTTTTGAAATTCAAATGACTTGGTGTGCTTGCACAAGACACCACATTCCCAGGCACAACTAATTATCAGTGTCTGGGAAACGTCACGGGAAGCCTTGTACGATCATACGAGAGGCGAGTGGAAAAGAGGGCAAAAAAACATTAAATTAGAGGAAGAGAAAGTACGATCAAAGGCTTATCTCGCTACTTTAATGGAATTTTTAAACATCTAGGCATATTCTCAAGGCGTATACACTATGAACTTGCTCCATGGTACGTGAAGCATTAAGCTTGAGTAAAGCATAGAAAAGGCACTCTTGGGGCAACATGATCCAGACCTTTATAATGTATGAAATGAGCCCATGAATGTCACAGAGCTTCTGATGCACTGAAAAATGTCCATCCTCAAAACATTATTTAATATAGTATTGAGTCTTAAAAAAGTTAAAAACGTAACAATATCTTGCCATCAGGCAGACCACTGTACCAGTATCAAGATAATGTCACTTGACAGAAGAAAACTCTCAAAGCAAATTGACCTGCATTGGAAATAAGTGAAATGGTTTCACCCGCTGGGCAGATTTTGCCACTTACTTTATTTAAAAAAAAAATAATAATACTAGATAAAGTGACTTGTAAGATGGGCCGCTTTTTGCAGTGTAACGCCACCATGGAAATTTGCACTTGATTGGGTGGAATCCAATGAGGTTGTGTGAATTAAACATTAATTTCCAAGACCTCATTATTTCAATGAATAATATCGTAGCCAGCTTAGGTATACAAATGAGATTATTTTTGACCTTCTGTTTAGGACGCAAAGTCAAAAATTGCTTTACACTGGGTGAACAAAGTACTCTTTCCATGACAGGTGAATCCAGGTAAAATCTATAACAAGTGTGATGTAATGTGCAGAAAGCCGGACATTGTGGTAAAATAAGCCCCGGCAGGGTGAATCAAGACCCCGACGCAAAGCAGAGAGGTCTTGATCACCCTGAAGGAGCTTATGTAATAACATGTTACAAGCTGTGGTTGCTAACATCAGCATATATATAGGAGAGATTGAGGCAGCTAATCAAATACGCTGCAAATTTAAACAGGTCTATACGTCATTGCGGCAAATGTGCCACGGGGCCCGGACAGAATCTGTACGTGTTTAACTAGGACGCACCCCTTTTTCTATCTATTCTGACTGTGTAGCGTAGAACAATCACCCTTGGGCAATATGACAAAATGTGCGGTGTAAGTTAGTGTTGACAGCACCATATGCCTGGAAGCCACACAGGGAGAAGATCTAGCAGGAATGAAAGCAAGGTAGGAGGGAAACAAGGAGTAAAGCGTCTGATTCGAGGGAAGATGAAGGAGTTAGGGAAGGAGGAAAATGTGGAGAAATTAAAGCAAGGCAGGAGGGAATCAAGGAGAAAGTAAGGGTAAAGCTCCTGCTTGGAGGTGGGGAAGGAAGGAAAATGAAGGAGAAACAAAAGCAACGAGGGAGGAAATGAGTAAGGAGGGGAAGGAGAGGAGAGGAAGGGAATTGAGAAAAAGGTAGGGAGGGAGGAAAGGAAGCAAGGAGGAAGAGAAATGGGCAAGGTAAGTGAGAGGAAGAAGAGCCGGTTAGCCGGTGTCCCGGGGGGCTACAGTGGCTGAGAGAGGACATGACGGACATGACGGATCTTGGAGCGTTTTTCAATCCTTATATTGCCTGTCAGACGACAAAGCTTCGCCCTGTTGCGCACACACACACCCAGGGGAACAAAGATTTATTACAGGAGCTGTTCCCTGCATGGAGAGCACACACACACATTGATTGAAACACACTCTCCGTTGACTTCAAATTCGTGAGTGGCATGCACTGTAGCCGCGACACTCACTCATCTGAATCTCAATGCCCCACTCGTCAATTCTCGCAGCTGTCACGCGCCGTTGGAAAAGAAATGGGCAAATTTCAGCGCACAGTCTTTCCATATGAACAAGGATTTCATTCCAGTAGCATGAAGTCACATAGTTTTTTACATTGCCGTGAGACTTCTCCAGAGAATTTGAGATGAGGAGGCCTGTCAGTCACGGCAGCCTCGCCTTGCTTCACACACACCTTAGAGATATCTTTAATTGGAACATATGTCCCATAATACTACGTCAGTATTTCTTTCTCTCTCTTTTCATTCTCTGTGGCTCTTTTTTTGTCCTCAACCCATTACAAAGAAAAAAAAAGATAATTTGCACACATTATGGAACCCTTTAACCTTCAGCGGTAAATAAGTGCAAAGGAAACAAAGAAGCCTTTAACATTGAATTGATCGACACACGGCATAAGATGTTACTTTCCCTTGTCATACTCCAGAGCAATCACTCATAAAAGCCCAAGACGGATGTTATAAAAATAGTGTTCATTTAAAGGTCTATCATAGCAGACATCAGCCCACACCGTACCTACCTACCTACCTACCTACCTACAATTGCACTGTGTGGCATATTATTAGCTGTTTTTCCACCGCAGGAGCTGTCCAGGAGTACTATTAGTACTTAGTTCCAGGAACTTCAACCTTTCCCACCGGGGGAACTAGCCTGTTCCTCTTGGATAGTTCCTGGACCCCAAAAAAGTTCCTGCTAGAGAGGTAGTACTTTTGGGGGGACCGGGAACCATTGGGGCGGAGTTGCAGTACTGAACAACACTGATTGGTCAATACAAGTGTAATATGAGGTCTTTAGGACCCTGGGGAAACCTATAAAGGGAACACGGAAGCTAGCGCGCTCTCTCTCTCTCTCTACTACCGGTTCGCAGAACGAGGAAGTGCAGTGAGCTGCAGACACGGCACAAACGCTTGCCGCGAGCCCAGAGAACAGCGTTTGAGGGAAGATTGGTTGCCGTATAGGCACAGTACGGTAATTACAGTAATAGTAAATGCAATGTCATACAAATTGTATCGCCCCGTTGGGTTGTAAAATGCACAAATTTAATGTGTTTTTTTATTTCATTTTAACTTCCAGTAATTTGTTAGTGCTGTAGAGGCAAGGTGCAAACCTTGAGTGGGAGGGACCACTTATCCGGCATCACGACAGCAAGCACGCCACTGTCGTGGGTGCTATTTTTAAAGGTACGGCATGTTGGGTTGATAATTTTATGAAAACATTGTTTTCTAAAAATATAATCTCAATGTAGCCTAATACTATGTATATTTTTATAGGACTGAAATATTGACTGTCACTGTTTTTTCCCACCCTAAGTTTGTTAGAAGAACGGGCCTTTTTGGTTTCTTTATTGTTTTCTTTATTGATTGGTTCTTTATTTCATACGGGCATTGTGCAATTTCGAGCTGTAGCTCAATTGGGAGTGGTAGGCGCCATACGAATTCAGAGACCCCTTTTGGTGTGTTCAAATAAGGTGTGCAGTGGTAACTTGTATCCCATGTGTGATTCTTAAACGTGTGCATATTAGCCCCATGGGCTCTTAGTCTGTTTCTTATTAAGTGGATTGGGTCCTAAATGTATCGGTGACCTCACCTTCCTTCCTATGCACCTATGTTAGTTATGTCAAGTGATTTTGCCAGTGCTTAATCAATTGCACAACATTAAGAACTGCTACTGTGTAGCTTTAGGCCTGCTCAATTGCACTCTCTTTTAAGGGTTTTTATATATGATTGTGAATAAATTTTCTATTTTTTGAGCCATTGACCTCCTGTCCTGGTTATTCTAGACACTTACCTGTCGGTGTGGTGATTATACTAGCCCAACTACAATTCAAATCACTACACAAGCTACGCAAAACTTGTCAAGTCTGCCAAGCGCTGTGGTTGTTCAATACCGGTAGCAAACTCATTTCTCATCACGTATCGCAGCTATTTATTGTTTTGAAAAACGGGCCGATGACGAGGTACAGGCACCAATCTCTATTTTTTCAGACGAGGAGATACAGAAAGAGAAGGCTTCACTCCTTATTTGCATAATCTCCCCGGTACTTGGGTGCGGTGGGAAAGCAACCTGGAACTCTTTTGAGGAACTAAAAAGGTTCCTGCTGAGAAGGTTCCGGCTCAAAAAAGTACCCAAAAAGTTCAGGTTCCTGCTGTGGAAAAACATTAATTGGGGTTACCAAGTGGGCACCAGTTTTCTCTTTTCTATACTCCCAAATCACCCACTGCCCTTGATTTGCCTGAGAAACTGCCGCCGTACACCTCATTGCCTCCTCCTGATGATGAATCTCTTCGACTCAACACGGGTTTCCCTGCACACAGCCCTAAACCCCCTCGCCCATGCTGCACCCTGGCCTACGATGTCTCTATGTCTAAGTGCTGCACTGCCACTTTTGGGTTCCACTTCCGCCCCATTTTAACTGTGGGCGCTACACTCCTAACCATTGGATCCTTTGACTGGGTCAGAGTCATTTCCAATCTAACCTTGGCCCTGTTGTACTCCTCAGGCTAGATATCGGTAGCTCTAAAATGCCTTTCCCATGCAAAGCCACACTGCTTAGACACCGTGGGGCTCCAAGCCATTTCCTAATGAATGAGCTAACCAACCTTTCTAGCTTTTCAACCTTTGATAGGGGAACCTCATACACTATCAAAGCCAAAACCAAATTGCAGGCACCACGATTTAAATTTTCCTGGAAGCCCCGACTTGTCTATACTTGTCATGCCTCGTATAACTTCCTGCCTCAACTCCTGAAATTGATCCCAAGGCTTGCATCGTACCGTCTTTCCCAAGCTTCTGACAGGATTCTCTAACACTGTTGGCACCACTTCAGCTATAAAAAAAAACTTTTTATCTACCACCCTCCCTTTGATGATAGAGATGCTCTTTGACTTACTCGGCTTCACTTTCATCCACTTTAGATTACCGTTCCACTTGCTCGGTAACCTACTAGGTACAGGGAGCTGTCGAAGTCATGGTCGTCAAATCTGTGCACATACGCGAGTAGAGGATAAAACACGGAGCATTGGGTCCTTGAATCATGTTAAAAACCCATTGGGTGATTTCAAAACTCCACGAGGTTCAATGAGAATTAGCCGTCAAAGCTAACTTCTTGGCGTTTGTGTTTGTGTTTTTTGCCTGACAACAGTGATTCATCTTACTTACAGTAGCTATAGGCTTTAGTTTTGCTCACATAAATTAAATGGTTGCAATAATTACATTATTATTCTAATTAGCCTATGAACATGGTCATAAATTGAATTACACTAGCCTCCATTGAAGAATTGAGCCCTCAGTCACCAATCTTATTGAACATGAAATATCTTTTGAATCGCTTGGGAACAGTAATGACATACTTTGCTGTGATCTGTAATGTAACTGTCACCAAAAACCAGAAACACTATGTTAAGAATCCACCTACTGAATGCTTGACTTGATACAGGCTGAAGAGACTGGACACACACACACACACACCTCCCTCCTCATCCACCTATTTACACACACACCACCTGCATTCTCTTTCTCTGTCAGATGCAGACAGACAAACACACACACACACACACACACACACACTTTAACCGTCTCTCATACACACATCATCACACACACCATCTACCAACATGCCTGGAGACACACACACACTTCCTTCCCTCCCTATTCCTTCACACACACACATATACTTTCTCTCTCAAACACACACACCCACCCACCCCGCCTACCAACACACACACACACACACACACACACACACACACTGATAGTGCCCTCAATATCTGGATTATTAATTGACAAAATGAGTTTGACACTAGTTTGATAGATGTGCAGAACAGAGCAGAAGGCAGACCTAATCACTCTGGCCCAAAATGGATTCATTATGACGACCAGCCTGACACACTGCTACTGCTACTACTGCAATGCAGAGAGAAAGAAAGGGGGGGGGACTAGAAGCCTAATATAGCACAATGACAGCAATAAAATCAGCTTTTGCTTCACGATAGAACATTAGGCTGCACAGAGAAGAGAGAGAGAAAGAAAGACAACAAGTAGACATTCTATAAAATACTGTCATGCATTTGTGGCGATGACATATAGACCTAATCATCAGTTTATCTGAGTGTGATCTCAGCTGTCTGCTGCTTGATCAGCTGCCTTCATCTCTTCCGTGGAGAATACAGTAACGTTAGGCTACTTGGCTAGCTAGCATAATTCCGTACATACATGAAAGCACTGCTGAGTATGAAGATTTAGCTGCATATACATCACTATATCGCCAGCAGTCCATGCAAACGAACGGACAGACAGCCCTGAACCCTGCCTTGTGATAATTTGACTAATTTGCATACGAAGAGGATTATGGGAGATTAAACTCACAGCTAAAGTGTGAATATTCATAGTTACATTTTCACAATAATACAACTTTGACTCCGTTCTTTATTGAGCAGTATCTAATTATTAAAACTGAGTTGATTTGTATAAAATGACCTTTAGCACACCATATGAAGATTCATAGCACGGCTATGGAGGAGTCAAGGGTCTTACTTATTGTTTGGCTCTTTAAAACTACAGAGGTGTGGTGAAAAAGAGAAAGGCTGACAGAGAGACAGGCAGAGAGCTTGAGGGGGGTGAAGAATGAAAAGGAGGGGGGGGCAGTAGGTGGTTCTACATCAGAACATCAGTTTTAACAGTAAAAGGGAGGGCTTGTTTTTGGAGCACCAGCGCTGGGACCAGATTTTTACACAGAGACATCTGCTCAACACAACTCTATGTGGTGTGTGTGTGCGTGTACCTCTATCCTTTTAAGAACCAATTTGGACCTTCAGAGTAAGGGTGTTTTTGTGTAGTGATATCATTTTCACCAGTCCTCACCTCTTCAAGGGGCTATTAGGTTAGGGGAAAGGTCAAGCATGTAGTGGTATATGGGTTCAAGTAAAACACCAGATTTTGAGAGATTGGCCCGTAGACAGCTTAGTCCCTGGTAGTTCAAAAGAGCGTTATTTTTGTATCATATTGTGTGTAAATTTGTCCAATATTCTACACAAAACTGCCAGACGTAGCCCGATAGTATTTAAGATGATTTCCATTTAGCTTTAGAGCTGCTTCAAGTTCTAATTGTATCACTTTTACGATAATGCTAATGGCCTATCACTCAACATAGTGTATGCTAAAGTGTTAGCATGGAGCCCACTATCACTCAACATAGTGTATGCTAAAGTGTTATCATGGAGCCCACTATCACTCATCATAGTGTATGCTAATGTGTTAGCATGGAGCCTACTATCACTCAACAGTGTATGCTGAAGTGTTAGCATGGAGCCAATGGTTTACTGGGCACACATGGATGAATTGTATGTATTCCTTTAAGGATAGAGTCACGTCTCACAAGCATAGTAAGACAAGTATGTGTGTGTCTGGTGAAACTGTAAATTCCACAATCATTCACTCAAGGCAGCATCTGTCTGCAGATATACTGAGCTGCGTTTAAGCTCCACTGCTGTTAAAACTCTGCGTGTTGTCTCATAAACGTGAACCCTTTTCAGCGCTTCAACTAGTCCAGTTCATATGATAGATCACTTTTGTTTTGCTGACATGTTACCCTGGCTGTGTCAGTATGCGTTTGAGCTTACAAAGCTGTTTTTCAGTGTAGAAAAGGAATAACACCGCAGGGAAGTGTAATCAGGGTGTGTGTGTGTGTGTGTGTTTCATTTTACTTACATTTTTCTGCAAATCCCTAACCTCACATTTGTTTTTCCTGGCATTACTGTCAACATTTGACCTCATAACCCCAGAAATTGTGGAATATTATCTGACCTTAATCCCAAACTGGAATGAGTGTTTTACTTGGGTGGATTTAGAATAGTTGGCTATACTCGGGGATTATGAGCTAGACCAAATGAGAAAACCTGCCGTTGGACTCCCTCAGCGAAAAAATAGACAATTCAGCAGAAATTACTCCATGTTTGACCTTTGTTGTTTAAGCCAGAGGAAGCAGTCGGTGTTCAAGAGATGAAATGTTCCAGCCACAATGCTATTGCTATCTACACACAAAATGCTTCAACAGGGAAACTGGTGCTTCTGTCTTGCGTTAATATCTGTATGAGGGTCCATGCATTGTGTGTGCCGGGGTGGACCTGGTGGGTAGGGAGACCATCCTGAAACAGAAAGGTATATACATATATACAAAAGTGAATGAATTTTGTGATTGCCAATTGCAAATTGTCTCTGCTGTTTTTAGCCCACTTGTTGGTCAGATTTAATCTGTATGGTTGCTGGGCTGAGCTCCGATGGTGCTGATATATGTGTCTATTTTAGAAAGCGTGATCCTGCCACGGTCAGAAAGACAACGCATCCATATTCGTCAACTAAAACTGCAGTTGTTTTTCCCTGTGTTTCGCTAGTTCTCTGATGTTTTCATGACAAATACATTTCTTTAGTGAACCAGAGTTGCAATGAACGTTTATGTTGTCATAATACAGCCAATAACCACATCTAATCACTTTATCCTCAATACGTTTCAGCCACGAGACCCCGGCATGTAGTTCACGTGGGATTAATTGGGATTCTGGCAGCTAACAATTCTAACAACCAGCCTCATTTTTTCCAGTAGACAGAATTATTTTCTATATTGTCTTCCATTGTGCGTTCTGTATGTAGAACACTTTATTCACTCTATTCATTTGATGGCATTCACTTGAAAGCAAAATTCAATTTTGAGAAGACATAACATGTATTTGAATGCAATGATTGCTTTTGCAAGAGATTTGTGAAGTTTTTACTCAAAATACCAAAATGAAAAAAATAAATAATATAATACTGTAAACCTGCACTGTACAGTTTGTTTTAGTGTGGTCTGCATCGAAGAGAGCAAGAAGATAATGTATGCACATCCCAAAAAATTAAGTAGGCCAGGTGCTTGGTAGCACTCATGCAGCATGAATCAATAAAAAAAGAAGGAAACTGGAATGATGCTCCCTCTGTGTTTATTCAGAAGTTGTGTGTGAACGTTTCCACCTCTGTTGGTCTTCACCAGGCATTGCACTGAAGAGAGGTCCTGTGTTTGGGTCAGTTTGTTTTGATCCCCTGGTTTCCAGCTTTGGGGGAAATTACTTCCTATTCACAGATGTGGATATTGCTGTCATATATCACAGGGATGAAATGTGAATTCTGTTTTTTGGGTGGCTTTCCCCCCCGAAGCCACCATTACAGTGCAGATTAGAATCACACACACTTGGTCATTGTTTATTCAAATTGCCAGTTGAGCAAATAATGACATAATATACGTGGAATGATGAAATAATATGCTATCAACATTAACATCAATCTATTCTGTTTTTTTGTCTTATGTTGTATTACACTCATCAATTAATCTGTGAGTGCTGATCATTGGATACAGATAAGAGACAGCATTTGGGGGGAAGTTCAGAGGCACTTCATTGCCATCTCTGAATCAAAACCCTCCAAGTCTATTAAACGGACTGCATTTATATAGCGCTTTTATCCAAAGCGCTTTACAATGTATGCCTCTCATTCACCCATTCACACACACACACTCACACACTCACACACTGATGGCAGTGAGCTACCATGCAAGGTGCTGGCCTGACCATCGGGAGCAATTTGGGGTTCAGTGTCTTGCCCAAGGACACTTCAACATGCAGACTGGAGGAGCTGGGGATCGAACCTCTGATCTTCTGATTAAAGGACAATCCGCTCTACCTCCTACCTCCTGAGCCACAGCCACAGCCGCCCATTAACCTCTTGGCCATGCAGTGATGTAATGTGTAGCAATGTGGCTTTACATCAAAAGACCACCCTGTAACTGGTTGTCTTCAACAATGTCCTGCCGAATCCTTGCATCTCCAAAAAGTCAGTATTTCACATTCTGAAAAACAGGTTATTATCCCCATCTGTGCTAATGCCATCAAGGACAATTTACAACTCATTATCGAGGATTTGGTTTTGCCCCGAGGTCATGGGAGACAAGGACAGCAGTTGATTATAAAGAAAAAGAGGAAAGGCTGGTTTGTACAGGACTCTGCTGCATGGTACACCGTTGCTGTGTGAGAATGTGGCCCCTGGTTGTGTTTGATGTGACTTCACAGGCTTTTCCCCCGATCAATAGTATGGCATCAAAAGAGCAACCAATCTGGTTACAGTGATCTGAGTACAAAGAGTGAGACAGATGGACAGATGAAAAGGCAGCTAGCATGTGAAGAAGAGAAAAAAACAGGTAAATCAAAGGTTAATAGTGACTTATTGGTAAAGTTGCACTTGGCGGCTCCAAGTGGCAGCGAAAGGTAACTGTTTGAAAACTGTTTGGACTGCAATACCCAGAAATCCTGTAAGGTGACGTCAGCGCGTTCATGTTTACCAACCCCGGCCGTTTAGGAGACAGTTTGTATTTCACTCCTAAATTTTGATTCGTCACTTCCTGTGGGCCGGAGAAGTGACCATACCCAACACCAGAATTTAAATTAGGGTCAATCTACAACATCTTAACTAGTAGGGTGCAGCCTAGTGCAGCTTTAAGTTCCAATGACAATAAATGAAAATGCACAACACAGTTCGGTAAATAGGGACACGGTTCATGTTGGTGGTTAGACAGGATTCTATATACTACAAATGGAACATGATACATATAATACGATACTTTGATACCTATAGGAAAATTCTCCTTTCAATTTCAGGGAGGTCAGAGGTCAGGATCAACTACAGCGCAGCGGTCCTGGAGCTGGTAGGGATTCAATGTCTTCTCAAGGACACTTCAGCAGTGCCAACATGGGGGCTTGAATCTGGGTCTCTAACCAGCAGGCCACCCTGCTGCCCCAAAATCCCATTTTCAGACTTAATGCAACAGCCATTCACACTCTGAAAACACAGTATTTAATTTTCTTTCAAAATGTTGCTACTTTTTGCCATGTATTTATTTTAATGCAGAAGAAAAATCATAGCAGTGACATTTTGGCACCCAGGCCTGGTTCTACACACCGAAACAGAATGCAAAACACCGCGAGCACTTTAAATGACTGCAACTGTAGACTTTATATCAGATACTATTAGATTATTGGATTTGCAATGTGACGCAGGAGCAGCCAAATGGTATCGAAAAAACATGAAATAAAACGATCAAATTACACTCCACTCCTTGCCAAGAGGGAGATGATAATCTATTTTTATTACAAATAATTAAATCTGTGGTTCAAATCTGTAACTGTCTGTCTGCGCCTGTGTGTGTGTGTGTGTGTGTGTGTTTAGCGATAGGGTGAGGTGAGACTGCATCATCTTTGAACAAGTACAAAACAAAAAAACATCAAGATATTACTGAAACACACACACAGACTAACACACTGAAAAATTAAGTGAGAAGGAGGACGAGAAAATGTGTGAATGTGAGAGAAACAGCGAGGCCAGAGAGGTAACAACACAACCACAAACACAGCGCTTCAGGTTCACATGCCGTATCTGCCCTCTGTTACAAGGAAACAATTAGTGTACACTTCATATCTGATCTCGCCTCACAACACCCAGAAATTACGCCCCTTTTAAAAAGGAAACACAGATTTTGTCGCTTTTTAATGCCCGGTTATCAGCGCGCGTGATTTGATTTGTCAACACATTTCCACCCGTCTCCATTAATGGTAACGCAGGCCGCGCTAATGACTTACAGGACCGTCGCAGCCGAGCGGGGGCCATTTCTCTGGCGAAATATGCCGATAAAATTTACAAAGTGAGCAATAATGGATGAGTAGTTTTTACTGGGTGATTAGGCTAATGTGGTTTTAATTGGCAGAGGGGCACATCTTTTGTTAAGGTATGCAGATTTGTTGTAGTCAACAGGTGGAGTCGAGCAGTCGAGGTTTTCAAACTGTAAACTGTAATAAAAAAGAAGCAAAGGCTGCCAGGTACACTTTTGATTTTGATGTGATTTTATAAAGCGATCCTTTTGTTTTTTTAAACTTAATTTTACCGATTATCTCTGGACTTGGTAATCTTTACCAAAAAACAAACTTTTTCATGTCTCCTGAGTTTAATTAATTTGTTTCTGCATTACTTTTCCTGCTCTTCTTCCCTCATCTCGACACCTGCAACTGGATTCCATCTACACCACGGACAATGTTCTTCAAAATGTGAGCCGGACCACTTTGGGATGTGGTCTAGCTAATCGGATTAGAATGTGAGCAAGATCTGACTTGGGATATGCCAAGGCAACATTGGATGGTAAAAAGCGCACAGTAAGTGTAAGTGTAACTGTAGCCAAAGAGATGTTCATTAGACTTGGGAACAAAGAAGAAAACAATAACAAAACTATTCTAAAACAATGCCATTTGTACTCACCAGCGCCATTTTGCATCCATGACAGAACAGAATGCTTACTATTAAATCAAATGTTACATTACTGACAGCACTGACCTCTCATATCATGAAGACATTTGAGAGGTTGGTCCTGCAGCACCTGAAGCCACTAGTGGCAGCCTCTCTGGACCCCCTGCAGTTCGCATACCAGGCACACCTGTGAGTCGACGATGCCATCACCTACATGCTGCATAAGGCGTACTCTCACCTGGAGAGGCCTAGGAGCACTGTGAGAATCATGTTTTTCGACTTCTCCAGTGCATTTAACACCATCCAGCCACTCCTACTCGCAGAGAAGCTTGCACCCATGCAGCAACACGGGTGTACCCCAGGGAACGGTACTGTCGCCATTCTTGTTCACCCTCTACACCTCAGACTTTCGATTCAATTCTGGGTCTACTCATCTCCAGAAGTACTCGGATAATTCATCCATTGTGGGTTGCATCGAAAAGGACAATGAGGATGAGTACAGGAGTCTGGTGGAGAGGTTCGTCGGATGGTGTGACAACAACCACCTACAGCTCAATGTCAGCAAGACAAGAGAGCTTGTGGTGGACTTCTGTCGGAACAAGAGGCAACCACCACCACCTGTCATCCTCCAGGGTAAGGAGGTGGAGGTGGTGGAATCATACAAGTTCCTAGGGGTGCACCTCAACAATAAACTGGACTGGTCAGAGAACACTGATGCCCTCTACAGGAAAGGTCAGAGCAGACTGTACTTCCTGAGGAGGCTCAGATCATTCAATGTGTGCAACAGGCTGCTCCGCATGTTCTACCAGACTGTGGTGGCCAGTGCACTCTTCTTTGCTGTTGTATGTTGGGGAGGTGGCATCAAGGCAAAGGATGCCAACAAGATTAATAAACTGGTCAAGAAAGCTGGCTCAGTTGTGGGAGAGAGCCTGGACAGAAGAGGTGGCTGAGGGGAGGATGAGGTCTAAAATCAGATCCATCTTGGAGAACCCATCCCACCCCCTCTATGATGAGATGAACGGGCTGAGAAGCTCCTTCAGCCACCGTCTCACCCAACCTAAATGCACAAGGGAGCGCTTCAAGCACTCTTTCAAGCACCGTGTGTTGACCAAATTGCAAATTGCACAACTGTAAATTGCACTAAGTTATTATTCCTTCCACTACTTGTATATTTTTTTGTATATTTCTTTTTTTTTGTATATTTTTAGGATCTTTTTTATTCAGTTTGTTTATTGTATAGTGATGTGTGCCTCTCTCTTGTTCTGTACTGCTGAATAACTGCAATTTCCCCTCGGGGACAATAAAGAGCCATCTAATCTAATCTAATTACTTATATTACATTGGTTTGAGATGTACAGAGTGAAGAGTGTGGTTTGAAAACTATGATTAGTTCATCTTTTCTTTTAATGTAATTTCTTCTTTATGTAACACTACACATTACTAGATACAGAGAAGATTAGAGATAGAGAAAAAGAACAACAAATGTCATGAGCTGGATTCAGACCCACAATGTCACCAGTATGTGGTTCACGCCTTAATCCATTTAGCAGCCAGGACGTCCCCGTGCTGATTAAGCATCCAAAGTAAGCAAGAATGGATGAGTAGTTTTTACTGGGTGATTAGGCTAATGTGGCTTTAATTGGCAGAGGGTAGCTGCTTTTGTAAAGGCACGCAGATTTGCTGTGGTAGAGTAGAACCGTGGAGTTTTGGTTTGGAGCTCTCTAGGGATCCCCAAATAGACACCCCTTAAGGCTTGGGAGGTTTTTCTTTTTCCCCTAAGAATTTTTGTTTTCCACACCTTAATTTCGTAGATATTTTTCTGTAAATGTGGACAGCAATTTCTCAGAGTGGTATTGATCAGCACATAGAAAATCACACCAGCCCTGCAAAACCATTCATGCTCATCAGAACATCACACAATAGAATAGAATTACCCCCCTGCTGTGTTTTTTTGGCTTTTTTATTGTTGTTTTTTGAAAGATGAAAAGAAGTAGTATGTGATGCAACGAGTATCATGAGCATGATTCAAACCATGAAATGTTTAGCGAGTCTAAGGCTAATGAACCAACAGGGTGTAATTTCCAATGTCAACAAAATGGCTAACTAGATTTGGTGGGTTATTAGGCTAATGTGGGTTTAATTGGCAAACAAAGTTGCTTTGTTAAAGGAATACACCAAGGTTACTCATTAAGTGAGAACAGAGACCTAAATCACCCATGTGTCTCCAGGAGATTATTGGCTCCGGTGCGCCCCGCTAACACTTTAGCATACACTATGCTGAGTGATAGTAGGCTCCACGCTAACACTTTAGCATACACCATGTTGAGTGGGCTCCATGCTCACACTTTAGCATGCACTATGTTGAGTGATTGTAGGCTCCACGCTAACACTTTAGCATACACCATGTTGAGCAACATGCATTAGTGTGTGATTGTGTGTGTGTATGATCTACTGTCGCCCCATACAAATGCAGTACTTATGATGCCAAATCAAAATCACATTGATGTGTAAAACACTTTTTACACAAGTTGCCACAAGTCATTTACTAGGAAATAAAAACACAAACAAGAGAAAATCAAATCATAAATTTAAGATGAGGCCAAACATCTGCGTGTGTCTCTCTCTAAACTTCAATCTATTTCCATTGATTGAGGTTTTATCCTACATTTAACCACAGAGCAGCTGGCAATGCTGTTTAAGAAATAACCTGTAGTAAACCCAGTGGCCCTCAGCAATAATATGATAAACATCAGCTGAGAGAGAGACAGAGAAGACAAGGGAAAAAGAAAAGAGTGAGAATAGAGGAAAGAGAGATGTCAGGGCAGAGTGGGGTTCAGCTGAAATGGGCCGATATTCAGGACATTTAAAGTTAATCATTTTGCCAAAATATTTATTCAGTGTTTCCCCCATAATTGTATTCTTGGTGGGAAAGTCTCTGAAACAACATTTAGCCCATGGGACACTACTCTCTCCATTGAAACCCAGACTAATGAAATTCTTCTAGGTGGGTCAGCAGCTCCTTGGGGATACATTAATGATTTTGAATTAATTAATTTCCAATAAGACATTTTGAACAATTAAATCAATAAAGCATGGTAGCACACCCTGATTTTGCCAAGTCACTGGTGGTCTGAACGACATGCTGGAGCTGACAATTCCTTCAGCCAATCAGAGTGTTTCTATAGTTATTACATCATCACCAAGCACAGATGCATTTTCCCTAATTAGTAGCTGACTCAACAGGGACTCAACAGGTTAGCTTAGCTGCTATAGCGCCCAGGACTCCGTTAGCTTAGCTGCTATAGCGCGATAACAAAGTAGTCTGTTAGCTTCCATCTACCTAGCTAGCTTGATTTCTTGAATTCCTAAAGAAACCCATAGAATAAAGAATAAATAAAATGTGCTTAGACAATGATATTTCATTGCAGGTTTCCCAGATTGTTTTATGTAGCTGTGGTCAGAGAGGAAGCTCCATTATATCAGAGATGGATGACATCACTGGCTAATATCCAATATGTAATAAAAGGCCAATATTTCTCGGCCCCTCATTCATCAGTCTGACCCAAGCAAAGAGGGACCTGCACTGAACACACAATGAGGAACACACAGCATCAACACATCTCCGGCAAACAAAGGTCTTCTTTAGCAATTAATGTAGGGCTTGTTTCTGATACTGCTCCCTGCCTTGATGTAGGACACACACACACACGCACACACACGCTATCACTCAATCATAGATGCTGTTTACTTGTCTCCTGCTTTGATATGTCAACACATCCTCACCCGTCTCAATTAACTGGGACTAGAACAATCAAACAAGAGAGAAAATGAGAGAGAGAGAGAGAGAGAAGGAGGATGAGGTGGTTGTCCCAATAGGGAGGAAGAGAGAGAGAGAGAGAGAGAGAGAGAGAGAAGTGTGTGTGTGTGTAGGTGAGGGGAGGGAAGTTTTAGCATTTTTCACCGTAGCCAAGTTGAAACCCCTCCGGCAAACAGCCTGATGTAGTGCTTGCCAATGATGTTATGCAGTGTGTGCCTGTCTGCGATTCAGGAATATATGTGTGTGTGTGTCTTGCGGCATTAATCCTCAAAGTGGCACACACACACAAGCGAAGAGAGAAAAGAATGGAGGTGTGAGTGTGTGTGTGTGTGTGTGTGTGTGTGTGTGTGTGTGTGTGTGTGTGTGTGTGCGTGTGTGTCCTTATTCCTAACCGTTACTCAGTCACGGGGCTGGCTACGCAATCCCTCGCTCAAAGGCCGCGGCAAAGAGAGAGACATCAAACCAGGAGAGTGGACGGGCAGGCCACATCCTTCAATGCATTCAGAGAAAGGGATGAAGAAAGGTAGAGAGACAAAGTGAGAGAGGTGGAGAGAGAGAGAGATAGAGAGAGGACAAGGCAGGGCTAAGAATTTATTAGAAAAGGGGAGAGTGTCGATGCAAAGTGAGGAAAAAGTGAGGGATAAAGAGCAGGGGGGGGGGTAGAGACAGCAGGGGAATGCGGAAAGAGAGGTGGAGAGAAAGAGTGATAGAGAGAGAGAGAGAGAGAGAGAGAGCACTGATATAGAGAAGTTCTTGGGGGGGATTAGTAAATGACCCTGTCTCCCCCTCGCTGGGAGAGAAATAACTACTACTGCCCTGACTTTACACCATAAAGCATAGCACAGGGAGACCGGGTGTGTGTGTGTGTGCCATAGAGGGCTACCTGGGGAGTAATGGGATTTCTGTTTTTGTGTCCACAGAGAAAAAGACCAATTGTGTGGATTCGCCCTTTACTGCCACTGCTGCTACACTACTTGGTGGGTGAAATATAGCTGTGTTGGGGGAATGCTGTGTGTGTGTGTGTGCATGTGAGTGCGTATATATATGTGTGTCCACATACTACATACCAACTACATACATACATACATCTATTGTGACATTTTAACAATTATTACAAACACAATCACCCCCTCACTTGCCCGTGATGTCATTGATGACATCATCAAACCAATATAAACAGGAACTATCAGTGGGCTCGTCCCCCACAGTGCTCCCGCACCTGGTGAGTGTACTGTTTGACAGAATGTAACAATGGATTGAGATGTTTGTATAAATGTAACTGATGAAAACAATAAACTAAATCGGTATGCTTGATGTCTTAGTTACATCTTCCATCAGCATTTCTATTTAACTTGGGGTGACATGATAGTAATCAGTGTGTAGCAAGTTACAGTGTAGCGATGACTAATTAACTTAACGAGGTAAATAAACAAAACAAGCAGAATAATATTCCTGTGTGTGTCTAAACAATGTGCTGTAGTGGAGACATACCGTGACAAGTGGCATACCTTCAGCCCACCTTGTCACACACACACACCTGATGAAAACCTTGTATCTATGAATCAGAATGTGTTTTAAACGAGGTCATCTCTTCTCTACCTAGAGGTTAGAGTAGCAGGCTCGTCATTGGAAGGTCGCTGGTTCGAATCCCCTGGACCGGCCCACCAGTAGAAGACTGGGGTTGTACTGGGCAGCTCCCAGTCTGAATGTGTGCAACCGTATGAATGTATAAACCTGATAAATAAGGGTCTAAAAAGCCTCAACAACACTCACCCCCCTGATAGACGATGGAAAGTAAACTACTCGAAAATGCTGCCCTACAAAGGTAAACAGCAGTTACGATTTTTGGTTTGTTTAAACGGTCAAAGGTCTGACTTGACTTTAGATTTTATATCAACAAAAATGATAAAGCATCCACTTTTTCTGGTGGGACAGGAGATAAACTGGGGCAAACTGCTGCTCAATAACATCAAATAATACTTCAGGATCTTCTTTTACTCACGTTTGAATATGGAATGATGGAAAAAGTAGCATTGATAATTGTGCAACACACCCGGAGGCAACAATAGACTACAAACTCAAACAAGCACAACGCTTCTGCAATGTTATATGAATTGTGTGTATTAATGTGGGAGGAGTGAGTAGGGAGGCATCACCTGTCACATACTCACAAGTAACAATGAATCAATCTATAACATGAATAAGAAACTGACATATGTTATTGGCCTAAAGTAGGAGGTTTTTTTTCAGGCAAGGCTCACAAAAAGCTAATGTCTTGTCATGTGGAGACCAATAAGAAACTCGGATTCATTTTGGGTCCTCACCTGTCCACTGCAAAATAAATGGCTTGCCTCTGACATTTCCCCATGCAACCTTAAAGACTAACATGAATGCTACAGAAGCAAAATTGTTCACCATTCCTTCCCTCTCAAATGCCAAGACGCAAATTGGAGGACAGCGGCCCGCCCAGGCTGACGCTCCTGCAACGGGGTGGGACAATGCCACTCCACAATTTTCGCTGTGGAGAATTTCCTTGAATCAAGCGTGCATGTCTCAAGAAAATGCCACTTCGGTCAAGAAAATGTTTGAAATAAATTGATTTGCATTGGGAAACAAGTGGAATTATCCCACCCCGCTGTAGGATGTTCACACTTGTTAAAGAAAATTACGTTTATAAGACTCAATCCTAGACTTGGTGACTTGTTACGATGGATAGTTTGAGTGTAGCTGAAAAAACGGTGTTGTTTTGGAGTACCAGAGTACCTCCCTCTCTCCATCTCAGCCTCCTCCCTTTCATCTCTCCCTCCTCTCCTCTTTCCTCTGCAGTTGTTATTTATCACCTTTAAGCCTCAACAATAAATTAATTCCCTTCCTCCTTCCCTTTGGCTCTGCCGGCTGGGAATGTTTTCATTGTGGGTTCCCTGGAACGACTCTCCAAGAGCAATTACTTAGACTAGGTAGCCTACGCCCTGGCTCCGAGTGGTAGCTAGTGTGTGTGTGTGTGTTACTGTTAGACAGCTCTCACCATCAGTTTTCACAACAGGTCTTGACAGAGCTTCCCCATGGTTAGCAATTTGAATCCCACCATTCTACCTATAACCTATTGTTACACAGAGAACAGCTCTTTCTCTGCTGGTAGAATACATTCAGCAAGACATTTTGGGCCGCAATACAAAACATGCTGTAGCAGCCATATTAAATAGATTTAACAGTGCTTAGTGTCTTCCTGAATATGACTTTTAGGTCCAAAAAGAACTGAAATGGTAGAATAAGCAAGGGTGGAAGTACCGAATTCCTTTTATTCAATTACTGTAATTGAGTAGCTTTTTTTTTTTCCAGTGTTTTTACTTTTACTGAAGTATTTTTTGACTTAAGTTATTGCACTTCACTACATTTTAGATTACATCTGTTAAATCCATCTGGCTACAGCATTATTGGTTTGTGTTAGCCTGGTTGTTGTCTAGCTAGTTAGCTAGCCTTGCTAGCTAGTTGGATAACTAATAGCAAAAGAAACATCAATGTAGTAATGTTATTAATGTCGATGGGCGTTTTTTTAATCATAAATCAAATGATGACATGAATTTCAGAATCTTATTTTCAGAAAGCTCAACATTGTCTACAAAACGTGCAGTATCACATAATGAATTGTATTTTAATGTAATGTATTTTAAATTAGTTACTTTTTACTTTTACTTAAACCTGCGCTATGTAACTTTCTGTAATATTGTCGTTGGCAGCTCAGAGGTAACTGTTTGTATTTTTGAGGACTTCACTACTTTTAGCTTTCTATAGCGATAGCCGAGGCGCTAGCTCACTCACTGCTGTTTGTGCTTGACTTGTTTCGATGAAGTTTCGATTCGTCACTTCCACGTTTCTCCGTGTACCTACCGACTCCAAAACTTCATTGGGGTGAATGGAATGGTCGAATCTACAGCAGCTCAATGAAGGGGGAGGAGCCAGCCTTCTGTCGCAGCCCTAACTTCATGAACTAGACTAGATCTCTTGGATGTTTAAAAAAATTACATAATGCAGCTTTAAGTAGATTTTTTAACCAGTAATTGTACTTCTTTTACAGTAGAATTTCAGCAAAGTAAGTAGGTTAGTTCTACCTGAGTAGACTTTATTCGTGCTCTTTCCACCCCTGAGAATAATATACTTTTTCTCAAATGTAGAAGGGTCTCCTCATCATCTGGTTGCAAAGTGGGGCTTTTTTTTCTCAATATTGCAGCAGGACTCACCAAAATAAATGACTTTTTTTCCACAGTCACAGTCAAATATGGCATTTGAGTTGAGTCTATGAGTATCTGGAGGTTGAAGCACTGAACTGATCTGTGCAGACAACTGTAACAGGCCAAGATTGGTGTCAGGAACTGATTTACACCCTCAGATTGATTCTTCAAGTCAAGTGCTTGGTAAAATAAAAATAAAATGGAAGTGGGTAGTAAAAGGAGCAGAAGAGGAGATGCCTTGGTTATTTTGTTAAGAGCTAGCTTGGGTGCTACCGAAGGTTTCACATTATAGATCCACTAACTTTAAATCAGGACGGGGCGTCATTTGTGACCCCTAAACTATAATTTTGTGTCTGCCTTTCTGAAAGGCTACAAGGTTATTTGGCGATGTCCTCTGTATTAATTGCTTTTGAAACGTTTCTTTTCAGTATTGATGGAAGCTACAGTCTAATCAAAGTACCAGTCCACAAGCAGATCAATGCAAGTTTGCCCTAATACTTCAAACTGTTTATTCCAATGAGAAAACAGCAGTAACCATGGCCTTATGTTTCCATTCTTGAGGAGTTTTATGTCGTTTGTGCGCCCTGTCATTGTCACTCCAATACATATTAATTGGGTCAAAGTCTCCTGCCAGGTGTCTAACCCATTTCCACACACAAAATGTTTGTTTGCACAGATTAGTAGATCAGAATCTACACTTTTTACACACGCCCTTCAGATAAGGGATTCAGTTTACCAATGACTGTATTTCACATTGACCACTCTCTAATACCTGCATACGTTTCTCATGTAAATGTTTTGTTTGCTGTTCATGTGAAAATAATTTATGAATATTTTTTATAATGTGTTCTCTAGACGCCCTTTCGGGCATGAGGGACTTTTCTTCCCTGAGTCATGACTGGAAGGCAGCCGCCTCCTCCAAGGCTGCCGGCAGTCGATCCACCTCACTTTCACTTAGCCAATGACAAGCCATGTGGCACCGTGCCTCGCTCATCTCTTTAGCTAATGATCGGGACTTATTTTCCCCACCTGACAAAAGACTTGCGCATTTGAATGGTAGCTAACTTTCTTCTTTCTGTTGATAGATACCCACAAATCGTGTCAAAGGCTGTAAATATCTGAAAGCTAAACATTTAAAAATGGCTCCAAAAGTGGATACAGTAGATTAGATGACTTTGCCACTGCAGCAGCAAGTAGTAATAGGATACACCGAAGATTAATAGACTATAAGGATAGACCAAAGATGAATAGGATATAAATAACAGGGCAAATCATATGAACACAGAATTCCCACAGACAAAAAACACCTCTGCTGTGTCTTTTATTGCCTGTCTACCTTTGTCAAGACATTTCTCATGGTATGGTGTATTTATTGGTATACATATTTTTCCATGCAGGAATTTTCATTCATTTCATTTATTTTCTATGAGTGATTTAATGTTTAATGATCTGAATCTTTCCCAGGCACCATATCAAAGCATATATGAACATACTCGAACCAACGATTCCAACACTCAAATGTGCAAAAATAAAAGTGTAAAATAAAAGTCTTGATTCCAGCAGGATGTGCAAAATAGCAGCAGTAGCAGCAGAGCTTACAGAAAGACAATGTGAGCTGTGCATTAGAAAAAGCATAGAAATATCAATATACATGCAGATGCATTATGTCCCATTCAAAATGGTATTGAGCTGTGTTTCCTGGTCTGAATAGCTGACTGATGATAAAGAGAGGGGCGACGTACCTGATTAAATCAGAGCCTCCTTCCCCCCCTTCATGTGTGATTTATTCAATCAGTTCTGTGTTTTTAATCCCCGGGCGTTGGCAGGTTAGTGCGAGGGGCTCCCGTCTGTGGTTAAGGTTGCCTTCAGAACGTACCTGTGCTAATCACGCTAGTGGGAACCACTAAGCGGCTGCTACACAAGGCTAATGCATCTGAAGGTTGAGGGGACACAAGGTCTGAAATTGTCTTGAGGGAACCCGAGATTGATGGAAGGGAGAGAGGATCCTGATCTGTGGTGGTTAAAGAGGGAGGGAAAGAGAAACGCTGAAAGTCTGCCTAGAAACTATAAAAAACAATCAGAATTTTTCCAACTGGATGTTGAAAATTGATCTACAAACACACATCTGTGCCCAACTCTTGCCTCATCTTCCAATAAAGATTGAACACCTGGATTGTGGGATTCCTTTTCATATACAGTGGGAATCATTTAAAATATATATTTTTATATAAATAAATCTGTTTTGTCACTCTATCACCGATTGATATAACACAATATTGATTCAACTCCCTTCCTAGGAAAAATCCTCTGGTATACAGGAAGTGATGCGTTTTACGTTTCCGGTTTGGAATACATAGAAGAAGAACTGGGTAGTTAGCATGAGCAGCGATAGCCACCATGGCTGAACAGACAAAGAAAGCGTCCACCTACAGAAACTCAAACACCAACAGAAAATCCAAGGAGAAAGACGTCACAGTACTGGACACAGTACTGTTTGATTGACAGGTGATCTCTGGGAAGTGCAGTGAAGAGACACCACATCAATGAGGATGAGCACCAAAGATGGAGACTAAATAAAAACAGATTACCATTTTAATAATAAATGAAATAAGAACACAAACCGATTTAACAAATCAGTTTTTCCTGTATAACTCCACATGGAATTGCTGAACCTCTAGATTAGGATTTTGTGCAGGATTAACTTCCCTTTTCCCCCTCTCCAGTTCGACCATTATTCTCTTCCCGTCTCCCCCCCCGCCCCCGTCCGTCCGTCCGTCCGTACATGACAGGTTTTTAATCAGTGCTGTGTTTCTAACGTGCATGTTGGCAGGTTGGCCCTGGGGTTCTTGGTCCATGATTATAGCTGCCTTCAAAGTGTACCTCTGCTAATTATGTTAGGCCAGGCCGCTAACGCACTGCTTTTAATTTGAATTGCCAGCTTCATTGAGTCATAACTGCTAGGCTTAATTACCAAAAGGAGAGGGGGGCCATATATCACGGCAATGGCGACACTATGGCACGATATACCTCACCTGCGAGAGAGAGAGAGACTGACTAATAGCCACTGTGCAATAAAGTGTTGTTGAATGCATAGCAACCTCGCTCCTTCCTTAACAGGCCAGTGCAGCACACACACTCATACAAGTGGAACAGATGCTGATTGTTATGTACTAGTTATTTATTTGTGAATTATTTTTATTCAACTGTATTTCGATGCTGTGGCAATATTCGTCTGTGCCAATAAAGAAAAAAATGTAATATTGAATTGAAAGACAGAGAGAGAGAGAGACTCGGGGCTGGAGAGGGCAGGGGGTGGAGAGAGAGAGAGAGAGAGAGCACTTACTGAGTCATCAGTTCACATCTCATTGATCCAAATGGGAGAAAGTCATGTTTAATAAGTACATTGGACTAAAAAAGAAATACAGTGGGGAAATATGGGCCTAGTATTGACTAAGATGTATGACATAGTTATCTCTCTCCCTCTCACACACACAGACATGCATACAGAAAAGACTGCTCATCCATAAATCGTCAACCACTCCCTCATCTGTGTGTGTGTGTGTGTGTGTGTGCGTGTGTGCATGTGTGTGTCAGGGAGGCAGATGATTGTCACGTGCAAAGAAATTGAACTGTGATTAAATATGAGCAAGGATGATGTACGGAATTACTGTGAACACAATTATGTGAAATTGGACTGATTGTGGCTTCTGTTTGTGGTGATCATTCTTTGGAAATAGAGCAAGCACGTGCACCCCCACACACACACACACACAATGATATGGAATGAGTCTAAACCCCAGTGCTCCCTTTATGGCTTCGTATCAGCGTGTAATGTAAGATAATAAAGTAAATCACAAACTCATCTCAACGCTAACCAGAAATGCAAACACAGGTACACACTCATGCGTGCATACACACTTTGCGTCTCCTTCACTGTCTCTTCCTCCTTCCTTAAATATGTAGGCTACATATCAAGGTCACATATGCAGATCTGGCCAAGATTATTGGCACTCTTGCATTTCATGCAGATAATGCACCATAGCTTCTGAAATAATTGGAAATTGAAACAACTTTCGGTCTTCACATAGGTGGACGCGGTACTACTGGCGGCAGTACACAGACATTAATGCACATGTTCTACAGGCTGCACAACACGGAAACAAACCAGGAAGAAAAAGAAAATTGCCGTATGGGGGGCCATTTTTCCGTTCACTTGTTTCCACTGGAACAACAGCGCCCTCTCCCTGTTTTGTGCTGTAAAGCAGACAAGATTTTCCTGTGGTAGTATTGAGTATTGTATAAAAAATACAATTGTTGTGTTTTTCCACATTTTTACTTGAGTTGAAAGTTTCCATGGTCCTGTACATTACTCAATGAACTCTATGGTTCTCCTGCCACACTGGAGGAATACATGTATAGGGGTAAGTGAACGCACCCATGCGCTGAGCCTAAAGTGGGATTCATCAGTCTTATTGAGTGATGATCGGGAGTCCGTGGGAGGATTTTCCATGTCGATTACAGTAAGTGCAGGGTATTGATCACCGAGGTTCTCTAACATGTTTGATAGCGACCCCTCTACTTAAACTCCTTCCTTTAGAGTTACTACTCTTTCTATCTTACTCACTAGATTTTTTCCTCACAAAATAAATCATAGTTGGGCATGTTACTCAAAATAATTAATACTGGGTGTTTCAAAAGTAGGTATACAACACACTCGCTATATTACTTTTCTGTTACAACCCCAAAATTGATGATTGAGTTTTCCTGATTTTTGAGGGCAAGTGAGAATGCAGACAGGAGTAATGTTAGTTTAGACGCGGTAGCCGGACTGAACTGTGATAGACTGTCACTTGGTAGAATGGTGTACTGATTTACAATTCAGTTTCTGAACTGCTGAGCAGGCTGTTCCAAGCCAGGCAGCGGCCCCTTTAGCTTGTTGTTATTGGAAATCAATAACAACTTCAGAAATCATTGAGTAATGTTGGGAATTGGGGATAAGCCTAAGCATAGGTACAGGGTATGTTGTTGTATTTGGTGTTGAGTGGGTGTCGAGGGTGGTGATTCTGGGATGCTAGAAATCACTGTTGAGCCTGCTGGAGGTATCCTGGGCATTTTGATAACCCCAGTGACGTACTCACACACTCAACCCTGTAGCATCTAGATCAGGTGGCTAGTGAACGGTGCTGCCTGTCTGATGGTCCTGTAGATTCATGGCGGCATAGCCTGATGTCCTCTATACTCACCATGGGTTAGTGCATCGTTTTTTCTGACATCTGAATTGGACTCCTGTGTGACTACTCACCTTGGATTACCATTGCCACCCGATACTTTACATTACATTACATTACAATCATTTAGAAGACGCTTTTATCCAAAGCGACTTACAAAGGTACTTGACACTATGTGGGGATCGAACCCACGACCCTGAGACTGAGAGTCTCATGCTCTACCGACTATTGCATCCCCATCACCATCCTCACTTTCGTGGCACTTTCTTTACTCTTCTCTCCATATCTCTCTTGTGTGTCTCTCAACTTTTATATAACCTGGCCTTCTGTCAAAGTTGACCCATAAGCACTCTGCTTACTCTGCTCCTTCTCTGTCAAGTTAATATGATCTTGTCCCCTACCTACTTTTCACACATCACTCTCCTCCATTTATTTTCCCTTGCTACACTGCAGATGTTCTCGCGTCCCTGGAAAAGTAATGCAACATTACTCCCCATTCACCTAGAGTCCTGACTAACTTTCCTCGCGTCTCAAATCCAAGGTTAGCGATCGCTAGGCTTACTTTACATCTTTACACCCTCTTTTCCTTTCCTACATTACCCCGTTTCTCTCAATAGAACACGCTGTTTTCATGAAAGCTTTCTTGACCCGACATTCACCTTGCACTTTTCTTTCTTCTTCCCTTTTTTCTTCTCTCTCCCTCGCTCTGCATACGTGCTATCGCTCAAGGTTAGCAATCACAAGGCACCCTACCCCTTTGCATTCACCCCGAGGGCCTATGAAACCTCTCGCAGAGAGAGAAAATTAGTTTACGTCTAATTAGCATATTACTCCAATTAGCGGTTTACCCTTCGCCCCATTATTGCTTAAGTCTAATGAACAAAGGCTAATTAGAAATTAATCTGAGGTTGGGGTTTTTTTTTTTTAGGGGAATGACCTTTGAACGCGAAACATAGGATAAGACGGCGTTTTTGTTTTGAAAATTAATCATTCCTCATAGTTAGAAGACAAAATCCACAACAAGATTAGAATGTCCACAGCAGAAAGCAGTCATTATAATTATTATGTTATTATGTTTTTTGACAGAATCTAAAATATTATATCATATGTTACATGTCCCAAAAAGAAAAAATCTAGTATTAAAATAGAATTTGTGTTTTATCGGTGAAAAAGGAGTAAAATATATTTCATATTGCCAAATTAAAAAGAAGGTTAATAGGCAGACCTAAAGAGAAAATCTACCTCAAACAGTGGTTACCTATTGTTACTGCTGTCAACTCTTTTTTTTATTGATTTTGAATAGGTTTCATTTGTCACGGCTGCTCAGCCTTTAACCTCACTTTCCCCTGAGTTCTAGTCTTCGTCTTGTTGCTGTATCCCTGTTGTCGTGTCTCTCTCTCTCTCTCTCTCTCTCTCTCTCTCCCCCTACTCTCTCTCTTTCCCTTCCTCCCTGCAGGTTGGTGGGCGTGTCCCTGAGGGCTCCAGTCTGCACAGCTGATTCCAATCCCACATCTTCCCCTGTGTATATTAGCTCTGCCCTCATACATGCTCACTGCTTGTCTAGTTTGTCTACCCCAGTATGCCTAGTGTCTGTGCTAGCTTTCCCAGTCTAGTAAGTTCCTTGTATGCTATTGCTGTTATCTGTACCGCATCTACTTACTCTCGAGTAAAGTCTTGCTATTCTGAGAACCTCTGCCTCCAGCCTGTCTGCTTCTGGGTCCAACAGTACTCAATCACTACATCATTGGCTTCGTAGGGTTATAAGATCTACTTAACTCATAAAAGGACCTAACAAACTTTAAATTCAAGGGGAAA
The DNA here is from genome assembly GCA_034670405.1 of Hoplostethus atlanticus. Taxonomy (NCBI): domain Eukaryota; kingdom Metazoa; phylum Chordata; class Actinopteri; order Trachichthyiformes; family Trachichthyidae; genus Hoplostethus; species Hoplostethus atlanticus. The sequence continues at coordinate 945,126 of JAXDDX010000106.1, forward strand.
AAATGGATTGAAACCCATTTCACTCTAAATTTGGGAACATAAGCCCATCGAATCCAAAGCTGAAAACAAAGAGAGCCAGGTCTATCTAAACAATGTCATTATGAGAAAAATCCTGGAGCTGCTCCATTGGACAGGGAATGGGAAGCCAATAAGTAAATTTCGTTTTTAGGATGGAGTCTGGTTTATGAAGCTGTTGCAGTGGGTGTTGTTTATTAGTTGACGGGGAATAAATTGGTTTCATTGATCTGCCTGTGTAATGCTAATTAGAAAACAGGACACACAGAGTATCCTTTATTTAGAAGGTACTTATACAATTTTTGTGTACCCTGCCATGTGTTCCCACTTAGCCATGCATCTCTGTGCAAGGGCGTCAATTCAGTAAACCTTAAGGTATGGCAGAGTCGCTGCTACCAACACCTATTTATATAGACTACATTTCTGGGGACAAGACAAGTGCAGCAATGACTGATAACTAGCAAGATATTATTTGGTCAGTGTAATAGAGGGAATATTGGTCCTGAATTTGCCGACATGATTTTTAAGCTTGCCTCGATGGGGGCAAGCTTCTAGGAATAGGTTTTGCAGTTTGTCCCAAGCGTGGCCAAAGTGTGTCCCTTTTGCGCAGGTGTGAACTAGCCAACGGATTCACTAAGCCCCCTTTGAACAGAAAGTAACTGCCTCAGTTGTTTATGATATGTTATGGTTAAAGTTATTATGAAGTAGGTTTTCATCATTATCTTTAAGTACTCGGTTCTACTTTTTTGTTCCTGTGATACGCGACAAAGGCCAAGTGCTGCGTTTTAACTCCCATCATCGGGAGTACAGTACCACAAAGCGGTCGTCCAACGTGGCTTTCTACCACGCCATCACTTCAGCTCCTCTGGCTGAATCTCACCCGACACTCAATAAGCCCCAACAGACAACATCCCTCTCTCTTCCCCTCTAGCCATCTCTCTCTCGCTCTCTCTACCTGCCCGCCTCGCTTTCTTTCTCTATCCGTCTCTGAAATGTGTTGACACTGTGTTCTCAGTTTGTACTCTCTCCTCTCCCTTCTAAAAACCATTATTCCTCTAATCTCCCCGCCCCCCCGCTCACTCCCAAAAGGCGAGTCGACATCCCTCCTCCCCTTCTCCGGCCTTCCCCCTCTCTTGACTTGCTTTTGAACCAGCCTGACTGTCATCGCTTCTGGACTGATCGAGCTCGTCACAGTTGATATGTGCATGTCTGCCGATGACAGTAACACATCTCTGTATCCATCTATCCCACCATCCATCCATGCATCTCACTCCTCCTTCCCAAAATGTCAGAGTTGCCTATCAAATCGAGGCCTCTCTATCTAAATCAAGTCTGCATGCAGCCGTGCATCAATCCATGTCACTTTTCTTTTCAGGGAATGTTGCACGTGTCTCCCTTGCTCCCTCTATGCCTCTATCCATCCATGCTTCTCACATGGCCTTTTCATTAACACTCGAACACATTTTCATAGAAATAAGCTGTTTGAAGAGGAAGGAGGAGGACTGGGTAGATAGCATGATCATTACTGAATAGACTCAGATTACAGAAACTCAAACAGAAACTCAATAGAAAATCCAAGGACAAAAGCTTCACAGTACTGGACACGCGATCTCTGGGAAGGCCCTCCCTCAATTAATCAATCAATCCATCCATCTATCTATCCCTCCTTACATCCATTCATCAATCCCCCATGTCCTTTTAGTGAGTGTTGCATGCATAGCACTGCTCCCCGAGGCAGAGACCAGGCTGGGAAAGTGTGACGTGTATCAGCTAGCAAACGGGCTGCCAAGCGATCGTTGCTATGGTGAAAAAAACAAAAACAAATCCCACTCATTGAAGATGAGTTATCCTTTTAAACACTTGTGCTGCACACCGCAGGGCTCCCAGTGCTTCCGAGGTGAGTCGTTAAAGCTCCAAATCCATTCATAGCGGTGGGGGATTGTGTGTCTTCTGTTCTGGCTTGACAGTAGAATTGCAGACCCAACCTCCTATCTATCTATCCATAGTTATCATACTCTCCAAGCCCCATCCGTCACCATCCACTGTGATGTAGTGGTAAATAAAGTGGGTAGATTATGACCTCAGGTGGTGATCATCATATTTAGGCCACCAATATTAACATGGCTGATCAACAAACTTCATCTCCCATCATCCTTTGGTAGGAAGCGATAACGTCCGGTAAACATGAACCAGCTGTGTGCGGTTTACCGACGGTGTTAAAGCTTAATGCTCAAGCTTTAACCTTGCTACTGTTTGTGAAAACGGAACACCACCAAATAATTTTTGGATTAGGGCTCTTGAACCTCCTCACCTAAGCCAATTGAGAAGAAGAGCGAGGCGTCTGAAATGTCAGGAGAGGCCACAAAACCCCGAAAAGGTTTGTTGTTTGCCCTCATAAGCCCCGGGTCTTTTTTACTTTCTCCTCCTATCTACTCCTTCCTCCCTCTGCAGCCATCATTCCTCTCCTTCTCCCTCTTTCTCTCCTGGCTTTTGCTTCCCTCTCTCTTTTCACCCATTCCACTCTGTCACCATCTTTACAGGATTGCATTTTTGATACATTACTTATCAATGTAACTCCTACTTATTCCTATCACTTCATTCAGTCTGCTCTGTCACCAATACTATCTCTCTTTTTTGCCTCTGTTTCTCTTTCTCCTCCTCACTCAGATTCTACTAAATCTCTGTTCATCATTTTGTATTTCAGCAGGCAACTTCAGCAGGGATCTAGTGGAAGGTGATAGGTGAATTTATAGACTGAGACATGATAATTACATTTAATATAATTAATGTGCTGTGTATGCTTGTATCATTGTCTATTAACTCATTCATATTAACTTTGCATCATTTATATTCATTATATATATCTTTTTAGCATTTATAAATGGTTTAACTATGTACACTGTCTGTAGGTTAACTCTTATAAAGGACCTTCAGGGTCCACAGGGTCTGGGGGATACTGGGACTGGAAGGGTCGCAGGGCTGTATGGAGACATCCACGAGTAGGGATCCCCGAGACACATATGGAAAAGATATCCAGCGAAGAATGAAGTCATGTCTTTGGAATGTATACGTTGACCCTATATAAGATCCTGCTGTTCCTTTGTTAGACACAGACTCATGCTTTGCCCTGTTTGGTGATGTTCGTCTCTGTCCACACGTGTGTATTAAACTGCTTGAATTAAGATTTGGACCTACTTTCATTTCACCTAGTTTGACTTCAAAGGAAAATAATCCCAACTTTCAGAAGGTAACCCAAACTAAACCCAGTTTAACCCATTGCGGAATAGTATTTTCCCACCTTTTTAGTCTTCATGAGGTAATGGTTTAAAGCATAGAAGGTATCAAACTGATGTATGTTATGTGACAATATAAAGTTCAAAGAACATAAATTCATGCTCTTCTGAAAATAACTATCTCATTAACTCGAAAAAAAATGTTTGATTTTGTTATAATTAAGTTATGATCACAAGAAAAATATATTTATAGAGATATATTAATTGCAAAATACCGTGATTAAAAAAAAGTGCAACCATGGCCGCTCTTGGCTTCCGTACAATATATAACTTTTTTAAATTACACTACATCACATCAGTATGTCACATCTAGGATCTACCAGTGCCAGCTTTTGAGAAGTCTCCAACAATGATGCCAAAATTGTTTGGTATTCAACAAAATCCTTCAGGTTTATATGATTTAGATGGTACATGCTATGTACCACCATGTTGTCATGGTAGCGTCTGTGTGTGTGTGTGTGTGTGTGTGTGTGTGGACACATTCTTGAGACCACACTAACTCAAGAATGTAATAGAAACTTCACCCTTACACCACAGGTTCCCCTATAGAGGATCTGATTAAATCGTGGAGCACCTTGCTGCATAAATGTGCATATTAAAGAGGAAAACTGATTTTCTTTTAACTAAAACTCCATAATGCTTTAAGGTACTATCTTCCATGTGTTATGTGAAGACAAGTATGATGAGATAGAAATATTTGCTTATTAATGCATTCAGTAGCTTAATTCATCACCTCAGTAGCATAACTGTTTAATATATCATGGTGATTATGGCAGGACGGTCTGCAGTGCCTCTTGTCCATTTCTCTTTTCTCTGCCCCATGTGTGTGTGAAAGACACACTAAAAGACAATGAAAGTTTATGAGGGAATGTGTAGAAGTTACCACAGCAAGAACGCCACCATCACTGCTAGCCGAAATGTGATATTCAGAAAATGTTAAGACCATAATTACAAACAAAAGTCTAGAATTGTAAATTAAAGCATTGAAATAGAAACAATTTGTGTCCAATTTATGGAACTAAAACAGTGACAGACAAAGAGCTGAATCCTCAAGTGGTCCCCAACCAACGCTGCTACAAAAATATTAAAGGGAAAACACTGGTAAATTAAATTCCTTCAAGGTTTATCTCTGTTTTTCTGTATCTCTAGAGAAAGTGTGTGTGTAAGTGTAGGTGTAGGTGTGCGCATCTTTACAGCTTGAGAGGAACATCAAAGGGATTGTATTTGTACCCTCTCTGTGTGTGTGTGTGTGTGTGTGTGTGTGTGTGTGTGTGTGTGTGTGTGTGTGTGTGTGGAGGCCATTTGTCATCTGACCCAGAATGCTGCCAGGTCATTGAGCTGAGTTTGATGGAAGCAGCACACCTGCTGGGATGTGTGTGTGTGTGTGTGTGTATTCTGAGTGCCACTGGAATCCTCTTTCTCTCAGTGCATCATTTTGCGTTTCATTTCTGATGCATAACTAATCAGTCTGTGGTGACAGACTTATTGGCAGAATTCAAATTGGACCAAATCAAAGCACAAGCCATTTTGCTGGCTCTTTCGTTCATGCCACTACAGGATCTCTGTCGTGTTTCCTCCTGCCTCTCTCTTTTTCATACCTCCATGGGGCAAGAAGGGTGGAATATGTTATAGAGGGTTCAGGAATAACTTCTTGTCTCTCTTGTTAGTTTTATTGTGCTGAAAACCATTTAAAGGTTCTATATGTAGCATTGATCATCAATAAATCATTACCATTATTACTGTAAACAAATGAGACCATCGCTGAGAAGATTGGCAGCCTCTACACTCAGGGGTTAAAGTGGGATTTGGCAGGTGGGGGAACCCTAAGATCCGGTTGTGGCGGACTGGAGGGAGGGTGGGGGGAGGCTTAATTGGATCCAGGAGAGAGGTGAGTTAGTGGACTGCTTCTTTCCTGGATCCGGTACCAGCTGCAGCCAGTTGGGACTGATTGCAGCTGGGGCCTTTTTAACGTGTGTGTGAATGTGTGAGTGTGTGCGCGCCAGGGTGAGAGACTGGCAGTGTGACAAGGAGCCGACGTGGATGGAGGATCCGGTCGGCTGGGTGTGGAGCGGAGAGACGGGGCCAGCACCAGCGGGAGAGACGGAGCGGGAGCAACATAACAACGGCCCGGGTTGACGGCAGCTGATCGTCGGCGCCGTCTCCTCCGCTGGCGCCCACCCTCGGTCCCGGTGGGCCAGCCGCGGAGCCCCAAGCCTGCCCCAGCCTGCCAGGCTTCCAGGGGCGTCCCGCCCCAACCCCGACTGGTCAGCCCTTGCAGGCGGCTCCCGACTGCGTCCTCCGCGGACCTCTGCTGGACGCCGCGGCAGGAGACGGCCCCGACGATCAGCTGCCGTCAACCCGGGCCGTTGTTATGTTGTTGTGGTGGTGCAAATAAAACAGCCGACTGGCCATTTAACTCTCCCCTGCCTGTGTCTCTGCCTGTCACGGACCCCGGTAATGTGGCACCTTGCCACACCGGTGTTTATTTATTATTTATTTAAGACATTTCACAATATGAATGAACCAGATAACTTCAACTACACATAGTGTACACAGTGTTTATCACAGAATTAGATTCTATTTGTGGTGGTAGCTGACCAGTTGGGGGGGCACCCACACACTTTCTTAAATTAATTATTAAATAATACTGTACTGGTACTGTACAGGTACTGTATTCTGATTATATTCTAAACTTGTGTCCAAAGACTTGTTCAAAAGTACTACATAGTGAGGAAATTGTGCAGAGTTGCACGAAATGTGATCTAAAAAATAAAAATAAAAATTCTGAAGGACCTCCAGATCCTCCTCCCATTGGTGTCCCCAAACCAAACTTAAGCCCTTCCTCTTTCTGCCCGGGAAGCTCAGTCGGTACAGCAACTCTTAAACTCAGTGTCATGGGTAGACCAGCGGTTACAGAGCCCATTCTTCAACCGGGTGACCTGGGCTCGACCCCGTGTTGGCATCCACCCTGCTATAATGGTCCTTGAGCAAGACTGGATCCCTATCAGCTCCAGGGCTACTCCTCTCTAGCTGACCCTTGACCTCTCTGTGGAGGGAGACGAGCGAAAAGATAATTTTATTACAGGAAGCAATTTTAGATCTTGACATCTCCTTAAAATGTAAATACTGAGTCAACAATCACATCCGAGAGTGCAGCATCCACCCTTGTTTGACATGCAGTCGCTCCAGCCGTCACACTGACTTTAATAGACTTTTGGGCAGCAGTCACCGAGTCTGCACCTGCATGATGCTGTTCGTACATGTCAGCGCGGTCAATAGGGAAGCACTGTGATTTCAGTTGCCATCACTATCATTTGCTGAGGTCTTCTCATTACTCTTTGATGTCTCTGCGGTGAGTTAGATGCATGAAATAACCCAGCTGCAATAACCACACTCCGGTTTAGGTCTTATTCTGTTTACATGAACCTTTGACACCCTGCAATCGAGTTTAGCTGTTGCCATGAATAAACCAGTTAACAATATTTCCACAGATAGAAAAGTACCAGCAAAGAAGTATGAAAATGTTCGGCCGCCAGTTACCCCTCCCTATTTGACAGCAGGTTGCTTACATGGGAAAAGGAATGATGATGCGAATAAGTAATAGTAAGTACTGGCTGTTTTTTTGGACATCAAAGTGTACAAATAATGCATGTGAGTTTGCACTGAGAGCAAAAATGAAAAGGGAAAGCAGTAAGATGTTTTCATGCCACAGGTAACCTGTTTAACATGGGAGTAAACCAGGTTTCCCATATTAGAGCGTGAGGTGGGTAAATCCAAAACTGTGTTGCTACAGTAACTGGGCTAAGGATGCAGTTCTACGTGCATGTAAACACAGCCACTGGTGTCATTGTCCACCCTGCTGTCAGTGTCGTCCGCAGCCTGAGTCGAGTCGATTTAGTTGTCGGTGTCAACCACTGTAAGCCTCACTAATATCTTCCCGCAGCTGGAGTGTCTTGGAGGAGGTGTCGCCCTCTTCTTCCTCCTCTCCGCTTCTCTTCTCTTTTTGGACGCCTCAGCATCACCGCCTGCCTCGGCATCACTGTGTCTCTCTCCGGACGCCCTCAGCCTCTTGGTGGCAGCTCCCGGGCTGGAGGAGCCTCTTCTTCCCTCTTCTTTTCTCACCTGGTTGTGTCTGGTTATATTATAAATAAATGCTCTAACAGTTGATTAAGAAAATAAATGATGTCCTGTGCAATTGCATTATGTTTTTTATGATATCGATGTGTTACCACTGTTTTATAGTTATATAACACAATAAGCCGTGAGAGGCATTTACAGTGACTTTATTAGAGTTAACAGCTCATAAAACCACTTTTAACCGTGGACTCTTTTGGTTTATTGTGTAATTGGGCGTATGGATGCTCAGCAAGCTTTTCCCACGAGAAGATAAAAACATCTGGAGAACCCCCAAAATTCAATCACGTTACTGAAAAGATCTTTCATGTTTTAAAAATATGAATAGGCTATTGAATATTTTACATTTACTTGTACATCCTTCAACTTTTTAATCAGTGCTTTAAGACTGTTTAGAGCCTTTAGCATTCTGTTACTGAACATTTGGACAATAGTTCGGGGTTATTAAGGACAAAATGTTTTTTTTTTAATTTTTTAAAGAGGGTGTCTGGAGAATTTCACTAAAAGAAAATAAACATGTCTTTCACCATCTCATTTAGGGAACTAAATTATGCCCTTGGGAACTTTGGGTATTTTTCTTTATTTTCATAAACCAGAGTTTGATTTAGAGCTTTCTGAAATTGGGTTAATTTGATGCTCACTTAAGCACTGATGAACTCAAAATATTCAAAATAACCTTTGTATGTACCTGTCAGTCTATGTGTATATGTATGTGCGTGTGTGCACATTTTTTGAAAAGGAGATATTCCACAGGATAATGCATCCCTGCCTCTTTCCTTCCAGCAACAATCGCATTACAGGCTGGAACTGCTGGGTTATTGATTGGGATTGGACGTGTGTGTGTGTGTGTGAGTGTGAGAGAGAAAGATACTTTGTGCAGAATACATGTGTTTCTGTGGATGCAGTCATGCGTTCGTTATTTCTAGTTAGTGTTGATGAGTTTTTGATTTACTTTATTCTGTCTTTACGTTACATGCTGATAGAAAGCCATAAAGAGAAGTAATGCAGTTTGGCCTGATCCATGTCAGTGAGTATGTGTGTGTGATTGCAATAACATTGGTTGTGCTTTACCAAGTGGATCAAAACTGTGACTGAATGAATAGATTTAAACAGGGAAAAGCTCATACAAACTTTATTCAAAAACACCATTAAACTCAATGCAAAACCAATTCTAATTACTTGTTGGTTGGTTATTAAAGCTGGAACCATTAACAGCTTAGGAATTATTTCATGAAGGTCAATGGCTGCTCATTCAGCCTGTAATTAAAATAATAATTTGCTTATCATTTACATTTTCAACATGCATACATCAAAATTAGATTGCAATTCATGGTCAATGGGCTTTTGGTAAAACTAGTTAACCACGATTGCAACTCAGATTTATTTTTCTGCGTTGAGGTTTTGTTGAAGTATTGTTTCTATTTTCAATTATTAATAAAATGAAAAATTAAGTTTGAATGCTGGTGAGAGTTAAAACATTATTTTAGTATTTTTTTGTGAATAGAACTTTAATCCTGTTAAGGAAAAGATTGGCAATACATGAAATGAAACAAAGACACCACATTGCAAATGAGCTAGAAAACCTTGTACGACAATACAAGTGGGCCAGAAAACACTGATGGAAGCGCAATTTATTTAATCTTGAATGAAGTGAGATTATGATAAGAAACGATACAAATTTATCACTGACAGGTGTCGAGACAGATTTTAAGCTGCACTATTCTATTCTAACCCAACTAAGAATTGCTAATAAAACTAAGTTGTACTCCCATTTTACCTGGTAAATTGATTTGCTTGGAAGGCCAATTTGATTTCAGATTGCTGATTTAGTCATTGGAGGTGGAGTTTAAAGTTTTAACATTGTGTGGAAGGTAGCAGGGAGTTGTATTAAAATGTACCTTTTCAATTTTTCATGATTTTTTGTCAATATCACTTGCAGGAAATAGCAGTGAGGTGAACTACGGGTGAACTTGTATATAGTTTTTCTTTTTTTCAATGATATGGCAGGAAGGGAAATTAATATTAAACCCTCAGGAAAAATACCCTTCAGCAAGACTTGAAGCCTAATTATAGAATGCAAGTGGTTGTAAATGTAAAGCTCAAATGTCCATACTAGTTTAATATGATGACATACATAAAAAGGCCTGAACACACATACACACACACACATCAGAGAAGCCAATAGGTATCAGAGACTCACCTTTAATGAATTCTCAAATCAAATCAGCATCAAATAACAACTGATGCTACTTCACCACCATCTGTCCCCAGTGTGTGTGTGTTGTGTACGTATGTGATTGAGATTCAGTTTTGTGTGTGTGTCTGCCTTGGGAGATAATGGTTAATTGGATATACCTTTGCTAGCAACGGTAGCCCGATTCTCTCAGAAATATTAGCATGGTGGGAATCAATAAGCTCTGCAGCCTGAGCTGTCCGGGATAAATGTTTCATATCTCCTGCCTAGTTGAAATTCAGACAGATTTGCTCAGCATGCACACAGAAGCACTTAAAAAGACATTCAACACTAAATCCTGTTTTTGGAGCTGTAAACATATTTGTATTGACTTCTATATGGTGAGACCTATCAATACTGGACATGAATTCAACATTGCAGATATCATTTCAGCTTTCAGGACCAAAGACTGTATTTGTAAAAAAAAATGTCTGTTGATCATTTCAGCTGCTTTAAATGTATTCTTCCATGGTACAACAGTGGACACTACACCCTATTTTCATTCTCAAATGTAGTAAAGCAGAAGTGATATTACGTGCGTGTTTTGTAAAACAAACTGTACATCTCTAGCTCAACCTGAGATCATTCCTTGTGTCCTCTGGTGGCTTTGTAAATTCCAAACATTTCCTCCTGGGAATGGTGCAGTAGTAGTTAAAACTATACTGCAGGCCACACCCACAGCAAATGGCATACACCCTAAAATGTCCCCACACACTATTGAAAAGCCAATTTCATGCAAATGGGGGGATTGAGGCATGAACACACAGACTGATAATGTAGAATATATCAGACCCATCAATTCTGAAACTATAACGCGGCTGGCTAATTGGACGGACCAATAACCTGCACTTTGAACCTGCCCGAGCTGTCGCAGCCCCGCCACTAAAAAGCAGATGTGTTAGTTTCTCCTAATCATGCAGCTCCAGGTGGAAGTGTTTTAATTATAAGGGCTGAAACCAGAACAATTTTATTTTTGTTTTCATTTATTTATTTTTTCAATACAAATCTGTTTCCAATATCTCAATTAAAAGAGGAACAGACACATTAAGGAAATGTTTCGGTGTTGTTTATCTCCTGAATGAGGAAAGTTACCTTTCCAGTAAATGAAAGAGCAAGCAACTCAACTCGCGAGGAGGAATATCAACGTGATTGATATTATCCATTGGAGATCTACTTTTCCTGTCCAGAATAAATACAGAACGCTGCGCAGTTGGGACGAGTATTGACCTGATGTATGCAGGCGGATAAAAGCTCGCTTTTCAAAGCACTTAAGGGGAAAATCCACAGGAGAGAGCAAACGCAGTCTGTTACTCGCACGAAACCTCTGTTGGCAAAGCGAATCCATCAGTAATATTAACAAATGGATATTGATTAACCATTTGGGGTCTTTTTCTTGTGCCCGGGAGAAGTATCCCATACCGAATTCAGCTCTATCACCCTTATCTAGGCATGCAGATAGCAGTTCCTGTTGGAGGCCTATTCAGTCCCACCAGGATTTCGTGGAGTTTTTTTCTGATTATTGCGGCCCAAAATGATTGCATTTGCAGTGGCTTTTATCAAAAATTGCGATGGAATTTGCGATATTTTTCGTGTTATCTTGTGGTAAAACAGCAGGAATTGATGAAAATTTCGAGCCCCCCATCCTCCCCAAAACATTGTAAACTGCCCACTCTGTTTTGTAAGTTGTTTTTTAAAGTAGTAGAGTAATCGTCACACATTAATACCTCCTGGGGACGCCGGCTGAAAAAAAGTTTTACTACACATGATCTCTGTCTAGTGCCTTTCTTTGTCTTTCATTCCTTTTTAATCCTAGTTTTCTTTACATTATTTTTGTTTGTTTTTTTCCCTTTAGCATATCTACAGTTTGCCATTGTAGCACCTGTAAAAAGATATTTTTTTAATACCTGCCCAATCCCTTCAATGTTTTGTTTAATAATATACTGTGGCATGTAGTTATTTGGTCAGTTCCAGGTTTATTGCACCTGCCAGTAGGTGGCGGAGTGAACGGTTTGTAGTTAATTTTACTGGAAGACATAGAAGAAGGCGAGTGGGAATGGTTGGTCTGTGCCGATAGTGGGGGAATGGTGCGTGTCCGGTGCTACCTTATAGCCAACTTGCATGCTTTACAAAATATTGCCGCGAAGTAATAAAATTAACATTTTCTACACCACTAATGCAGTCGCTGTGTAAATGGTGCAACACCATCACATCATTAGTTGACCCGTCACGTTCCCGTCTCTCTCTAATCTGTCAGGTCTTTCAGTGCTGCCAGTTTGACACAGAGAAAAGGAGAGAGAGGTCCGGAGCGGAGAACGCACATCTAACTAGTTACCGGCCTGTTAGCAGCAAATCACCTTGAACAGTTTATAAAATGATTAGGCTACACCGCGGCGCGGCCCGTCCAACCGGCCCAAAGACCTACCGGGATTCGTCCCGGTTGTCCCTATTGGCTACTCCGGCATTGTCCTCGTGTGTAACCATATCAAAGGCTCAGGATAACAAGAAAGCAAATGGTGCAAATTGCATATTTAAATAAAAAAAACAACCTCCCGAACATAGAGGAGTGTTAGGAGTGTTGATGTAACATGTAGGAGTGTTAATGTGGAAGCATTGTGCCAATTTGACCGTTTTATGCGGGAATATTGCGGGGTTTTGGCAAAATTGCAAGCTCTTGCAAGTATTGCGGCAGTTAGTTGAACTTGCGTTAATTCTTGCGATCGCAAGATCGCAACATCCTGGAGGGACTGCCTATTAGTCGCGACCACAGCCATACTGCCATTCTCATACATGAGGAAGGAATCTAGCTAAGGCTAGCTGTGGTTAATCCAATTCTGATCCAATTCATGCAAAACACAAGGTCCCTTTCAAAAGATGGGAGAAGAGATGGCCAAGATTCCTAAATCCAAACTGAAATGCTGATGGAGTTAAATACATCAATTAAATAAACGTTGAAGTAAATATAAAACAATTAAAAGTCAAGCTAAAAAATAAGAGGCAAGGAAATGCAATAACTCGTGTATTAAAAGTCAGCAATTAATAATTAATGAGGTGAGATCAAAGCCATTTGAACTCGAGTGGCACCAAATAACCACAATAACAATGCAGGTTTCGGTCCTCTTCCAAGCTACAGGAAACGACCCCAAAACACAAGGGATTATGGGTATAAGGAGATAAATGTTGACTTCTGTCAGCTGTTACTCATGCTTGGAAAGCTACTTGTGAGTCCATGTGACTTTTGTTTACAAGCCCTGGTTCGCTTGTAATCGGGCAGCGTGAACCTAAATGAACTAAATACAAAAAAGTGCAACAAAGTACATTTTCCCACAGTAACTCGGACCAAAGAAAACAAACTGGAGGTATAATTGCACCCTAGGATACCTGACTTTACTAGCCTCGTTTCTTTGGGCATCTTCATTCTGCAGTCTCGGATCCCCGACAGCAAAAAGATCACCTTTGGTGTTGAGCGCAGACTGCTGAACGCCCAGGAGGGCCCTGCCGGAGGGTATGCGAGAGAGTGAGCTGGTTTTGTGAATGAACAAGTGCTGGCAAGGAGATTCCTTTCAAAACCATTAGCATGATGGATATCGATGATGCATCAGAGATGTGCTTCTGCTACTGTTTATTTGATATGCAGGCATTTTGCAGCTCCTTTTGCAGAGACAGTCCTGGGGTCTCTCCATTTACAGTGAATGGGAGAAATTCTGAGGAAAACAGCATCAATGCACGAACAAAGACGGTACCCAATCATCCAATCACATCGTCATTTCTCCAGTCAAAGGTTTCGACTGGAGAATGAGTAGAGCTTTGGCTCTCTAGTTTCTAGCCGTGGGAGTTATTCATGTTGGCAAATATTGATTCAACTAAGTACATGAGAATGACATGAATTCTGATTTGTGCGGATTGTCAATTTAACTGTGCGGAGTTGTTGGAGAATCTCTTTCTGAACACGGTAAAGCAAACCCAATTGGTTAATTAGACGCACCGCTGCGAGTGAAGGGGTTCCATCAAAAGACTCAACATGATATATATTGACAACTGCTTTCTCTATTGTTTAAATGTTTCATACTCGGCACTTGATTGACATATAGGCATAGTGTTCCAAATGCTAGAGAAAAAGAGGTCTTATCAATAGGATCCTATCAGCAGATAATTACATGGGTGGCTCTGTGGTTGCAGGGGTATTTAATGGTATGTGTGTGTTAAGGTGGTAGAACAATGATATGGCTGGCTGTCTTTGTACCTGATCAGGTCGCATGTGGAAGTGGGCTGGTCTGAGGCATGAAACTCCCGGACTGAAATTAAGTCCCACTCCGGCCTTGGTTAATGCTGTTGCCCCTAGTAAAAATTGCATATTAATTTCCATATTCTCTATAAAAAAAACTCTGAAGTGCCCTTTCAATCTGACTACCAATCAGAAATATCCTCAAATATCATTTCCCTCTAGTGGCCAGTTTGGCTTTGAACAGTTAATAGGATTTCTAAACTCACATCTCAACCAAACGGACGAGATTCATTTCAAGACAAGACCATGTTTACTTGAAATACTATTTTGCCACATTCATTGAATAAATCTCATTTTAGCAGCGAGCAGGACATTCATGATGAGTTTAGCTTTTGTTCATCCCCTGTGAAGATGTTTCAAGACTGTTACCAAAAGGCCGCTGGTTTGAAACCCTGGACCAGCTGGGAAAATGAGGGCAGAGAAAGCAAACGATAGTAACGCTCTCCCCTCTCTCATCAGCGCCCTTGAGCAAGGCACTTAACCCCCAGCTGATCCAATGGAGCTGCTCAGTGGCCAACGGTTGAAGACTGCGGCTCCCAGATGCGTGGAACAATCACAGGAAAAGAGCGCGGTGCTCAGCCGACTCTCCTTCCATGCATAAAGGTTGAATGTAACGCCTCTCTATGAGCATGAAGCTGCTCCTATTCTGTCCATCATTAATCTGCACTAAAAATTACAGACTAACTCCCAATTCATTCCATCTTTCTAGTTACTGTTCTGCTTCACTGAGTATGAATTCACCAAGAAACAAATATGGATATCTACCCTCATCCCTCTGTCATCCCTCTCCTCACCTCATCTGTCCTTTCTCCTCTCCCTCTAAACCCCCTGTCCAACTCTCTCTCTTTACCTCTTCCTCCCTCTTTTCCATTCCTCCGATCCCTCTTCATCTCTCTCCCATCTGTCTCTCTTTTTCTTACCCTCTCCTCTTCCCTCCAGCTTTCTCTCCCCATCTGTCCTTGGTCCACCTACCCCTCTCTCTCTCTCTCTCTGTCACTCGTCCAATCCTTTTTGTCCTCATCTCCTCTGCTCTCTATCCATTAACCTCTGACCAGTCCCATCTAACAACACCAGCTGGATCCTCTCACATCTCAGTGACTTGCAGTGACTCGCAAAAGGTGTGTGTGTTGTGTGTGTGTGTGTGTGTGTGTGTGTCTAACCCCTACCTGTTGGGCAGTGATGCGAGTGCAGCCAGTATCAATAAGGAGACACAGCAGAGACTTTCTCCATTATACTGTCACCGCAAGTCTCCTCAGAGAGGGAGAAAGAGCTACAGAAGGGGCAGCCAAACCTTTTTTTTTTTTTTTTAAGTTTTGTAAGGTAAATGAGAGAGAGAAATAGGAAAATATGCATGAAAATTAATATTTTATAGTGAATTATTCCGTGTTGAAGAAAAGGCAAGCAGGTACTTTCAAAAGAAATAGCAGATAAATCATTAAGACATTCTACAAAACAGAAAATATTAATGGTGCTACATGCAGCATTTTAACATCAATAAATCCTTACCAATTTTTAGACAGTATAAACAAGACCACAGCGAAGAAGACTGGCAGCGTCTAGACTGCATTTTACATTGTGTGTCAGCAGGTCGGATTTTGGTGGGAAATCTGCTGGATTGTTTTACAGCACAAATTAATATTGCTTTACAGCTCAAAACAGGAAGTGTTTTTACTGTGCAAATAATGCACAAGTTTATTCCAGTTCCTCTATTCCAGCTGCATAGTTTGAACCTCACATTAGCTTACCTGGTCAGAATACATACCGGCTGTTATCAAAGCTGCTATTGGCTCCTATCCTTCTTCTTGCTCTTCAAAACAAACGGAGCCACCTAGTAGTTCATTCTTCATCTCAGACTTCATCAAGTGAATGAGTTGTTAAACAGGGGACTTAATGTGTCAGCTTCTTCAAGGAGATGATAAAGGCCCAAAAAAGAAAGATACAAAAAATGCTAATAAGTTACTGTGAAATTGTGGTTTGGAATATCAGGGAGTGTTTAGTTTAAATGTAATTCTTTAATCAGCAGGGTAACTTCATCATCCACAGTCGGAACACTATCTTACAGCAAGTGAATAAAAGCATGTTAGCATTTTTCCCAGTTACACAATGTCCATCAGAACTAAGCAATCACAAACCCTTTTAGCAGGAGAGGAAGTATAAACCATATTAGCCATTACAGAGGCTCAACAGGACATTGCATATGGGTACATTTTCCTTCATTTCAGAATCACAGTAATTAAATAAAGCTGAGTGGGTGTGAGAGTGCAATCAACTGTTCTATGAGACCACAAAGTCATTTATTTCCAAAGGAGATCCAGATCCAGATGTCTCTTGTTGACACTACAGTTTACAACCTTGGTTGCGTTGCTTCTTACTTTGAAAGAGAAGTTATTTTAGGGCGGCATTCCCCATTATGCATGGAAACATAGTTTTTCGCCTGCATAAAAGGCACGGAATTGTTACACTATGCCTTTCAGCGCTGTTTAATTTCAAGTCATTAGCAGGAGTAGGAGTGAAAAAACAGAGAATTAGTGCAACGGTTTGAATCTGTTACAACTACTACAAAATAATGTTCCTTTGGGTAAAAAAATTACTCCAGAAAGCCCCAGCTCCAAATACCTCTGGATGACATCAACATTAGATCAGAACTGTGGTTTTGGGAGATTTGTGGTAGCAAATCGACTTGACTGAAAATCAGAACACACACAAATCCTGTTTCTGGGTGACTTTTAGGGTTGGCAGGCATCCTGTCTGCCGAAGGGTCCTTGAGCAAGACACTGAATTCCCCCCAGCTCCAGGGTTGCAGTTCTGTAGCGGACCCTGACCTCTGACCTTCCTTGTGACTGGGGGACAAGAGAAATGAAATAATTTACCTACAGGGATCAACAGCATCACATTATTTCAGACGCCAATCTGGTTTTTCGTTCCCCTCCTAAAAAGCCTGAATATTTGTTACTGTCACGGTCTCTGCCGTGCCCCCTGTGTTTCCCTTTGTGTTTCTACCTGTCTGTCCCTGTCTGTGTGTGTGGGCGTGGTTTCCAATCATCCTCCCGGCTCCTGGCTTCACAGCTGATTCCCATCAACTCATCAGACACCCAGTATATCTTCTCCGGTTTTCCAGTCATTCATCGCCAGATCGTTGATTCAGCCAGTGTGGTATTTCTCGTTCACGGCCACTTGAATTGGATTCAAGATTACTTGTTGTTTTTGCCTTGACGTTAACCCTGCTCTCCCTCTGCCCAGGATCATATTCGTCTCCAGTCATTCCGCTCATCCCCGTCTACCTGCCTGCTACCTGTCTACCAGTTTATCCACCACCTGCCTGCCCTGCCTGCCGTGTCTCCTGCCTGTCTCCCTGCTTCGCTCTGCATCCACTCTACCCTCCGGTTTCTCCCCTAAATAAACTCTTTGTTTATTCTACCTCTGAGTCCGAGTTTGCGTTTGGGTCCGACCAGTCCACCGTTACAGTTACACAATGCCTATGTGGGCTGTGTGATCACAAACCTATTACCAGGGGTAGGAGTAAAAAAAAAAAAAAACAACAGCCATCATGACGGCTTAGTGTGACATTAAAAGCATTTCACAGCCGGCACCGCTCTCACAGAGTGCTTGCTAATTTAGTGAGTGGAAAAGCAAATCAGGTGAACGCTGATTTGTGTGTGTGTGTGTGTGTGTGTGTGTGGTGTCTCGCTCCTCTGGCGCCATATTACTCTGGGGAGAAAGAAAGAGGTGAATCACGAATTGCTGTTGGGTAATACAAGGCAGTCAAGAAAGAAAGGGAGGTTAATGGTTAATCGCTCTTGAGATGGAGAGACACAGTAAGAGAGAGAGAGAGAAATGGTAAATAGCTCTTGTTCTCTCTCTCCCCCTGGAGAGCAATGAGGAGGAAACATGGAGCATCAAGTAGCCCACGGTAATGGAACTTCCATTTTCCTGTCATTAATTCATGCCCGTTGTTTGTGACTCACTTCTTGTCTTGTTGGTCTATTTTAGTGGCTTTGGTTTCCCGTAATAGAAAGGCAGGAAATTACTTTTTAAAATGCAGCAGGCAGATGACAGTTGCTTTTGAGTCGGCAGTCACACTCAGCGCTTGTACCAACAAATTGTTTATGAGTACGAAACTAACAGCAAGTGAGTCTCCGCTGTGGAGCAAGGAACAAGCTTCCAATACATCTGCGGCCCATTGAAATGCAGGTTTTAGCAAAAAAGGTGATGCACTAAGATTATGTGTATGCGGTATATTGTATGACCTGGCACACAACAGATGTCAATATGACCCTAGTTACCTAGAGAACAGTAATAATGAAGACAAAAAAATGGATGTGCATGTAAGAACTCCTAAATGATGGCTGGCAATTCATGAACCATTTGTGACTAAGTAATAAAGACTACAAACTGATCACTGCTGTCCTGAGGTGGAGACACTTAATAATTGATAATAAAAATAATTAACTAATAATTAATAATTAAAAACCTGTTAACACCAAAGTGCTGAAGAGAATTGCCTAACAAAATATTGAAATTCATGCCAGTAGCATAAGTAGAACATGACCCTAGTGCAAAATAAATTGATGTCCCTGGCCCCAATGCAACTGCC
The DNA here is from genome assembly GCA_034670405.1 of Hoplostethus atlanticus. Lineage (NCBI taxonomy): Eukaryota > Metazoa > Chordata > Actinopteri > Trachichthyiformes > Trachichthyidae > Hoplostethus > Hoplostethus atlanticus. Next base: position 963,677 of record JAXDDX010000106.1, read on the forward strand.
CTGCCATCCATTATGATTCATGCGTTGACTTAGCCACTAAAGTTAGGTAATCACCAAGCTACTTCCTGGTATATGGGTACATTGCATCAACCTAGAGCTGCTCATGCTTGTTTGACTTCTACTGTACTGCCATCCATGCTGGAAAAAAAAGTTGCATAGGCAAAAAATGGGTCTCAAACCGTTGTCTAAAGCTGTTAGTTGATTTGGCGACCGAGGCCGAATCCCAATTCTCATTTTCACCCCTACGGCATACTGCAATCTGAATCACAACGTGCCCATCCTGCGTTTGTGGTTTAACGTAGAGGCCGAGCTGAAGCAGGACTTCCGCCTCAGCAGAAGAGCCATGCATGGTCTGCAGAGGCTCCTACAGAGGGAACAGGACCATGGGTGGGGTAATCAGTTGGAAGTCCTGATCTATGTTTACTGGCTGGCACATGGACTGTCCTATCGGGTTGTATCCCGTGTCTTTAATGTGTCAAAATCCACAGTCCACCACGTCATCCACAAAGTAGGACAACACATATGGATCAACCTGAAGCGAGCATTCTGTTTCCCACAGGCAGGACAGCTGTGGATTTGTACTTGGGTTCGGTGGGCCTGAGCTGGGAAAGATGCATGGGAATCACAACTGATGGCGCTGCCTCCATGACCGGAAAACATTCAGGGGTGGTGAAGAGAATTCTTGAGAGGGCACCGAATGCGACCTGGAATCACTGCTTTTTGCATCGAGAGGCATTAGCAGCCAAGGATATGGTGCCAGTGCTTGATGAAACATTGAAAGATGTCGTCAAAGTGGTGAACCACATTAAACGGAGTGCCAAGAACAGCCGGTGTTTTACAAATCTGTGCAAAGACCTGGGCTCTGAGCACGTACAGGTGTTGTATCACTCGGAAGTTCGCTGGCTATCGAGGGGAAAAGTGTTGTCACGCTTTTACGAACTTAAAACAGAAATCGCAGCCTTCCTTTCAGAGAAATCAATCTGGGAATCTGGCTCGCACGAGTTGCTTATCTTGCTGATGTGTTGGAGCACCTCAACACATTAAACGTGTCTATGCAAGGGAGGGGACACAATATTTTTGAACAGTCTGACAAAATCGCTGCGTTCAAAAAGAAGATTGCAGTGTGGGTAAATCATGTATCCAAAGACAGACTTGACATGTTTCCCAACGCTTGTCATGAAGCACAACAGCTGGACACAACGGCCAAAAATGCCCTGAAAAGAACTCTCACGGCGCATCTCACTAAACTGCAAGCTTGGTTTCACGACTACTTCCCAGAGAAACACGGAGATGATCACTGGATACGTGACCCCTTCGGAATCGGCATGGAAAGTGTCACGTTGCCAAGCAATGAAGAGAATCAGCTGGTGGAGCTGTCATGTCATCAGACGCTGAAAAGGAAATTCGGTAAGGTAAGCCTGCCCCAGTTCTGGTGCAACGATGTGATGTGAGAGTATCCCTCGCCACGCATGCAGTCAAAATCCTCCTACCATTCAGCACTACCTATCTGTGCGAAAGTGGCTTCTCAACTTTGGTCCAGCTCAAGTCAAAGCAGAGGAACAGGTTGGACACTGAGCATGATCTGAGAGTAGCTCTGTCTACCATCACCCCAGACTTTGAAACTCTTATCAGGAGTAAAGCACATCCCCAACTATCTCATTAGCTTCCCCAAATGCCTGTTCAGTGAAAACAGCCTGTTTAGGCCTACTCGGAAAGATTATCATATTATGTGTGTAAACACAGTTATGCAGTTATGATGTTTTTATATTCACCAGGATCAGCAGCACGCAGTTGTGATGTTCATAGTAATGTGCTCTGAATGTAGGGATGAAAATTTGTTTATTTTATGTTAAAAAAAGGTCATGATGACATGTTGTATGCGTGTTTACTAGCCCATTTTTGAGAAATAAATTTGCTTGGTTTGAATTCTATAAAAGTGGGTCGCGACTTAATGACCATGGGAAAATGTGGGTCCCAAGGCCAGATCAGTTGAGAACCACTGCTATAGACTACTAGGGTGAAACACAGATTATCCAAATAACAGGCATATTATTTTTGCTGGACATGACAGGACAGGTGTATCATACTGATAATAGATAGGAAAAATCTTAAAGTGGTGTTTTCCTGCTTTGGCTACCTACTATGGCAATAGTAGTATTATCACAATAACATTTGCCATTTATCGGATGATGCATGGACGCTCGCGATTCGTTCACAACTTATAGGTTGCACGCTATCAATCTATCAAAAAGTTATTATGAACACTGCTTCAGGGCCACTTGTGCTCTGTAGGCTAGCAACCCGTGCGCCCTGCCAGTCCACACTGATATTAGAGGAGCGGTAACCAGCAACTTCGCTTCTGGAGTTAAGTTTTATTATTATTTAAATTTCGGGCGTCATATGCCATCAAAGTTGGAAAATGCAGCATGGAAATATGTAAAAATGCGGAACTGTCATGCACAAATAAGCCTTAAAACAATGTTGTATCGTTAACTAGCTAGCTAGAGACATCGACATACTAGCAATTTTCTTTTATATGCTTGTTATAAAGAAAAGGTCTATAATACATTGAAACGACATTAAACTAAGATAATACGACGGTTAGAATATTTTTAAAATCTTTATTAACAAAGAAAATACATACATTTGTGGTTCACTTTGCATGGTTGTGTAGCGTTCGCCATCATCTTCCAGTTCAACTGCCAGTGATTCGCAGGGCATACTGGGAGATTTCTCCTAGCCCTTGATTTGTAGTGTGCCCCTGAAAAATCTCCGTTTGGAAGGCCATGTAGCCCTAACACTTCGCCCTACCCCTCGATCCCAACAAGAATCGGGACACCCTACCCCTACACGTGAACGCGCAAAACGGAGGGGAAGGGCTAAGGGGTGAATTGGGATTCGGCCCGAATAGTTCGAGAGACAGTCCTTCAACCAGACGACCCAGGTTCAAACCCCCACGTTGGCAAGGATCTGCCCTGCTGAAGTGTGCTTGATGGATGGATACCTTCAAGCTCCAGGGGTGCAGTTCTACAGCCGACCCCTCTGACATCCATTGATGCAGGAGGAGCGAAAAGACAAACTCCCTAAGGGGGATCAATAAAGTGTTACATTACATTAAGATGCTGGAGGATTAAAGCCTGACTTGATAACCGTGTTTGCCAGGTCAAAGTATCACATTGCTGACAGCCCAGGTGCCCAACGCTAGTATACTCAAGTGTTAAGGAGGTGACAGTAAATTAAATTATCAAGCAGATTGTATCAGTATTGTATTTTTTTTTAATTACTAGTGCGCTAATCTATGGTAAAGACAAATTGACAGAAATGTCTATCCACATTGTACACACAGACCTCCAAGCACAGCATATTGAGCTTGCTAAGAAATGTCAATCAAAATGTTACTAAATCCCCCCCCCGAAAAAAAACAAAAAACTACAGGATGAGTCATCAGAACTTTAATGGAATCTTTTGGTGTGGATATAAGCGAGAGAGAGTGAGATACATAGAGGGAAAGAAGGGAGGAGAGTGGAGGGATTTTTGGGATAGTGGTGAGAAAAGTAGAGAGCAAATGGGGAGGTCGAGAGGGAAATAAAAGAAGAGAAAAAGGGGAGATTTCACTGGTACCATTATATCTATATATTTCCTCAAGTGTGAATAATATATGGTATGAGTCTGTGTGTTTTTATGCTTGCATCTGCATGTGCTGATGTGTCTAACGCCGGGGACACACCGGACGCGGAACGGCGACGAAAGGCGCCGAATGCCGAGGAAAATTCTTTCGGCGCCCATGTTAACCAATGTGGCCGTGCACACCGGACGCGGAAGGTGCGCCGAAGGGCGCCGAATGGCTGCGGCCTGCAGCGACCGTTTCGGCGTCAGGTCTAAGATTTTCTCGATTCGTGAGCGAATGTGTCAAGCTCGGCAGGAAGTCAGACACAGGAACGGCATAGAGCATCCTGTCATTTTCCAAAATATAACAAATTTCAAAATACAACACCCTGATTGATGGTATTTCTGAGTTGTGTCTAAACTTGTACCGTCTGTGTCTAAACAGAGAGCGAGAGAGAGACGAGCAGGCACACGCACACAAGCAGAAAGAGAGAGATGTATATGTATATATATGCATGTGCATTTTAATAGACACCATACTACTCAAGTATACATAATGTTTAATAATTTTTCATTCATTGCTGTTCTTACTTGTGTTGCCCTGTTACTTGTGGCATGTACTTTCATATTGTTGTAAATGTTGTTCTTTGTCTGTTCATATACGTTTGCTTTGGCAATATAAGCACTGTTCACTTTTCATGTCAATAAAGCTTCAAAGCGAAATTGGAGGGGGAGAGAGAGAGAGAGAGAGAGAGAGAGAGAGAGAGAGAGAGAGAGAGAGAGAGAGAGAGAGAGAGAGAGACGAGCAGGCACAAGCAGAGAGAGAGAGACCAAACCCCTACATTGAGAAAACCAGCGGAGATGGGCACCTTTCGGCGCCGGTGTGAACAACCAAACTCCTTCTTGCTCGATCGGCGCCGATCGCGGCGCTTCCTTTTCTTTCCGCGTCCAGTGTGTCCCCGGCATAAGAGCCTGTCGGATTTTCATCAGGTCCTTGTTGAACTGCCATGTCTGAAATGCCTGTGGTGGTAACCTTTATAGACCAGCTGATGCTAGTTTTCACTGCAGTTACAATGGAAGATTGATTTTTCCCCATTCCTCATGTGTTCCATGTCCCTGGTTTCGTCTCTCTCTGTGTTTGTGGGTGTGTGTATGTGTGTGTGTGTTCCTGTCCTGCCACCTACCTGGATCCTACACACCATCTCCTCAGCCAACACACGTCTTCCGTCAGCTTCATCACCTCTCCAGTATATCTACCCCAGCTTTTCTCCCACTCATCGCCTGATTGTTGTTTCTGCCTTTGTGGTAGCTACTCTCCAGCTCACTTCGCTTTTGATATTCTCTGTTAGTTTCCTCGTGTTTGCAACATTTAATGCCTGTATTGTCTCCCGTGCTTCAGGATCCCAGCCAGTCTGCTTGCCTGCTAACCTGTCTGCTTACTCACTCTCCCTCGCTACCTCCGTCAACCACGCCGCCTTGCCATCTCCATTCCTCCTGCCGTCTCCAGCCATCCCTAGTCATCCCATCTCCTGTGAAGTTTTTTACAATAAATCTGTTAAACTTAATCTGCCTCTGCATCTGTGTTCTGCGCTTGGGTCCGCTAGAAAGCTACCCCTGACACTTGATATGAGCATGTTGGGGGAGAGGATCAAGTGTTCAGCCAAGGAGACAGCACCTCCTCCCCAGGCCGACGCCAGTCTGCTGCACAAACCCACCGTCGACGAGCAGGCGCCCACCAAGCTCCGCTGCTCACCGACCAGAGGGCAGCACTTGGTTCGTCGCAGCCTGAGGAACCACAGAAATGTGAGCAACAGCAGTTCGGGCCTGGCCTGGCTGCCCTGGATCGCCCCCACCTCTACCAAGAAGGCCTGCAGGAGGGCAGTGATGGGCGGACCGAATCTTTTCAAAGAATCGATTCCTTCGAGTTGATACATGTAAATGTATCGAACCTTTCGAGTTTCGATTATTTTTTCCCCGTTCGTTTTCAGTTTCGGTTTCAGTGTCTCGACCCTCGAGTCCGATGCGGAATTCTCCCGAGTCCCGTCAGGAACAATCCCGTTTACACGTTTTCTATCGGTCCTCCTCGCTCGTCGCTCCTCTATTAAGTGCCGTTGCTACCGTTACTGCATAAAAACAAAACAAAATGAGCACCAGGAAGAGGAGTGCAATTTGGAACCATTTTCAATCCGTTTAATCCACGAAAGCAAAATGCAACATTTGCAAAAACGTGTTTTCTGTTGCTGGCGGATCTACCTCAAACATGAGAAGGCACCTCACAAACAAACACCCAACTGTGCAGATTTTAGAGGAGAGAGAAGACAACACTCCTGTCACCTCACAAACTAGTACAACAACCAGTTCAACTTTGACAACCACTGTTGCAGCTGGCTCCTCAGGAACACAAACAACATCATCCTCTACATCTCTGGCTTCTAGCTCCTCGACCTCTACCTCTACAGACACAGTAAGACCAAAAAGACCACAGACAACTCTGACTTCCTTTGTACGGAGACCTATGGGCCCAATAAGGCAATGCCAGCTGGATGAGGAGTTATTAAAAATGATGGCTCAGGATTTCCAGCCATTTTCAGTTGTAGAGGACAAGGGCTTTAGAAGCTTCATAAAAGCACTGGAACCAACATATGTCCTTCCCACCAGAAGAACCATTACTAGAACCCATCTTCCTTCTATGTATGGCAAACTGCGGGATGAAATCCTCCAGAAAGTAAAGAAGGCATGTGGTGGCATGTGTGACTGACAATGCCAGCAACATTAAGGCTGCCATTAGGCAAACTAGGTGGGCACACTTGCCATGCTTTGCCCACACACTGAACCTTGTGGTAATGGAGAGTCTCAAGGCAATAAATCCAACGGTGACCAACGTGAAGGCTGTGGTGGAGTTCATGCACAGGAGCACTACAGCCTCTGAGAAATTAAAAGCCACACAGCGGCAGGTGGGCCTGAAGGAGCTCGGTCTAAAACAGGATGTGGTAACGAGGTGGAACTCCACATATCACATACTCGAAAGATTTCTGGAGATGAAAGATGCCATAATAACCACACTGGCACTGTCCCCTCAGAGAGAGTTTTCTCCAAAACGGGTCAAATTGTGTCAGAGAGGAGGAATATAATTAGTGCAGAGAAAGTGAGACAGCTGACCTTCCTGAATGCTAACCTTCCTTAAGGCTTAAGGAAAATGTGTAGCCTAGGCCCTTGTGACACTTTTATTGTTATATTTGGTCATGCCCTGCAGTGAGCAGACGTGCTTATATTTATTTTAAATTATTACTGGCCTACATTCTTTTTTGTAATTTTATAGTTTGCCAATTTATGCCCTGTAGGACAGGAGCTGCTATTTATAAAAAGTATTTGTTATAATATGTTTACTACTTGGTTTGTTTCTTTTGTTGTTTTATATTAAGGCCCTTGTCACTGTGACACTTTTATTGTTATATTTGGTCATGCCCTGCAGTGAGCAGACATGCTTATATTTATTTCATTGTTGTTGTTTGTTTTTATATTTTTTATGTTTGCCATTTTAATAAAGACGTTTGCAACTGTATAACGTTACATTTTTTTCTTTAATTTCTCCAATCTAAATCGGATTATTGAACTAGAATGGCTTGCACTGAACTTTCTTGCTTTACAGCACAGGATTGTGTGTCTGCATCTCGCAGAGAAAAAAAGGCAAATCGCCGGTGAAGTCGCTCTTATTTATTTGTTTGTAACAGTGTCTTCCTCCGACTGAGATATGCCGTCGTGGTAGCAGCAGGTCGTTCTAGTTTCAGTGGTAAACTGACGGTTCATGGAATATAAAGTTTTTTCGTCGGGTATTCCAGGCAACAGGGGTGAGTATTGATGTTTTGGGGTGTAACGTTACAGTCAATGAGTAAAACATCTAATTTTGCTAAGCTGTATATTACATTTTCTAAGTAATGAGCGCATGCTTGTATGTAGGCTATGTAGCCTAGCATTAGCTCAACGATGTTACAGAAATGTGATTTCCATCGATTGTCGTTCTTCCTGGGCAAGCAGCAGACGTCCCAGTTCGATAGAGAGGACAGTTCATTCGGTCTCGTTCACTGAGTGTAGCTGCCAGGCTGTCTCTGGACTCGAGTCAGATTCAACAGCTTCTCGTTCACTCGGAGACAGCAGAGAAGGATTTTCGAAATACGAATTTGAATTAGCAAGCTTGTTAGCTAGCTAAGCTAACCGTGCTAGCTGCCTGGCGTTAGCTAGCTTCAACTGAGTCACAGCAACATCAAACAACAATGCCTTCACTCACCTCTCCGTCCGAATGCGTGAGTTGTGTCTCCCTGAGCCAGACTCTGAGCAACTCTAGGGTACTGTTTTCAACTATTGACCGATTATTAAATTCTGCACCAGCCTCTGACATTCTTAGCCTGGCTTCTGCTTCAAAATGTGAGGAATTACATAAATAACAACCATTAGAGCTGGTATTATCAGAAACAATACTAACCCATATGATCTGCCCTGTAACAGGCCGCCAATTATGAGGAACTTTAGTAGCATCTCTGAGGCAGAACTCTGTAAGATTGTAATACAGAGTAAACCTTCAACTTGCTGTCTTGACCCTGTCCCTACTACATTTTTTAAAAATGTTTTTAATAGTGTCTCCGCATCTGTACTAAAAATAATTAACACATCTCTTGAGACTGGAATTTTTCCCAACACATTTAAAACTGCTGTTGTAAAACCGCTATTGAAGAAATCAAATTTAGACTATAGTGTCCTAAGTAATTACAGGCCTATATCTAACTTACCTTTCGTGAGCAAGATACTTGAAAAAGTAGTTTTTAAATCAACTGAACAACTTTTTAAATGAAAACAGTATTCTAGAGAAATTCCAGTCAGGTTTTAGATCCAATCATAGTACAGAGACTGCTCTAACTAAAATAGTCAATGATCTTAGACTCAGTGCTGCTGCAAATAAGGTCTCAGTTCTCATTCTTTTAGATCTGAGTGCTGCATTCGACACAATTGACCACAACATTCTAATTAATCATCTAGAAAACTGGGTTGGTCTCTCTGATTGTGCTCTTAACTGGTTCCGAACATATATTACAGATAGACAATTTTATATTAGCCTTGGAGATCACAAGGCTATCTTTTGGTGTTGCACAAGGAAGCTGTCTTGGTCCCCTTCTTTTTTCATTGTACATGCTACCCCTAGGTAATATCATCAGAGAACACAATGTTAATTTTCATAGCTATGCTGATGATACACAATTATACATTTCTGTCGAGCCCAATGACGTAAATGCCTTATGCTCCCTGACTATCTGTCTGTCTGCAATCAACCAATGGATGAGTAATACATTTCTAAAACTAAACGAAGACAAGACAGAAATACTTTTAGTTGGCCCTAAAGCCAAAAGGGATGCACTTTCTAATAGGTTGGGAAATTTGGCTCACCAGAATAAATCAGAAGTAACAAGCCTAGGTGTAATTTTAGACTCCGATTTAAATTTTAAAACCCACATTAACAAGGTGACCAAAACAGCATTCTTCCACCTAAGAAACATTACCAAAGTAAGGCCGTTTTTAACACAACAGGACGCTGAGAAGTTAATTCATGCTTTTATTTAAAGTAGACTGGACTATTATAATGCTCTTTTCACTGGTCTTACAAAAAAATCAATTGAGAAACTTTAGCTAATCCAGAACTCTGCTGCTAGACTTTTAACGAAAACAAGGAAGAGAGAGCATATTACCCCTGTTTTAGCTACACTGCATTGGCTGCCTGTATCTTTTAGAATTGATTTTAAAGTCCTTCTACTCGTATATAAAGCTCTTAATGGATCAGCACCCTCTTACATCACAGATTCCCTGTTGTTTTATGTCCCTCCACGAGACCTTAGGTCCTCTGCAGCAGGGGTCTGTTCCAAGAAGCAGGTTCAGCAAACTCTGAGTCTAACCCTGCACTCTGAGTTGATTCATTCCGAGATGGCAAAGTCTGAGTTTTCGGTTCCAGAACGGCTGATTTGAGTTAGTTCAATCAACTTTGAGTATGTTCACCTTGAGTTAAGCGCGTGCGCGACGACAATAAAAAGCCATCATCAATGGAGGTCCGATACTACGATTCACCATGGCAACCAGCAAGCAGAAGGGTCGTAAAGGAGAGGGAATTGGCGTGGGAGAGAATCGCTGCCCTTGTCAATGCATACGTTTGAATGCAGTAGTGTATTCATTTAACATTTAACCACACTTTCTTATATTACCTACATGTGAGAAAGTGGTGGAATGGTATTGGAAAAAAAATATTTTCATTTAGGTGCAATCCCACGGGCGCAAAGCGCTCTTGGCAGCAGCTGAAAATGAAATATAAAAACATTACAATAGGGTCATTTAGCAGACGCTTTTATCCAAAGCAACTTATAAAGGTGATAGTTAACACTATGTGGGGATTGAACCCACAACCCTGAGACTGCGAGTCTCCTGCTCTACCAACTGAGCTGTCTGGGCCAGACATACTTCAAATGGTGTACTTGGGGTGACAAATTAGAAAGGCAGATCTAGAAATGTAATTACTGGAACATAAGTTAGAGGTGGGTGCATGGTCACAGGTGAAATGTGTTGTTGGAACAATATACAAATACTAACTGTTGCTTTTGTATTTGTAGGAAATAAAGAAGACCAAATGAAAGGTGTCTTTATTTGACTGCTCGGGGTGGTGGTAGCTTAATCCGTGAACTGTAAACGGCATATTATATCTCGGACAGCTCTTCCATCCTGGACATAGAACATCTAATCGGGGTCTCAAAATCCTCTCCCGACATAAGGCTATGCGAATTACTTCCGCTTGAATATCGATCGGGTTACGAGGAAAGGACACGCCATGTCCGACAGCTGCTTCAGGTTCAGCAGAGGGAGGAGACAGGGAGAAAGTCAGGGTTTGTTCAAGAAAACCTGCCAGCGAGCAGGTTAGGTTCACAGAGTCAGTTACCATGGTAACTGATTCAGAGTTTGAGTTACCTCTCTTTCTGGAACGGAGAACCCAGAGTTTCCCTCATCTCAGGGTTAACAAACTCAGAGTTTTCACTAAACCCGCTTTCTGGAACGGGCCCCAGGTCTTTTAAAAGTTCCAATGGTCCCCCCCCCAAAAAATTGGGGATGCTGCCTTCATACACTATGCACCTACATTATGGAACTCCCTACCAAAAAGTATTAGAGAGGCGGGCTCAGTGGACATTTTTAAACGGCAACTGAAAACATACCTTTTTAATATAGCTTATAATTAGCAACACTCTTTTTATTACCTTTTATTATTTTTATCCACTTTTTATTCTTATTTTATTTTCCTTTAAATTATTTTATTCTTTTACTTACACAATCTTCTATTTTTACACCCCTTGCACTGTGTGGTTTATCTTTTATTTATTATTATTATTATTGTTATTTTTATCGTTATTCATTGTTTTTCACTTTTCACTTTTTCTTTTCTATTTTTAATTGTGCTGTGCCGATTTGTTAAAGCACTTTTGAGCTACATTCTGTATGAAAGGTGCTATACAAATAAAGTGTATTATTATTATTATTATTATTATTATTATTATTATTACTTGTTTGTTGTAAATGGGCTTAATCCTTTGCTGAGGATGTAACATTAGCATAGGAGGCCTTGCTAAGTGTATGTTAGCAGTGATATAAGTTGTTAAATTTTAATAGTGAGCTATTATTTTTTTATTGCCATATTTTCATTCGCCCTTATGCTTGACAAGCATGTAGCGCTAAGCTAGTTGTCACTAGCAATGTAATGTAAACGACTACTTTTTTAAAAAAAAATACAGACAGAAAGAGGGGGAGGGAGGGCAAGCAGGCAAGCTAGGAAGTGAGACAGACAGAGCCAGCAGGTGAAAAAGAGAGCATTTATATCTCTGCAGGCTCCTCTCAAACATTACAAGCCCAGCAATGGGAGAGCAATAAAAGACTTGTCCAGAATTGGTCTCAGCTTTTATTGCCTCCCTGGTGTGTGTGAGCTCTGCAGGACATGGCTTCTGGTGGGAGCACTTGAGATTAATATATGGTTGGTGTAGGGTGGCTGCTGTTGGAGGGTATTTCCTGTACATGTGAAATAAAGCTCTCTTGGTGAGTCGCATGGAGCCGCTTCCCTTCTGGGTACAGACGTTACCATCTGCTGTTACGGGTGCAGATGCATCTGCATCAAAATACACACTGGTATGCACACACAGGTGCACAGTCATACACACAAATGTGCACGTAAACACACTTGCACACATATGCATGCCCACATACACTGGTGTGTACACACACACATTAAAAATGTCATCTTGAGTGACCTTGAGGTTTTTCTGTTTCTGTGGAATGTGAAATGCACATTTTGTATAGGGAAATATCTGGCAGCAATCTAATCCTACTAGTTGGGGTGTATATCTAGGTGTTTAATCTAATCTAATCTGGTGCAGGATCCAACACAGAATATTACAGCTCTTGCATCACTTGAGTGTATGCCTAGTGGGGAGAAGGCAAAATGTGGAAATTTCAGGCTAGTACAACAGAGCTTCAATGTGCAAAACTGAACAGAAGCAAGAGCCAAACGGACTTGCCAAAATGGTACTTTAAGACTCTGCTTAGATACAAAGTGCACAACTCTAAATCACAAGCTCTCTTCTGAGAATACCCAGAATGCCCTCCTCACATAAGTACAATGTTCCAATGCTTAATACCAGACATGCAGATCACTAAATCAATGCAACATTTATTTTCAAACAAGACCTGCAAAGGCATTGTCCAAATTGGCAGCATTTCAATACAATTTCTAATTACCTCACCACAAAGAAAAGCTATTAGGTTACTATTTTTTTGGTATAGTAAATATTTTGTATTTTTAAAGGGTTGGTTTGGAGTCTTTACAGTAAGGTGCATGCAGTTTTCCTTTTTGTGTCTTTCTTGCATGATGGACACCATTACATTAATTTAGTCAATATGTGCGGGCATACAGGGGTTTGATCCAAAAACCAGACATATATCTATTTCTATTAACGTCAATAGATTAAATCCAGAAATCCAGAATATCAACTGTACATACAGTAATTTAAAAAAACACAACTGTGGCTTTTGTTCATTCCTATATGCATAATCTAAATATTAGGAAATGACCATTGAATATTGTGTTTTGATGAAAAATATTTTTTGTTTGGCAGTATGATTCGATAATGACCATTTTATTTTATTTAAAATTCAACAAGGATGATGCCATGATACACCTTTTTATTTTGCATGCTGTACGTGATTTTGACCCCAAAATTGGCAGTATCAAATTTTGCATTAAGAGTTTTGCACTTTCAAGTCAAAGCAATTGTAAAATACCGCAAGCTCTCGCCTCTGTCTGCACCGTCCCTATCACTGCAGCTACTAACAGCACTCAGATTTTATACAAATGGGGCTTTAAAAGCCTTAAAAGACACTTTGGGATGTGATTAATGTCAGTAGATAGATGGCTTTGCCGGGCCATCGGATGGCTGTCAATAGAAGTGGATGCTTTTGAACTCATTATGTCCATTTATCCATTCAGTAAGAGGCTGTGTGCTTCAAAATGATGTTTTGAACCAGCCATCACTGAGATACAAGGTATGCTCTGACTGGCTGACTGACTAGTTGACCGACTGGCTGAGTGACTTGCTGACTGAGTGACTGACTGGTTAACTGACTGACTCACTAGCTGATCTACTGGCTGACTTGCTAAATGACTAACTGACTGGTTGACTGAATGATTTGCTGACTGACTATTTGCTGACTATTTGGCTGACTGCCTGCATGGCCAACTAGCTTCCTGATTGGCTGAATGAATGGTTAACTTCCTGGCTGACTGACTAAATGTCCCTCTCTTTCCCAGTTACCGCTGAGTTCAACAGGTCTCCGGTTTCTGATGTTTTTCTCCTCTGATTCCATCTGACGCATCTTGCCACATCGCTCCATTTTGCAAATTCATTCACACAGCTGTTTCCCTCTCACAAGAACTCATTTCCTCTCTTACAATCATAACCATTAAACGTTTGTGTTGTACATAAGAAAGTAGGATTTCTCCATGCTGAGCAGTATAATGAGACTGGCCTAATAAAAGCCTCTGCGTCACACAGTAAGTAAAGTGTCCACTTAGCATGTGGGTTTTGTACGTCAGAGCTTTATGCTGGCAATTTTTGGGATTGTGGAGGGGGTGTGTCGGAAAAGATCGATCTGCCTTTGCGTCTCCTGCCTCCGACCAAGGACAGGCGGGTTCTATGTTATTTCTGTGGCATTAGCAAGCACTGTGAGCATGAACAGATCCTATTCAAAAGCCTAACAACCCGTTTTGTGGATGATATGTTGGTCAATTTGATTTTTATATAAATCCCTCAAGCAGGAAACAACAATTTACGGCCACAACATACATGCGGCTGTGGTGTGAATGATTGTCATCCAACATAGAACTGATTTTCATAAAAGGCTTACTGGTTGGTTAACTAGGCCATATATTTGTTTGTAGCGATTCGGCCCGTCCCGCACGAGGAGATCATTTTCCTCTTGGGAGAATCTTTTGAGGCGGAGCCGCTCCAGACTGTTCTCTTCCATCACCAAATTGTCAGAGCGCCCGTGGCCCGCAGCGTGCTGTTTTTTAAACGGGAAGGAAAAGAGGTGATTTGATTGGTCATAGGCTCACCACACTGTGTGTCTCTGGGCATGAAATTACCAAAAATTCAGTTGCCACACTCTGCGCATTCACCCTGAGTGCCTTTGTGCCATTGATTCATGAAAATAGAGCCCTAAGTTTGATTCCTACAAAAGCCCTGAGAGACAAGAGAAACAAAATCAGGATTCTCTAGTGGATCCAATTCCAAGTTCCACTTTTCTTTATCTCAACTTAATGAGTTAAGAACAGGTGAAAAATGCCAGGATCCCTTTTCAAACCTTTTCTATGTCCAATATATTGAGATAGTGAAGAAGGAAAAAATAGGTAGAACTTGGATCCTGGAAATTTTTCTTCACAACTTTGAAGTCATTATGTTGAGAAACTCACAGGTAGAACAACAATGAAGACAATTTCAATTTCTCAAAGTTTTCTTAGCGTGAGCCTTTGACTTCACTGTGTCTTTCTTTTTTTCCTTCTTTCCTTCCTTTCTATCCACGTCTGATGAAACCAATCATTCCACGTTACATCTCTGAGGTTCATGTAATCAGCAGTCTTCTTTCTCTGTTTTAAGCAATCACTCGCATACGGAGACACAGATGTGTATCAACACACACACGCTTCCTATTCCAATCTTGCTGTGCTGTGTGACTGCATGATATCAAATGGATTTGATTGGCCTATTGGCTTAATCACAGAGGTAGATCAGGTAATTACATTGTCAATAAGGATTCACTCCCATGGCAGGTGTCCTTTCTCTAAGTCCACATCTCAGATGCCAATGAGACAGAAACAGATGGGGAGTGGGAGGGGACTGCAAAAGAAATGTCCATCTTAAGTCATTTAGTCATTCATTTATGTTCAATCTGCCTTAAAACAAGTGATTTGGTCAAACAGTTTCAAATGAGAATTTTCTCTTGAAAAGAGAGAATACAGCAGAACTTGAACCAAACTTAAATCTAATAACGTACTACTAGCTAGCCAAATGCTTCTGCAAGCTAGTTGAATTGTAGAGAAATGTGAAATGGAAAAATCCTCTTCCATTGTAACTGTTGACAGCAGGACAGTAACTTAAGGCCATCAGCTGGTCTATAAAGGTTACTATCACAAGCATTTGAGACATGGCACTTCAACAAGGACCTGATGAAAATATTACAGGCTCTCAGCAACCATGAAAACAAAAGGGAAAATAATTAGGTATTATTCCTTGGAGCTCACTTACTCCATGAGCCAGCCTTACCACTGTGACTGGAGCTTAAATATCGGTTTCTGAAAAGACCGACATGAAAGGCAACAAAGGCCCCGGTACACTGTAGTACTGATGCAGAGGTCCATAATAATCAAAGGAGGAGGCAGTGCTTTATCCGACACCCACCGGAGAAGAAGAAGAAGAAGAAGAAGAATAGAGAATATTTTGTTCCTAAAACAAGAGACAGTGAGAAGAAGACAGAGGCAGAAAAGAGAAGAGGAGGTGGGAAGGAGCGAGAGAAACATGAAGAAAGACAAACAGGAAGGGGGCGAGCGACAGGATGAAAAAGGAGAGAAGAAAGAGAGGAACCAGGGAGAGAGAGAATTCAGAAAAAAGCAAAGAGCGGAAAAGAGCACAGGAGGGAACAAAGAAGACGAAACATGGAGAGGAAAGTGAATAAAAAGAGAAGAAACAGACAAAATATAGAGAAAATCAGAAAGCAGAAGGGAAGAAAGAAACGTGGATGAAGCGAAATAAAATGAGGGAAGAGACGGAAGAGAGCGAGAGATGAGTAGAAAGCAAGAAACAGGGAGGACAAAGAAGCGACCGAATTAAATTTAATTGAATTTAATTGAGAGGGAGACAGGGAATGAGAGAATCAGAGAATAAAGAGAAAGAGGGAGTGAGATAGGGGAAGGCAGAAAGTGAGAAGAGAAGAACGAGGAAGCAACAAGGCGAAGCGAAGAGAGAACATGGAAAAACAGTGAAAGAGAGAGAGAGAGGTAGAATGAGGCTGAAATAAAATGATCTTTTTCACCCC
Source organism: Hoplostethus atlanticus (assembly GCA_034670405.1). Lineage (NCBI taxonomy): Eukaryota > Metazoa > Chordata > Actinopteri > Trachichthyiformes > Trachichthyidae > Hoplostethus > Hoplostethus atlanticus. Next base: position 979,940 of record JAXDDX010000106.1, read on the forward strand.
TCAATACCCCTGGTGATATGCCAAGCCTCTAGAGGAAAGAGGAAAGTCAAGGCTCCGGGGCCCCGTAGTTAAATACACCGGCCATTGGAGAATTAAGAGAGATAAACCCAGAGGAAAGTATTAAGCTGTGTCCACTCAGGCTTCTTTAAGGAAAAGGAGGCTTTCAGGGTGTGACATTCGCTGGTGGCTATGACAAGATACTGGAATTCTCATTAATCTCACACACACACACACACACACACACACACACACACACACACACACACACTCCAGTCTGTGTCAGAAAGAGTTGACCCGGCTGCTAATGGAAATTTGGAGACGTGAAGCGCCGTGACAGGTTCATATTGGCCAACAGCGAAGATTAGAGTCAGAAGACATTGGATTAATAGGACAGTAGTCACTGTAGCGGAAGTCCAAGTGTGTGTGTCCAAATAAGAGTAGGAATGCATGCCTGTGTGTGTGTGACTCAAAGAGAGAGAGAAAGTGTATATGTGTAAAACAGTGTGTGTGTGTGTGTGTGTGTGTAGTACTTCCACTTAATTCCAGATGACAGTCTCTTATAGCGTAACCCAGTGTAAGTGAAGGGTAATTCCTCTGCCACATTTAAAAATCTTCTCACCTTGTTAAATCTTCCTTCTACACCTTTTTCAATTGCAATGATGTGACTGGAGTTTTTTTTTTTTGCCATGTGAGTTCTGGGTCACTCTTGTCTTTATAGTGAAAATTACAATATGGAATTTATTTTACCATGAAAATTTCGGGTTTCACAACAGTAGGGGGGCGGGAAATTGGCTTTTTAGAGCTTTCTTAAACCGATACTCACTCATAAATCACAATGTAAACAAAGCCAGGAGTCATTCAAAGTCAAATTATCCTATTATTTTTCCATATGGCTAATAATGTAATCTAGCTGTTCTGGAGAGATGTTATATTATTCATACAGCCATTATCCTCCTGTTTGACCCTCACTATGATGCGCACACACAGTACGGCAGGGGGGCTATCATCTCAGCAGGGAGTCTGTGTGTGCGTATGTGTGTGCATATTGTCGATTCAAATAAATACAGCACCCGTCTGTCAAGCATACGGTGTACAACAGCTCTGTGCTCTACCAGATCTCTCTTTCTCTCTCTCTGTCACACACACACACACACACACAGAGACACCTCAACAGACGTCAACAGAAATGGAACAGAACCGAATGTTTCCTTATTCCCTTTACACCTAGAAAGAGCAACTCACTAAAATACACAAAAACACACACACACATACACTCCACGGACATGCCAAACAAAGCAGCATACCAGCACACACACAAAGACATGCCAAACAAAGCTGCACACAGGCACTGGGGCAAGCAAGCTGAGAGAGCAGCCAATTAGCCTGCCCATCTGTTATGGAAGCTAGTAGCTGTGTGTGTGTGTGTGTGTGTGTGTGTGTGAGTGTGTGAGTGAGAGAGAGAGAGAGAGAGCAATGCGACTGTCAAATGTCCCGCTAAACCTTCCTGTTAGAGTTTTTTACGATTGCTTTGACTCATTTTGCACAGCAGAATTTCAACAGGTTCAGTTATGGCGAGAGAAGGAAGAAAAGGAGAAAGACGGTAAGTGAAGCAAAGAGGATGTCAAGAAGAGACGAGCAAGAAGAACAAGGGGAAGAGGAGTGGAGACGAGCAAAGTATGAAGAGATGAGGAAGAGGAGTGCAAAAGAGATGAATGGAAAGGAGAGGAGACAGGAAGGAGGGTCAGAGGGAGAGAGGATTGTGTAGGAGCAGCTATTTCACAACAGTTTTCACTTCCCCAAGCAGATTTGAAGATGAGTTTAATTAATTTTGTCCTGCATTTTTATTTTGTATTATGCACATTGCTAAATAGAAAGCTTGTGGCAGTGTTTTGTCTATTTTCCTATTTTATTTTTATTTTTTGCAGCGATGGTGATTCAAGGCAATTTTGGTTTTGGCTCCATGTCTGTCGCTGTTTTTGATTTCCAGGTTTCTTGATTTGATTTTCAAGTTGCACCACTAATGTTCTTATTTGGATTATTCATTAGGATAAAAACGCTGTTCTACACCTTGGCTAAGCACGTGTTTCACACATCTGCTTCTTCAGTTTTCACATATCCCTCTCCATATATACACACTCACACTTCTCATAATGGTTCCACTATTTCTGCTTCTACTGTATAAATACACATTTTTATGTTGTTATGTTTACACATATTTATTTATATAGCACATTTCATATTTAGTAATACAGTCTACCGAATGTGTTGGAATTGTTGGGAGCATATGTTTATATAACACCACAATTGTTTATATTCTACTTTATTGATTTTGTTTTGTTTTGTTGTTTTGTTTGTTTCTTTTTGCTTATTTTATGTTCTATTTTTCCTTTCTTTTTTCCCCTACTAAATCCTATTACTTATGCTTCTGCAACAACCTAATTTACCCAGAGAGGTTTTATTTCATTGGTCAAACTTTTAAAAATAATATTTATATTTTATCTTGCAGTGCTGGTAACTTTACCACCTGGCGTAGAATATGCTTATTGGCATAATCTGACTATTGATTTAACCAATTTGTGCCCCACCTTTTATTGCAGTTAATAACCCCTGCAGATTTGATCCACTTCCAAAATTAATTGTTTGAAAAATTATCTCTCTTCAGCCGAGAGCCCCAGGAGTGGCAGGCAAGCCATTTGTTTGAGAGTTCTACTTTAAGGCTGTACAGCGTTTTAGAGAAAATTAGGCTTTAACAGCCACTGATGGAGATGCATGATGGGATGCAGCATAGATGCTTGAGAGGACTCTGATGGCTATCACTCTATATGAAAATGAAGTAAGCGGTCCATCAATACAGCCAAGCATCCCATCCACCCATCTCGTCCTTGAGGCGAGCTATAGATAGAACACCTGTAGAGACACCACAATAGAGTCGAGGAGTACAGAATAAATGAGAATGGGGTCACAGGGTACACATCCCCATCGAAACTCTGTATTGCCATATGAACATTGATATATTGAATGGAGAGCAAAGACGTGAGGCACAAGGGAGGGCAGCGGGTCATCTAGCAGGTATTGGGGCGAAATAACGACAGGTAAAGAGAGAGTAGATGGAACAGAGGAATTGTTGGCCAACTAGCTAAATAGGACCAGAGGTCACACTCAAATTAGTAGTGAGTAGAGTAGTGATGCCCTTAAATTCAATCATGATCCATTGTTTGAATAATATTTATAGGCTGGATATCCCCAGATAGCTGTCAGTGTAATTAATTCAGGGATGCAAAATGGCACAAGCCTTTATATCTGTCACACCCCTGTGACGGACCTTGGCTCAAAGGCCCATAACAAAAGGAGAGACCACACAAGGTAAGGTTAACTTCATTCATTAAACATAACCCAATTCAAAAGTATACAGTGGCATGTGTAAGTAGGATTGAGTCAGTGGTGGATGTAATGCATGGATGGGTGTGAGAGTAGTGTAGAGGTGTTGTAGGGTGCAAACAAAAGACAAAATGCCGCCAAAACCACAATAGCGATGGAGTCAGTCAACAGCAGGTGAGAGACAGACCTGTGGGCCAAGCTAGCCATCTTAAATAGGCTTCAGAGCACAGGTGCCCAGGTGTGACACATTGCACTGACAACCCTCCCACATGGCAGCCCAGCAAGCTGGTGGGAGGGGTGTCACACCCCGATGTTGCCTATAGTGATGAATCATTTAAGTTGGCGTTTTAAACTCTGTTATGATAACTCAGCAGTATAAATGCTTTTAAGACCAATTCTGAAGAGCCCTGGATGCTGCTATCACTCCATGCTTGAGTAAAAGCCAGCCATAATATGTGCACTTCATTACTTCTGAAAAGGGCATCAATTTCCCTGATGGGTAGGTATTTTCCTGGCATTGATTCCACATTATTATTGTTCTACCATCATCATTAAAGTGGAGGTCAACTTGATCATTGCATGTAATCCACTCATTTCCCCCCTCCAGGCTCTGATCGAACAATTTCTCCCTGATGTTTTCTGATGGCATATATGAGACATTTGACTGAGAGGTTGAATACAGAACACGGGAAGCATCTCTGTGTTTCCTGTTACACCTTGCCCCCCCATTTCTCTTTAAGCAGGTGATAGAATCTACCAATGTGGTGAGATGATTTCACCTACTTCCAATGAGAATTAACTTGTTCCTCATTTTCTTGTTACTAGTGGAGTGATCTGCCTTATTCTGCCTTGGTTAAAGATGTTGACACTCCTGAAACAAGTGAAACTGCATTGGAAATAGGAGGAATTATCTCACCCAGACTTTTTTTTCAGAGCTCTAAAAGTACTGAGGAACTAGGAAAAATAAGTCTTGTTTTTAGTTTGACCACAATACATTTTGACAATGTGGTTTTGAAACCCATAGAGCACCATGCAATCCTTAGATTGAAATTGAAATTCAAACATGAACATCACCAAAATTAAAGTTGCACATTTTCATGAGACGAGATGACTTGTTAAAAGAAAGCTCCACCCTAATACACTTTAACATTGTTAAAAAAAACAACTACCTTTCATTCCTAGGTCCATTTTGTTGTCCGGTGGTGTATTTCTCTTATTTTTGTGAAAACTGGCTAAACATAGACGCCCTGACGCCATGCTCAAACATTTCCAGCGCAGCTACAATGCAGTTTAATGGCAGAAAATGATTCAACTATCTAAAATATCAATGGTAAATGTCAGGTTTTGGGGGGTCAGCACTTCAGAATCAAAGAGCAAAGGGCTTCTTTCTAGACCGACGTTCAACAGTCATACAGGGAGAAATCCATCGTAGAAGAGGAAGAGATATTGACAGTATCCTCAATAGTCCACAATGCAATGCAGCAAAGGCGTGATTCTTAATGAAACACTTAATGAAAGCAACAAGTTCGGGCATGTTCTCCAGGGGATTTCCAAAGTCATTCTGGCAAATCACTAACTGAAGTAGAAGCAGACGAGACGGGCTGAAGGAAAGTGGATACAACAAAAAGGTAAAACACTTCATCACAAAATAACTCCTGGAAGGCAATGGACACCACCGAATAATGATATATAACAGTGTAAGAGGATCTGAGGGTGGAATTTTCATTTACGATTGGCTCTCTCTGGCTCATCAAGGTTCTACCGTGAGTTCCCCTAGAGTCTAGAGTTAGGCCTTTCTCGCTCCAGCCACTTCACCTCCCCCTCCACCCTCACCCTCTTTCTCATTTTCTCTCATAGTTTCATCCACTCCATCCCCTCTCTCTCCTCTTCTGTATCCCAAAACCTCTTCCTCTCGCTTCCATTTAACTCCCCATATATTTTTTTACCCCTCCATCCATCTCTCTTCTCTCGTCCGGATGTGAGCTGCTCTCTGTTTAAATATAATTACCACTTATTAAAAAAAATACAGGCCAATCAATATCACTTCCTCTCTCTTGTCTGCCGAGCATGGCGTCATCCTCCGCAGCAGAGAGAAAGATGAACTGGGAAGGAATGAGAGAGAAAAAGGGCCAAGGATACCAACAGGCTGAACAAACTGATCAGAAAGGCTGGCTCTGTTGTGGGCATTAACCTGGACACCCTGGAGGAGGTGGCAGAGAGAGGGATGCTGGCCAAACTGCTGGCCATCATGGATAATGTCTCCCACCCCCTCATGCCATGCTTATGAAGCAGCGGAGCTTATTCAGCCACAGAGAGCACTACAGGAAGTCTTTCCTGACGGCTGCCATCAGACTTTTTAACGCGCCCCCCCCCACAGTTTAACTTAACTGAGGACAACTCAACTGAGGACCTCACCACTTAGCACCCTGCACTTTATTCATTCCCTTTCACATTCATTCACTGCCCCCCTGCACTTTATTCACTGCCCTGCACTTTAGACACTTTAGCCACTCTCATTCCCTTTCACATTCATTCATCCATTACCATTCTTTAACTCTGTATATATGTACCATCCATTAATTCGCTCTTCTCTACTTGTATATATGTAAACATGCCATCCATCCACTGTACATCCTGGTTGTAGGTCATCGGGGTGTGACACCCCTCCCACCAGCTTGCTGGGCTGCCATGTGGGAGGGTTGTCAGTGCAATGTGTCACACCTGGGCACCTGTGCCCTGAAGCCTATTTAAGATGGCTAGCTTGGCCCACAGGTCTGTCTCTCACCTGCTGTTGACTGACTCCATCGCTATTGTGGTTTTGGCGGCATTTTGTCTTTTGTTTGCACCCTACAACACCTCTACACTACTCTCACACCCATCCATGCATTACATCCACCACTGACTCAATCCTACTTACACATGCCACTGTATACTTTTGAATTGGGTTATGTTTAATGAATGAAGTTAACCTTACCTTGTGTGGTCTCTCCTTTTGTTATGGGCCTTTGAGCCAAGGTCCGTCACAGAGGTGTGACAGATATAATGGCTTGTGCCATTTTGCATCCCTGAATTAATTACACTGACAGCTAACTGGGGATATCCAGCCTATAGCTAAATATTATTCAAACAATGGATCATGATTGAATTTAAGGGCATCACTACTCTACTCACTAAATGTTAAGATGGACATTTCTTGCAGAGTAATTAGATTACTCTCTTAGTTAGATTTTGGCACCTTTTTTGATTGGGTACGTATTTAGCATAGCCAGTTTCCTTATATCAACAAGTCAGCAATGAACCAAAGCCTTGTAAACATTTTTTCTACAGATTTTCTAGATTTCCTGCCAGAAAAAAAAGTAAGCAGGGGGTGGGGCGGTCACTTGTAAACACCCATTTTCAATAGCAAAAGAGATGTGAATTATTAAAAAGGCTACAATACTGTGAATATGGGATAGGTCCTATTTGATTAATGTTTGTAAGTCAGAGAAAAGAGGGATTTTCCCCTTTGCTCTCATTTTGTTAGATAGATACTTTATTGTTCCCCCGGGGGGAAATTTTGGGGTTGCAGCAGCATAACAGTATCACAAGAATGTACAAAGGCCAAAAAACAAAATACTAAAAAACTACGGTACTAGGTGACCTACAACCAGGATGTACAGTGGATGGATGGCATGTTTACATATATACAAGTAGAGAAGAGCGAATTAATGGATGGTACATATATACAGAGTTAAAGAATGGTAATGGCTGAATGAATGTGAAAGGGAATGAGAGTGGCTAAAGTGTCTAAAGTGCAGGGCAATGAATAAAGTGCAGGGGGGCAGTGAATGAATGTGAAAGGGAATTAATAAAGTGCAGGGTGCTAAGTGGTGAGGTCCTCAGTTGAGTTGTCCTCAGTTAAGTTAAACTTTGGGGGGGGCGCATTAAAAAGTCTGATGGCAGCCGTCAAGAAAGACTTCCTGTAGTGCTCTCTGTGGCTGAATAAGCTCTGCTGCTTCATAAGCATGGCATGAGGGGGTGGGAGACATTATCCATGATGATATCTATTATCTTAACATTTAGTCTTCAAATTGTATTTTTCTTGAAATTTCTAAAATGTATTTCAATGGCGGTAGATAATTCCACTTGTTGCCAATGCAGTTTCTGAATCCGTCCAAGTAAATGGGAATGGCGGTACAAAACTCTTTCAACCTTATTCATGGCTGACATCAGGCTAACGTGTTTCAGCATAAAAGCCTTCATCAGAGCAGTTTCTCAATACAAGATTAAATAACTTGATATATTTTGCATTGTCGTATCTGAAAACACAAAGCTAGACACCCGAGAACATGATGTCATACGGATATACAGCCTGAAGCTGCGCCATGAAAATCAATGGGAAATGGGACTCATTGGACTCGGAGCATTAAATGTCCATATGGATTTTTACATTCAAGTAAGATTTGTGTTGTATCGCTGCCATCGGTGGTCGAGCCAAAAATGCTTTCCATCCCCTAGAAAATCATCCTGAGTGCTATCAAAGTTGCCTTTTCTATATTTTTTTCAATTCTTTCTATAACAAGAACTTTTTTTTTTTTCTGCTGTGCTTAAAGGTTCGGCTCCATAAAGAAAGATGATTGGGGAATAGGAATACATTGTTTTAAAGCTGAAATTCAGTGGTATTCACCTTTTAAATGTAAGCTGATATAAGCGTTAATTTGCCTTTCGGATGCCAGGCTACGACTACACTGATATTAAAGCAAATCATTGGTTGAAATTGGAAATGGGCATTGGGATTAGAGAGTCCAATACATTTCAATAACACAATGCAACTTTTTTTCTCATTGGGGATAGCAGCAGCGACGTAAGTAATTCACATCTGGATTTTCTTGTTTAGAGATCAAATTACATAGTGAAATCCAATCTGAGCCTTGAACATTTTCTCTGTTTGGCCTGGGTGAAACACAGCCCCATGAGACAACCAATTTGGCTCTACTTAACGAGTCAAGTCCAAGTGCTTATTTGTTTGAATGAGGCTTAATTTAAATGCACAATAAGCAAGCTTTTAAGAAGGGCAATGTGTGTGTGGGGCGTGTTTGGGAGGCAGGTATGGCTGGGGAGTAACAGAAGCAGAAATAAAGTTGTGATATTAAGCATTCAATGTGAGCCATTTAATTGGTCTCAATGATGAAAAGAGAGGCTGGATTAAAGTGGTAATGAATTTGGCTCTGGGACACAGGATGGCTGCTGACTTAAACCTGGTAATGTGAAAGCATTTTCAAGAGCAGTCTCGTTGCTGCAAATGCAGGTGCAGAAACACACTAGATGAGAGAGGAGTGACGTCTTGACCACTCCCAGAAAAAGTTCAGATTTTTAGCTGAAGTACCATTGATACGCCTCAAGGTGCTGCTATATGAACAACTACAGGAAACAAGCACTTCAACAAGCACTGGCAAATGGTAGAAAATCAAATTGAATAGTATGGGATTGATGAAAAAATGTCAGTTGTAGGTTTTATCTGCATTATTTCAGAATGCTGCCACTTTATCACAACCTAACGAGGAGATTATTGAAGCCCATGTAGCGCACCAGTCAACCAATACATCTTGGTTTGTGTAACACATTTTTGAACATCAAATGCAATTCGGCGTCCTCTAGCAACAAACAATGAAATAGATGCCGGCCATTTATCCGAGATGAGCGCCTACACAGAAAACTGGCTTGGGGTGTTGAATGAAAGTTCCTCACTGTCAAAAACATCCATTGTTTATTCTAGTACTGAGTCTTAAAGGGGGGGTATTTTACTCATTTTGGGCTATTTAAAACTTCCAGGAGTCTTGACAAGATGTTTTTGAAGTCGATATCAAAAAAAATCCTAAAACCAGCTTCTGTGGTGTGTGTTTCAGTCTCTCATTTTCTCCATTGTAAAGAACAGGCTGTTTTGAGGGCGTGGAGGTTGATTGGCCACCTCACGGCCAATCAGAGCAGTGCTCATTACATACAACCTCCAAGCAATCGCCTGGCGGAGGCGGAGAGCAGAGCGCTCATGCTGCTCAAGGTAAACAAATAAGCTTGACGCAGAAATCTACCATAACCATGGCGGCCGCTCCAGAACCAACACTGAGACCGTACATGTTTGAGCCGGAGTCTGACCCAGAATGGGAAGAGGCAGCTGAGGCGGTTCCACTTAGTTTCTCAATGATAACAATTCTGTGTAATATTGTACTTTGTTTTGTGTATCTGGGTGTGTGAGCGACACTCTCTGCTGTAGCTGGTCTGTTTATGGCTCATGTCCATAAGCTTATTGAATACAACTTGCAGACAAGCTAGGATTGACAATTTTGTTGAGCTAGTTAGCCAATATATTATTGGATGCAACCTATTTGCATCCAAACAGGCAGCGCAAACAACCAAACGCGATTGTACTAATGGTGGCTAAAGTTTACTGAGCCTGACACGTTCGACAGACTTATGAAACAGACACTGGTCCCAACAAATAACTTTAAGATGAGTCCTGACTCCAACCAATAACTTTACTTTTACTTTACTTTACTTTTAATGACTCCAGCTTTAGTTTTCTTACTTCTTCCATGCCCAACAAGCCCATGGCTAGCCCCGCTAGCTCGTTAGCTAACCAGCAGTCGAATATACTAACCAGACTAATTTGTAAATTAAATCAAAACATAGTGACACTTACAGATTGCAATTTTGCAGATGGGTCACGTACCTTATGAATTGCTCCATCTTTAAGCTTCAATTTAGATGCTAATCCTGCCATTGCTCAAGCAGTCCGAGGAGTGATCATCACATACAGAAAAAATGAGCTACCTGTAGCCGAGCTAACTGTAGCCGGGATGTGCCGTTAAAAATAAAACTAATCCGCTCTGTCCTGGCATCTTCGCGTGTTGGGAGATTGTGCAGGGATCTATGTTGCTGCCTGCATCCTACAAAATAATAACTGGAGAGTTGGTATATGGCCGTAGATATGTTGTTGTTTTAGCTTCACTGGTTGCAAAGTAATGGTGCATTCCATTGTACTCGGAAAAAACGGCGTCCGAATGTGATATGCGCCGATTCTATTCACTAATGGCGCTGTAGTAGTTGATGTTGAGTTTAGATGCTTGTAACATTCTGAGACTTGCCATACAAACATGAGTTTGCTGTGGGCGATTATGTTTTCCCGAGCAGATGCACTGGAACACATTTAGATTGGAAGTTAGGAATACCGACTCAGAATTATCGATTTCCGAGTACAATGGAATGCACCATAAGCAACGGCTTGCGGTGCTGCTGCTGCATTTTGAGACGAGGTAAATGGGATTGGTTGTTCACCTGGGCGTGGGCATGCTCTGAGAGGGGCTGGATTATGTTAAGAAGCACCCGTTATGACGTATAAAGGGGCTACTTTCTGAAACGGCCTGTTTTTGGAAAAAGGAAAATACAGAAAAAGGGGTTGACTTCCAGATTTCATATTTTCTCAGCTACTTAGGTCAACGATAACCTGTGGAACATGTATAAGGGCCAGGAATAAGCCATTTTCCACAATATGACCCCTTTAAAATCGAAACATTTGGAAACAAAATGGAAACATTTTCACCAACTGAGTGAATCTCAATACTAGTGGAGAGACCAAGAAAACTGCCACTTGTTTCCAATGCCGTTTCAGACTTTTTCTATTTGCTTTGTGGAAAACAACGGTTAAAGATTCAATAATAGATTGATTAAATGACTTGTTGAGATGATGCACATTTTTTACAGCACTGCCATATCAAATGTTGAATGTACACCCAGAATGCAATGGGACTTTAAAAGATGTAGAAAAGTTGGAAGGCCCTCCTGTAATGGTATTCCCTATAGGGCTGTAGTGTTGCAATGACTTATTAATACAAACCAATGATACAAAACTGTCGTTGTCTAGGAAAAGTTTAAATCTACTCTAATTTTATACATGGGATGTTGCACTTTCCATGAACCTTGCCTTACAACCAAGGTGCATGAACTAGGAAAAAGGTAGAAGGTAGCTTTTTTAATTTTTTTATTTGAGAGTTTACTGTTGGCACAAAAGGCGGTGTACCCTAATGGTACCGTTAAGAACAACGATTTTAAAGTGAGTGATTATTAATATGCTCTAATGAGTTTGCTTTTTTTCCATTCTTCTTGGATGTATGGTATTGATTTATTGTGTGTGGCCCTATATGTCTTAGGTTTAAAGCTTCATTATTGAGTCCTAGACATTGACCTTTGCAAATGTTAAATGTTTTCTAATTAGACTAACTGCACTAAGATAGCCATTTGGACTCAAGTGACCATTTTTTAAAAGGTATTTACAATCCATCTTCTCTTTGTCCTCTAACCCTGATGAATGAAGACTTTCTGCCTAAACACGTTGGTTTCTCTGTACCAATGGACCTTCTTTTGAAACATCCATTGACCTTCAAGAGTAGCTGAATTTGTTCTTCCTTTCATGAAAATATTGAAATTCTAAAATGCAGCCATCTTAGCCGAGCCAAAAGTAAAAGGAAGGAAGTGTATTCCTTTCTTTCTGTTTGAGTTTTGTAGGCCAGTTTTGAGTTTTGTAATCTTATTTGTATGACTTCTATATGGTGAAACATATTAATACTTTCAGGGACAAAACATTTATTCGAAAAAATATTCCTAGCCCTCCTTCGATTGGAAATTTATTTTTTGTCATCCTGATCGGTGACAAAATACCAAAGATTTAGGGGTAGTATGAGTATAGTGGGCAGAAATAAAAAAAATAAAAAAATCCAACTGAAGATGGGTGGAGCCATCGAGGAGAGGTGGAGGATCCATCCCAAAATGCCCTGAGACTTGCCGTCACTCTCCATTGTGTAATGTTAGCTAGCTATATATAACTTAATATAACGTAATTGTTCAATTACAAAAATATATATATAAAAAAATATATATAATATATAAAATATATAATTTTGTTAAAGATAAAAATCCTGCGGATATAATGTTCTATAAAAAATATATATACACCATATTATACCAATTAAATAAAATAGATGCTGTCATGCATTACAATCTGAAAGCACATTATTATTGCAATGTGAATACAAAGTTCAATAATCCCTATGATTCTAAAGACCTGCTTTAAATCAAAAATTAAAAAATTGTATAGCCAGAGCTACCCAACTGGACATGTCGCGCTACCCAGCTGGGTGGCGCAGGATAACTGGATAGGCCGTGTCTAGTAACTGGACGTATCTCTCATAACTGGGTATGCGGTGTCTACTTTGCGCAGGCTTTTGAATTGTTCGGCCATATATTTCTGCAGGGCTGACACTGTGAATTCAATCAGCATGTTGACAAGTGTCTTTAGTGGCAGTGGTTCATGTGTAATAAAATGATTATACTATGTGGAAACAAGTACACAGCTGACTTAATCAATGGCAAGTAGTATCCACCGCTTGTACTTAGTGTATGTACTGTATTAGTGCTAACGGAATTTGTAATACATGTGGCGTATCGGGTGTAGGGATTAAACAGGATACTCATTTTCATCATGATTTTCATTTTTAATGAGAAGTTGACCTATGATTGAACTAAATGCATCGCAAACCTCCATCTTATAACTTTTTCAAAACAACAACAATGCAATGCATAATGGGAAGTATGCTAATAATCTAACGATGCTTCTTAATGAACTTTAAAGCGATCAGTTTAGGTGGTAAGGGGAATAAGACAATGGCACTGTCAGAAAGAAAGATGGGAACAGGGAAAGACGGAATAAGACAGAGACAGTACTTTGAACAGCACTCCCAAATATGTCGGATCCTTTCCATCTGTGCAAATAACTTTAGCACCTTCCGCCGCACTGCACAGACATTGCTGTTGAAATCCCCCTGGCATATTTGACAGTATTGGTATATAGAAGTAGAGAGAGATAGAGAGAGTGCAGAGAGACGGACTCCTCAAACATTTTGTGTTAACTGTACTGAGACTTTACGTTTGCAAGCTGTTTACGCAAAACCTTTTGTATTGTGCACTATTTGGGGTGAATTGGGGTTGACAGTGAAGAATACAATGACTGCATGTCAAAGTTAAGCACCACACAGAAGCACAAACATGCATGCTAGAATGACCTAATGTCATATTCACATAAACATATGGATAATTGGATAAACGATTCCACGTCTCCAAAGCTTGTTGTTCAGTTCTTGTCAGGCTGTCGTTTTAAGTTAAAGCGCAAGCTAACGAAAAAGAATATAATCAGCATGGAGTGTAGTCATAGGCTCACGTTTTCCCAAGGCTTATATGGACAATATCAATTCAAATAAAGAAATGAACAAATTCAATTGAAGACATTAAATAAAAATGGGCTACAGTTCCTCAAATATTAAAAAGTTGACTTTTTCAAGATACAAGTTTCTCTAGTTTCCATAGCTCACCTTGGCTAGTTAATTCAGATAAAAAAATTAAGAAAGCAATCACGGCAAGGAGAAGTTTCAGAGTCCCACAAAAGGTAATTTTTATTTCTAATGAAATCAGTTATAATTGTAAGATGTTTACCCAGCTTTTTTAATGAATTGCAATTCTAATTTCTGTTGATGCCCCTTTATAAAGTGAAAAGTGAAAATAAAAATGGCGCCGACAGGTATGGTCACCAAGGTGTGTTGGTGCGCACTGTTTTCTACGTTTTTGTGTCTTAATGTTGTTTTCTGCGAACCCACGCTCATCGCTTTCACAAGAGAGGAGATCCTAAACATAGGGGATTCTACTCCACCGGATTTATATCCCACTTTTCTCGCCTTGTCCATGGATTTACTGGCCATTATAGTGAAAGGTGCTCTGGCCCTTGGTCATGCAGTGAGACACCAACGGAGAGGTAAACGCGCAGGGGCTCTCGTGCGCTTCCGTAGACAGGGTTTACACACAGCATTACCGGCAATATTCCTCTCCAATGTTCGTTCACTGTGCAACAAAATGGACAAACTGTCTCTCATGACACGGAATAATAGAGACTTTTCTCTCTCTTCAGTTTTGTGGTTGTGCGGATCTACGCCGGACTCTGCCCTACAGCTGCCCGGCTTCCAACTCTTAAGAGCGGACCGCAACAAGGAGCTTTCGCGCAAAACCAGAGGTGGAGGGATCTGCTTCTATATCAGCAACAGCTGGTGCAACAACGTAACAGTGGTTCTTCAATCGTGTTCCCCAGATCTAGAAACTTTATTCATTTGCTGAAAGCCGTTCTATTCCCCTCGGGAATTCACATCCTTTATTCTGGTTGGTCTTTACACACCCCCGCAAGCCAACATGCAGGAGGCTCAGCGGCAACTCGCCGACCGGGTGTGTAGAGAGGGAACTCGGACTCATTGGTCATCATTCTGGGTGATTTCAACAAATGTAATTTAACCCACAAACTTCCCAAATATAAACAATTTATCAAATGCCCTGACCAGAGAGGGGAACACCTTGGACCACTGTTACACTACAGTCAAAAATGCCTACCAGGCAGTCTTCCGTGCTTCACTGGGACAATCTGACCACTCACTTATCTATCTGATTCCCGCATACAGGTAGAGACTCAAACTCTCCAAACCTGTAGTGAGGAGATCAAAGAAGTGGAGCAGTGAAGCTGTAGAGGAGCTGCGTGATTGCCTAGACTGTACTGACTGGGATGTTTTCAGGACTACCTCCAACAGTCTGGATGATTACACAGATGCTGTACCATCTTACATCAGCTTCTCTGAGGACTGCTGTATACCAACACGCACCAGGGTGATTTATACCAATGACAAACCCTGGTTGTCTGCTAGACTCAAACAGCTACATTTGGAAAAGGAGAAGGCCTACAAGAGTGGTGATAGGGACCGGTTTAAGCTGGCCAAGTACTCGTTTGGCAAGGCGATAAAGGAGGCGAAACGCCAGTACTCTGAGAAGCTGAAACATCACTTCTCTGCCAACGACTCCTCATCAGTCTGGAAGGGCCTACAGGAGATCACCAACTACAAACCCAACCCCCCCCCCCCCCACTTTATGAATGACCTTCGCCTGGCAAATGCCTTGAATGAGTTCTACTGCAGATTTGAAAGACAATGGAACAGTCCTGACTCCATTCCCCTGCACCAGCCCCCCCACACCAGACCCATCAACATCCCACTTCACACTTCTGGACCTAACAGCTGCCCTCCCACCACACCGTCTCTCTCCATCCTGGAGAGAGATGTTAACAAACTACTCAAGAGACAGAACCCCCACAAGGCAGCTGGGCCGGACTCTGTTTCTCCCTCCACACTTAAACACTGTGCGGATCAGCTGTCTCGAGTCCTCACAGACATCTTCAACCATTCACTGGCAGTATGCAGAGTTGATGCGTGCTTCAAGGACTTCACCATCATCCCTGTCCCCAAAAAGCCAAGGATCACAGGCCTCAATGACTACAGACCCGTCGCCCTGACCTCTGTGGTCATGAAAAATCTATCACAGACCCCTTCCTGGACCCGCTGTAGTTGGCCTACAGATCTGTAGATGATGCAGTCAACATGGCCCTCCACTTCATCCTCCAGCACCTGGACTCCCCTGGCAACTATGCCAGGATCCTATTCGTGGACTTCAGCTCTTGTTCAACACCATCATACCAGCCCTCCTCCAGGACAAACTCTCTCAGCTGCATGTGCCTGACTCCATCTGCGGGGAGATCACTGATTTCCTGACAGAGAGGAGGCAGCACGTAAAGCTAGGAAAGCAAGTCTCAGACTCCCGGACCACCAGCACTGGCTCTCCACAGGGCTGTGTGGTTTCTCCCCTACTCTTCTCCCTCGACACCAACAGCTGCACCTCCAGTCACCAGTCCGTCAAACTCCTGAAGTTTGCAGATGATACGACCCTCATTGGATTCATTTCTGATGGGGATGAGTCTGGCTCTGTTTCTCCCTCTACACTGAAACACTGTGCGGATCTGATCGGCTGACTTCCTGGTGCAGCCTTAACAACCTAAAGCTGAACACTCTACACTGTAGAGATGGTAGTGGACTTCAGGGGAGCCCGGCCCAGGCCCCCACCCCTCACCCTGTGTGGCTCCCCTGTCAGCACTCTGGAGTCATTCAGATTCCTGGGCACCACCATAACCCAGGTCCTCAAGTGGGAACAGGATGTACTTCCTGCGGCAGCTGAAGAAGTTCAACCTGCCGCAGATGATGGTCCAGTTCTACACGACCATCATTGAGTCCATCCTCACCGCATCTATCACCGTCTGGTTTGCTGGTGCCACTGCCAGGGACAAAGCCAGACTGCAGCGCATAATCCGGTCAGCAGAGAAGGTGATCGGCTGTGACCTGGCGCCGCTTCAGGTCCTGTATGCCTCTAGGATCAGGAAGCGGGCTGGAAGGATCATGGCTGACCCTTCTCACCCTGGACACGACCTTTTCGAACTTCTCCCCTCTGGCAGGAGGCTGCGGTCTGTCAAGACCAAAACCTCCTGGCACTTGAACAGCTTCTTCCCCATGGCAGTGGGGCTCACAAACAAAGCCCCCTGACCCCCCACCCCCCGCAGACACACACACCCCCCAGACACACACACACACACACTTAATTATTTCTTTCTTTCATTGTATATATTGATTGTTTGAGTTTCTTTTGATTGCTGTGCCTGTCTGTTTTTTAATGCACCTGAGCAACGTCACCGAGTCAAATTCCTTGTATGTCAAATGTACTTGGCCATTCAATTTATTCTGATTCTGATAAAATAGTTCTCAAAATATAGGACTCAAAATTCAGCTATGCATTTTTATTGCACAAATGATTGGTCATACAACCTCAATGGGGACATACATACAAGCGAGTGACAGGGCTATTGAACAGATACCTCACTTTGGCTGCAAATGTCACTACATCTGTATTGGACAACTGCATTTTCATCGCTATTTATTGCATAATTTATTCACCAACAAAAAACTTCTCCACCTCAAGCAAGTGTAAAAATATGTGCAGGACTTTTCTTTGTCAAAATTTGCTGTTTGCTTTTCTAATTCAATACATCATAATTCACATACAAATAGTTGAATGGAGTCGCAAATACTAACACTACCACAAAGGTTTGACTCACATTGAAAATATGACTCTACACATTATAATAATCTAATCATATAATGTATTTATGTGCCCTGTGATCGACTGGCAACCTGTCCGGGGTGTTTCCATGCCGTCCGAATAAGCGGGTATAAAAGATGGATGGATGGATGGATGGATGAAAAGTGTTTGCTTAGAAGCCATTAACTGCAGTGATAGTGCGTGTGCATGTGCGTGTGTGTGATAACAGGTTGGTGATCATGGGAACGGAGTTGGTCAAGGGGATTCTAAACTCATCATTACAGCATGGTAGATGTTGCTCTCTCAAACAAACACACACACACACACATGCAAACAAACCCTCTGTCTTCCCATAGTACTTCAGGCCGTAGCCCAATATATGGACACCTCAATAAACTCTTTTAGTGGGAATCACCCTTACTAATATATCTATTAATCCCACTGATTGTCTTATTTCCGAGGTTTCTGTTTTGGTATAAAAATGTGGACCCATTAAAATAGTAAAAGCCTACATAGATTGCACTCTCATACAAAGGTTTTTTTGAGGATAAAATATTTCCCAACTTGTGACTGGAGTACTATACATATTAAAGGTTGCCCAAGGACTGACAGTAAAAGAAATATCTTTCTTATAAATTCATTTTGATTTAAATGCTGGTGGTGGGTTGGTTTATTACTGGTGCCTGTAGGACTCCTGCGTAGAGTTAGGGCTTCATAAACCCATCCACACTAAGGCATTTTGGATAAGAATTCATCACAGAGGCGGGGTACAAACTATATATTCATTATATTGAGTCTGATCTTAGCTAAAGCTGAGGATTCTTTGATGGAATTTCCTGTATTGCTTTCTTACAACCAATTATCATAATTGGACCATGAAATTAACAATACAAGATTGATCAAATTAGACCATGACCGAGATGATTGGTAGCTTGTATCTTGTATATGCCAGGGGTATTGTTAGTGCTCGTTTTTTTCTCAAAATGAAGACCACATTTCCCATAAACCCTGTTGCTTCCTGTCCCCTGGCGTCTGTGGCTTTACTGAAGAGGATCAACATGTTGGGAGTGATTTCCCCACCGGCCTTTCACTCCTTCCTCCATCTGCCATTGCCAGAAACCAGTGTTGCCAACTCTCTTCCAAGGAAAGTAACTACTGGCTGCTCAAAACTTCGCTAGAAGTCACCAGATGACACCATATGCGAATTTGCATATCAATGTATTTGCTCTCACTGTGCATGGGATCATCAGACCTTTTTGGATTAGACAAGCAAGTGGCATCAGCCGTACAGATTTACAACCAAATGCTTTGAGAGTCAACATATTTACATTGTTCAGTGGGATCTGAAAAGTCATGAAACAGCGCCCCCTTCCTGTTTTGTGACGTAAAGCAATCTCCCTTTGTGCAGTAAAACAAGTTTTCCCGCCAAATCTGACCCAGTGGCACACAAGGTAAAATGCAGCATAGAGGCTGCCAATCTTCTCGGCAAAGGTCTCGTTTGTATACATTGATTATACTATACTAATGAATGTGGTAATGATTTATTGATGTTAAAATGTTATACACAGACCTTTATGAACCCACATATTCCACAGTCTAATTCAACAATCTTATTTTCAGAGTAATTTTGATGTATTTATCTCTTGCAAGTTAGCGATGTTAGAAGTGTGATGCCTTTCAAATTTGGGCCATCATGCAAAGCAAACTCTACCTGTAGTAAAAGCCTTCAAGGAGGAGGAAGCAGGGAGAAAAAGCAGAGGATGAAAGATACAGACATTAAGAAAGAGAGAGAGAAGGTGGCAGAGAATCTGGTTAGCTATGACTAATTTGTAGCTGTGACATTCTGCAAAGTGCGACACCCACTCTTCCTCTTCTCCCTCCTTTTCGTCATCTTGCCATCCATCCATATCCTTCCATGACTCAATCTCTTCTGTCTGAGCTGTGACATTCGAGTACAGTGACAATTCTCTCGTCCTCCCTCCCCTCCTTCCTCCACCCATCCATCTATCAAAAAACATTCCTCCATGCTTTCCTCGCTCTTTCCTTTCCAACCCCCTTCCTCCACATCCCTCCCTCCTTCCTCCCCCTGTGATGGAGCTGTTTGTTGTCTGTGTGTGGGATGTGGGAAAAGGGTGAGGCAAAGTCCATCCATTCTTTCTTCCTGCGGGGAAACATTGTTTGCTAATCATATGTCTGGTTTGTCACTCTATTATATTCCTGCCTCTGTGTGTGTGTGTTTATTTGATGTTTGTCTCTTTCTCTACCCACAGCACATAAACCTTGGCCTCACCTTTTCCCATCACATGCACAGTGACAAAGACACAAGCTAAAGAGAGAGGAGTAGCTGGTAAAGAAGTAAAAAAAAAAACTGTCTGATGGAGAGGGAGAGAGGGGAAGGAAGAGAAAGACAGGACTCTTTCTCTTCCTTCCTGATGGACAACCTGAGAGAGGAGTGGGGGGGATACACCTTGTTCACTCTTGCTGCAGTGTGTTTTAGCATTTTAATCACAGTGCAACAGTGCCCCCATGTGTCTCAAAGTGGGATAGCATGCTGTCTAAATGTGTTTTCATCAGGTGGGCCAAGGAGCTGCTATGCTGAGGTGGCGCAAACGTACAGGATTGATGTATTCTGGGCAGACGGTGCGTTCAAGACAACTGGGAGGTTTTCCAATCTGAGGAGATGACGTTGCTACAGGCCGTGTTGGCATCGAAATACACCACAACCATGTTCGCTTCACCTCAAATTCAGTCAATCAAGGAATTGGCAGTTTAAATTGTCCTCAAAACGCAAATGGAAGGAGCAGCTCTTGGCAGGAGAAGATTGTTCTATCCAATGTTTAAGGATGCACGGTCTGTCGTTAGCAAATATATTGCGGTTTCTGTTTAGATTTTGAATTGGATTTGACTGGCCTGAGATTAAGTATTTTCAGAGTTGACAGGTGGATTAATACACAGACTTCTCTGGGCTGAAACCCAGGGGACCCAACTCACAGGGTCATCACATTCATGCAGAATGGATAGAGTTGGCTATGTTGTAGTTTGGTGGGTCCATCAATCAGGAAGCACTGTGTCAGTTGCATAGTGATGTCAGTTCTTCTAATTACTGTTGTGTGCATCCAATAAGTTCCTCAGACAATATGTGTTTCATGCTTGATCTATTTTGTTGGGAGAAAGACAAGTAGGTTGATGGGGCTGCAAAAAGTTTAACCCATGACCACTATAGCCTAATCCTCCACTCCTGCTAGAATACCATTCGCAATGCCCTCAGTCATTTGCAGTCAGATATAATGTTGGTTTGCAAGAAGTAAAGGCCAACAATATGTTTAACTGACACTAAATGGTGTTTCCTAACAGTTATTTCATTTGTTACATTTTTGTTCATCTTTTCCTGTATGGTTCATGTTCAAAATTCCCTCTGATCCACTTACAAAAGCAATGCAGCTGTAAGTGGTGCATGCTCTAACATTATCCAGTTGTATTGCTTTTAATATGGGTTCTGAAAGCAGAACCAAATATGGCCCTAAACCCACCACAAACCTGCTGGATGTGCACAGACTCTAGCTAAACAGACTATGCTATTGGGGGATAATACCATTTAATTGAAAGTACAGCTTTTTCAAAACTTTTTGTCTAGGGATTTGCTTTCCATAAGGGGAACAGATGAAGTGTGTCCTTACAGCCTGAAGAGAGTATGATAAAGGTGGGCACGCAAACTGTGTGCTGAAAGACAATAGAGATCAGCATTAGAGATCATTGTGTGTCTTTTCGTGTTGTAGCCTCGTCTAGTATGTCCTTCATCAAGATGGTAAAGTCCAATTTACATTTAACGTTTTTTTTTTAAAATTGCTTAAGTTTGATTGCTAACTGTTTCTTATGAGCAGATACAATTGTAATGGGTATAACTTACCATTTTCAATCATGGCCGACATGATCTTGACATTGAGCCTTCAGTAGCCACATCCACTGAAAGATACATTTCTGTGATTCCAGATTGCCACCGTGTGATGGCACTCAGCTCACATGAGGAACAGAAAGCATTTGGAGGCTGCTCATTGTCAGGCTGCCTCCCAAAACCTCTCCTCCACTTGGACACGGTAACACACAACAATGCACTAACGCTAGAAAGGCCAGGCTGCAAATCTCCATTCTGTGGCCAAGTGACATTCAGAGACATCCGGCCTGTTACCAGGAACAAGTTTTCAGTTGGATCTTCAGTTCTTATCTCAAAGGGGTATACTACAGGTGACTCTGGGGTATTAGCACCAAACTTCTGATGGTACTATGTTGTTGATATACTCCACATCAGGCCACCCGATCAAATAAAGAGACCTTTGCACACATTAGATCCATCCATCTAGGGAAAATGCCAAGAAAAGTGCTAAGTGGTAAGACCAGTATATTGGAAATGAGATCGTCGGAGGATTCAGGCATAGTTGGATGTTTTAATGTTGCCCTCAACTTTCCAAACTGCAACACATATTGATGATCAGAGAAAAGCACTAGCCGTGCCAGGCCTGGTTTTACATATTTGATCATTGCCTGTTACAACCCTAGTTGTATTTAGAAAGGTATGCATTTGTTGTATTGTGTCGTTGCCAGTAATGCATGTTTGTTTTGTAATGTCATTGTACTGCACTGTGTGAACCGGGATAAGGTGGCCGTTCCTGGTTGGATAACTGGAGAAGGAGTGCCTGCAGCTGATTGGTTCCCTTGTAACAGACCGGCCCATAAATAGAGAGTCAATCCTCTTGCTGACCGACAGCATCTCCATTCCCACCATTCCTATCATTCTTCTTTGTAGCCCTCTGTATTTTAGTTGTTCCATTCTTTGTTTTCGGAGAGTTTGATAAGAAGGATTTAACTCCAGCAGCATTGTTTGGTTTGTTATTTTGGTCCACCCTGAAAACCTGTGCTTACTTATGTTCATTATTAAATATCGCCTTTTGCCATATTGGTTTTGGGAGCTGGAAATGGAAGAAGAAGAAAACCTCTGTCCCATTCTCATCCCTCTCTTCTTAAATGGCACGCCTCTTCATTAAACTGACCCAATCAGTCAGTGGTTGTTGAAACCTTCCACTGCAGGAGGGTTTCGAGGCTTCAGGTTGACATGCATCATCCAGACGTGGGCTGGTGGCTCATGGCTGACATCCAGTATCTAAATACCCGACAATGTCTAAACTGAAAAGGTTGACATCCAGTGTCTAAATGAGGGCCAATGGCGTTTGGCTGACACTGCAAGCAAACAACTTGTCACTCACATTTCCCTCCTGCTGCCCAGTCCCTCAAACTTTTGCAATGGAGCAGGAATCGAGATGGTAGGTAGTTAGAGTGGGAGTCTTGTTTTGAACCTACAGCAATGATGTAAGACCTGGCAATGAATGTGAGAGGGATATCGTTAGCTGATGTAAATGATAAAACCAAATGAAAAACTAGCTAATGTTAGCTAGATTTTAGTTGATAATTTATTTTCTGTGATTTTTGTAACAGTTAATCTATTGGAAATTATAGGCATTCTAGCATCATATCAATTTATACAAATATGCAAAGGTCTTTAGGATCTAAACATGTTTGAATTGATTTGCAGGATAAAATGTAGACATGCATTTTTAGAGATACAGTTAAAGAGGGTTTTCTCTTGAAAATCGTGGGCATGGATTGTGAAACTCAGCAGTAGCAAAGTGGCCCTAATGTTTTCTACAGTGTATATACACACAGTTAACCCCTATTGTTTGTGATACTCTGATGTACATCCAGATGACTCCCACATTCATTCATCTTCCCTCTTCATTTCTCTTTTATGATAATAATAATTCTGACGGTATTATTCTGATTGATTTTCATAGTGCTGTATGACTAATGCAAATAACACAAAATGTAAATGTGATGCTCGTAGAATGATTTTGTAGTCCAATGTCCTCGACCTAAGTTTGTGCAATATTCCAATGTTTAAAATACTAGAAATGGGCTTTTAAACATTAATTTAAAAAACATTATCTGGGGGAGCATGGCCCTGGAACTTCCTCGCTATAATATGTCTTAAGGTTTTTGTCACCTTCTTCACCCCTGATGTGTTTGCATTCCTAAAGTGCAGTAAAATTAATTGGAGGTACGATGGTGAATTTAGGATGAACCGACATTGCGATGTGAAATGGTCACAGGTCAGAGTCAGCTATGGAACAGCTTCCCTGAATCAAAGAACAAGGGCTTCTACCTCGCCATTTTGCACCGACCTTCAACAATCATACAGGGAGAAATTCATCGTAGAATAGGAAGATATATTAATTTCTCCACAGACAGTAGTCTCAATAGTTCACAGTGCAGCGCAGTGACAAGAGATGACCGTAATATATCTGTGGGGGGTTGATCAGTACTCAATGATTTTTTCCCCAGGTGCTGAGGTTTCTGGCTTTGATTTCCATCTCGTATAAAAACAACTCAAATGTTCCTCTAATTCCTATTGTTCATTGCAAACAACCTGCACCACAAGAAAGGGCAAAAGTGATGCCAATGACAAAGCAACTTGTTAACGAGTTGTTGCTATGAAGCTAAATTAATGCTTCCAGGTTAGAGCAATGGGAAAACTTCCCATTTTACCACTTCATCTGACATGACATGAATGCAGCAGCAGCAAGTTCACGCCTGTTTCCTGGGGTCAGTCAAAAGGCATTCTGGGAAATGTAGGAAATCACTGACTGACGTAGACAAGGCAAATGGAGGGAAAGTGGGTACAATAAAAAAGGTAAATTACAAAACTTCATCACAAAATAACTCCTGGAATTCATTGAATATCACAGCTTGATAATATATAACAGTGTAAGGGTATCTGAGGGTGGAATTTTTCTTTGAGTCCACATAAGAAGCGTACAGGTGTAGTTTAATGAGCCTAAATCCAGGGTGAGATTGAGTTGAGGAATTTGAGGTCCACCATGCAGCGAAGGGATTAGGGTGTGCTACAGTAATTGAACACAGAGTGGTGCTAGAGCCTTATTAATACTCAATACTTAGAGCTAGGTACAGCTGCAGAACCTTCTGATACATTTTGCAGCACTGCAGTCTATCTGGTGTGTTAGAGCTCTCTCTCTCCCTCTCTCTCTCCCCTCTCTCTCTCCCCCTCTCTCTCTCTCAGCCGCTAACACTTACGGCTTGTTATGTAGCATCCATCAATCTTTAATACAAAGTAGTGTGTGTGTGTCTATGTGTTTGAGTGTGCTCTGTCTGACACACACACAGACTCTCTCTTCTGCAGTCTAGTCCTCCCTGTGCTCATACATCATGTCTAGCTGTGGCCATAACCATAGCTAGCTTCTATATAATATTAAATAACATTCAGTGTGATACCTAGTAGCATATAGTGTATACTGTCTATGTGGTGTGTATGTGTGCGCATGCATGCACCTGTAGACCCCCCTCCCCTCCCTTCCCTTTCCTCTCTCATTCCCCACTGTTTATACAACACGTCCAGCTGTGTCTGTAGCCATACATTATGTCCATATCCTTTTACAGTAAGCAGTATCTGCTAAAGACCTTCATATATTACAGCTACAGTAGAAGCCCCATCTGTTACGGAGCAACCGTCACCTGAACCTAAAATATAAAGCGAGAGCACATTTTGCAATCACTTTACTCAAAGTGTACATTTAGAAAGTACGACAAAGGTATTTATCATTACATGTAATGGCTATATAGAGGGTTTTCAGGTGATGTAACAGCCTCGGGCAGCCGTAGTGGAGGTCCTCAGCTCCTGGGCAACAACAGCTGTACGTTAAATGTTCAACTTGTCCGTCTCAACATAATTGAATGACTGGAAACAGATCATTTCATCACTGATACATCTGACTGATTTGGTGTTCTGGTATCATGTTAGCTAACTATCATAATTTTATTGTTAATACATCTGATTTGTACACTAGTTAACTATTAGAAGCTAGAATTAGAAGTGGCTAGTATTTCAACATTAACACCAGTGGCTTTGCAAAATTAGCATTCTGGCTAGTTACAATCCCAAAATCCAACTTTGTTTAGGTTAAAGGTCTGCACCGACTTTTTGGGAGTTTGGCCTACTGGTCCACCTAATATCTGATGAGAGGATTGGCACTAAAACCATCTCTGTGTCTCTGGTAGGTAGCGCTGTCTGTCTGATAACGTTATAACATTAGCATACAGTAACGTTATGTTAAGTAATCGTAGGCGATTAGCATTATCCTAAAAATTAGGTAATGAGAACTTGTAGCTGCTCTAAGGCTGGATGGTTACTGCCAGGCCTGTTGAGAGGACTATTTAAGTAGACAAAACATTCAACAAAAACATGCACTTTCAATGGCAGAAGAGCGAGACTTGAAGCTAACTTGTTTACACAGGAAATTAGTGAAGTTAGTCACACAGCTAATGTTTTTGTGCTGTTGACTCGTAATGGACTTCACTAATGAAGTCCACTGAGATTTTGTTTCCATAAGTTACGAATCTACAGGCCACAGGCCAATAAAAAACAATACCAATTTAAGAAAAAGTCTATATTTATTCTTTGGATAATGCTAATTGACTACAGTTACTTATACTGTATGCTAAAGTGTTAGTATGAGCACAGGACATTTTTCCATAAAAGGTTCTATCTTCATACTACGTGCATATGATGTAATTTAATACTACTAAGCTGTAGGCTACCTAATACCTAAGATTTAATTTATCCCTAAAAATGAACAAACTCTATTTGTGCAAATAAAGAGGAGGTTGAACTGGGTTTCCTGCTTATAATGTGCTATAGACAGACTAAATTACAGCCATGACGGGGCAGGTTATTAATTGTTTCATGAAGATATGGACATGTCCAATACATTATAACCCATTATTGGTGTATGCCTTCCACATTTTGCAACACCAATAATTTATTCATTACGCCCTTTTAGCAAAGAAGTCATTTCATTGGTATGCCAGTTATGTGAATGCACGGAAAGAATACTTGAGCATATGTCTTACATATTGGGAAAAAGCCTTTTCATTGATATACTCACGCTATCAAGCTCAAGATACAGGAATATTTACTCTACTCAATAGACATTTTAATAAAAAACAACAACCTTTAGATATAGATAATTTATTTCCTCATACATCAGTTGAGTTGAGGTGTTGTGAATCTGCAGGTGTTTGCTTCTTATCAACACTAATCAACATTAAATGTAACAGCCAGGTTCTGATGGATCCACACACACACACACACACACACACACAGCTGTGCTATATGCGCAACGTAGAATTGGATTCTGCCATGTTGACAAGTGTGATGCCATTATTGTAATGAAGAGCACATTGGGTCACAGCCATAGAATAGGGATAAACAGAGAGGAAACTGAATGTTAGAACATGAAAATCTCCCTTGCTGGACAGTTTAAGGTGTAATAAGTAAGGTTTTTACTGCCCCATAGCACAATTTGATCCTAATACATCTGTGGGGGGTTGAAAGGGTTGTTGATCAGTATTCAATGATTTTTTCCCCAGGTGCTGAGGTTTCTGGCTTTCAAAACTCCCTTTCCATCTTGTATAAAATCAACCCAAACTTTCCTCCAATTCCTGTTGTTCATTGCAAACAACCCACACCAGAAAGGGCAAAAGTGATGCCAATACAGCAATACCTTGTACCATAATCAACTGTAGTCTATATAATGTGGGATTCTTTTGTTTTGTTTGCTGATCCCCCTGTAAAAGTAATGGAAATCCATTCCCAAAGAGACCTACTAAGGCCCTTCCCCTCCGTTTTGCGCGTTCACGTGTAGGGGTAGGGTGTCCTGATTCTTGTTGGGATCGAGGGGTAGGGCGAAGTGTTAGGGCTACATGGCCCTCCAAACGGAGATTTTTCAGGGGCACACTACAAACCGAGGGTTATGAGAAGTCTCCCAGAATGACCTGCGAATCAACTGGAAGATCATGGCGAACGCTACACTACCATGCAAAGTGAACCACAGATGTAGTATTTTCTTTGTTAATAAAGATTTAAAAAATATTCTAACCGTGGTATTATCTTAGTTTAATGTCGTTTCAATGTATTATAGACCTTTCCTTTATAACAAGCATAACAAAAAAAATCGCTAGTATGCCAACGTCTACCTCTCTAGTTAACGTTACAACATTGTTTTTAGGCTGATTTGTGCATGACAGTCCCACATTTTGACATATTTCCATGTCGCATTTCCCCCCTTTGATGGCATATGACGCCCGAAATATAACTAAAGTCCAACAGCGAAGTTGCTGCACTTGTTACGGCTCCTCTAATATCCGTGCAGACTGGCAGGGTAGGAGCACGGCTTGCTAGCCTACAGAGCACCGCTAACGTTATTCTGTCATGATGTGGCCCGGTAATGAAGCATTGGTCTTTTTTATTTGATGACTTGTTTGATCGATTGGTAGCGTGAAACGTATAAATTGTGAACGAATCGCGAGCGTCCATGCTTTTCTATCTCCATCAGATGAATGGCAAATGTCACTGTGGTGTGTGTAATGTCCGATAACAAACTCGTCGCGTCTGTTTACGTAAACGTCATCGATGGCGTCAGGTCTTGAAGGGTTGTTCCATTTCATAGGGGGAGATTTCAACCACAACCCCTTGTGACTCTGTTCCGAGGGCCAAGCCGAAGGGCGAGGGGCACTCGAAAACGAGTCGTAGGGGTGAAAATGAGAAATGGGATTCGGCCTACGTCCAACCAGCACTCTGCAGCTTCATAGATTCACTGTTGTTACAGTCAACAGAGCACTCCATTCACCCTCCATGCAAGCAAAAAGCACAAGTCTATAGTCAGGGAGTTATTGCAAGTAACAGCAGAGGGATTGCTATTAATTTACCTCCAAATTGTATTGTGTACACAATACACAATATGATTTGACTCTCATCATCTAACATTGTACTTTCACTATATGATGAGTGTGTTAGCAATTTGATTCTGCTCATACATTTCTTTAACAAGAAATGGATTGAAGTGTGCAGTTGTCTCGTTTTGCTCATTCATAAAATGTGTCTTTTTAGCTAGAAGCTAACGTGTGCAGGCACTTGTGATGCACTAGCATGATGCATCTTTTTGCTGACTGACCCTTGCTTGCAAACATATCTGTAATTTTACAGCATTTTGACACATCTCTCTTTCTGACTGACTGTCCATCTTTCTACACAGACTTCATATGCTGCACGTTGTCAACAGGCACACATGGCTTCAAATCGCCTCTGCTAATTGGCTATGCATTGTTTAATGATGCTGTGTGGCCAATCGTGTCTCATGACAGAGCAGAGGATCAAACCAATAGATAGGCAGTCAGCCAGGTCATTTGATCCTGGTACAGTCCTACCCCCCACTGTCTTCTAAGTAAATTAACCCAACCGTTATTAACAGTTGGAAAATATATAATCATATATATAATAATAATATATAAGCATGTTGATACACAATCAGGGATGGAGTTTAGGGTAAACTCACCTAAACTCAGTTTCCCACTTTTATTATATAGAGAATAGAGTTTGCCACCTTTTTAGACTGACCTACAGTCATGCTTGAAAGTTTGTGAACTCTTATTGAATCCTTCATTTTTAATAATCCTTCTGAGGAATCATCTGTCCAGAAAACAGACTTCCAGAAATCTTCAGGTTTGTCCAGGTTGTCTCTGGCAAACTTAAGACAGGCAGCTTTTTAGACAGCGGCTCTTCCTGGCTACACTTGCATGAAACCCATTTCTATTCAGGGTTCTTCTTCTTGGTGATGGATGCACAATGACATCAGATACAGCAATGGAGGCTTGTAGATCTCTGGATGTTATTCTTGGGTTGTTTTTTACTAAGTTTTAAGATTTTTCTTGTGGCTCTTGGTGATGTTTCAGAAGATCGTCCACTAAATGTTTTCTATTTGTATTATTTGTCTTTCAGTGGACTGATGGAGTCTAAATCTCTTTGATCTGACTTTCTAACCTTCACCAGACTGATGCTAAGCTCTCTACCCTTCCCCAGACTGATGCTCCCTCCTCTCTTCCTGAGCTCCTCTGAGGTCCTTAGATCACAACATGCTTCTGCATGGTAACAGCAAACTGACGACGTTTCTCACCTGGATTTATGGGAGTGACACACAAACTTCTCCCCCAAAGATCTGATCTTTGATTGGTTAACTTCATAACCAATTATTTACCCAGCTGATTCTACTTGATTTAATTAATGCAAGAGGATGATCACTTATTTTTGCACCTGCACTAATTTGAATAACTAAACTATTTTCATTTTACTACATGCACAATTTCCTCTAAAACATCTGAAATTAGTAAATATAGACTTAGTAAATATAGATTTCAGTTAGGAAAAAGGTCATTTTGATTAAATAAGGACTGAATGGTAAAACCTCAAAATTTCTATAATTGCAAAAGGGGTTTACGAACTTCTAAGTATGACTGTAAATCTTTACGATGTAAATTTGTAGTTTGCATTATCAAGTAGTATCAAACAGACATAAGTTACATGAAGTATTTTAAGGAATAAAAGCATAAATTAATGTATTTCTGAATTGATTTTTATGTGCATTTGTCGTTGTGATGATTGGACTGGAGGTCATAGTTTGCCATCCTCTTACTGATCACGACATCACCGCACACATTAAATGTGTGCACAGGGTAGAACAGCAAAGCACCACATATCAGCACAAGCAAACAACAATTTGCCCACCCTGTCTGCGCTCCGGCTAAATGATTCTCTGTCAAAAACAATTATCTGTTCTTTTTGACGGCGGTGAAATGTAACATTAACAAGAGAGCAGGTTTGACAGAGCATTGCTTGTTTATCAGTGTGTGAAACTGATGACTGTGTCAGCCTCGTGGCCATATGTGTGTGTATGGTTTCCCAGAGGAAGTTGTGTAAGGCTTGGAGGACAGGACTTAATTCATGGTCTGGTTTGAGCCAAGATGATATAAGACGAGAGAGAGAGAGAGAGAGAGAGACCAACCGAATAGACCGTGCTGTTGCATGCATGTGTGTTTGTGTGTGTGTGTGCGTGCACGGCTGTTTGGGTTGTGTGTGTGCTAAACTGTCACATCAACAAGGGAACATACCATTGTTTATCAGTGTATGAAATTGACTACTGGGACTACTGTGTGGTAAAGAGAAAGAAAGTGATAGTTGTATCTAAGTGTGTGTGAGAGAAAGAGAGAGAGAAGGAATTAGAATTAAAAAGAAGAAAAGAGCGCCACCTACAGAAACTCAGACTTCCATCAACAGAAAATCCAACTGTTTGATTGACAGGTGATCAATGCAGAAATACCACAGCAATGAGGCTGAGCACCAAAGATGGAGACTAAAGAACAAAACTCAGGGGTTACCACTATATAATATTTTCCAAATAGCTTATCATTTTTAGAGTCACAAGCCTTAGCAATTGAGCCACACTCATGTCAGCCATCCTTGGTACGTCACACCAAGTTGCGCTGATATAGTTTGACCCTGGCCTGTTGTCAGCAGGAGCAGATTTGTAATCTTGTATACATCACACCTGCCTCGCTATAATTTATTATTCATTCTCGGCCTTCAGCGTGAGTCACAAATCCCATATATAAAAGCACGGGGGTGATCTGTGGAATTTGTACACATGCGCCCGTGTTGAGCATGCCTCCGATTCTGACCTGCTGACAGCTTCTACGGCTCTTTATTGACTGAACTCATTCAGAATCGGTTGCTCTCTGAAATTCTGATCTGGCCGGGCTCCAAAAACCCCCGGAGCTGGAGACATCATACTTTTACATTTAGCATTTATTTGGGTCTAGATATGATTCAGCTCAGTGGTCTGCAACCATGTGTCACCGAGAGCCATGTGTAGGTAGGTTTTCATTCCAACCGACTTATTTCACTAATTAGCACTTAATAATAATCCGAAGATACTGAAATGAACAGTGCTTGTCCGTCAGAAGTGCATTATGGGGCGCCCAACTGGCTGTTGTTAACGACCACCTCCGCCAGAGCTGTTCGGATTTTCACCCTTCTTAGTGGCATTTTGCAATTTTGTCTGAATTCAATCCAGTTACCCAAGCTTTTTTTCATTGGCTTGTTAATGTCATCTGGAAAGGCTATCAAAGTGGTAAATGCTGCTGTGAGAGTAAATTATTTGCTGTCTCCAATCACAAGATGCTTTGCTTGCGTGTCCATCGTGAGCTGTCACGGTACTTCCTGCAAATAATAAATGTTACGGTGCACCTGTTTGACCGGCGGTTAAAGTGACCAGGGCAGGTACAAAAAATGTACTCTCCTTGCACCTTGTAACCCACGGTAACTGATCCACAACTCCTTACCTTCCTCTATTTTTCCCTCTCTCCCCCTTGACAGACAGAGAGCTGTGTGTAAGAGAGGATAGGGTGAAAGAAAAAGGAAGAGAGAAAGAGAGATTGAAAGTGTGTGTGTGTGTGTGTGGGCGGGCGGGCGAAATGGAGTGCCAACTGGGAAGAGACAGAAAAATCTCGGAGAAAACCTGGAAGCTTAGCCTGTGAGACAAGACACACGCATACACACACATGCATGCACACACTCTCGCAGACATACGCATAAGACAAGTCAATATACTAGAGAACCAGTAGCGAGAACGCCTACCTCACGTCAGAACGTCAGAAGTCCTGGAAGATCTGACAAAACCTCTAAGATAATGATAAGAATTTACATCGACGTTAGACACATGTAGGGTGGGTGTAGTGTTGGAGCATTGCCTTTCATATAGGTGTAGCATGCATGTCATATAGGGTTTTTCTTTATTTTTTACTATTTTCCACATTTTAGAATAATAAAGTCATCAAAACTATGAAATAACACAAAAGGAATTATGCAGTGACCAAATTTTAGATTCTTCAAAGTAGCCACCCTTTGCCATTAACAAGCAAAGAAATTCCACAAATTAACTTTTAAAGGCACACAATCACTACGTGTGCCTTTAAAATGATGATTTAATCATTGTGGTTCAACATTCTTCACCTCTAAATTTCAAATTTCAAGTTCTAAGTTCTAAGTTACATTTCAAAAAAATGTAAAATTTTAGTTTTGAAAAGAAATTCATACATAGACATCAACTTCACTATTTATATTTGTATAAGAAACTAACTTCAAGCATTTAAGCATAAGCCTTCAGATCAAAATGTCTTTAAGATCATGAGAAATCATGAGTCAGGTGTGTCCAAACTTTTGACTGGTACTGTAGCGTCTTATCATCTAAAGGACACCTGCGCTACACTAAATATATTTTGTGCATGTACAAAAAACAGGCAAACCCAGTTCCACGTAAAACAAGACAAGTGCCATAATAAAAGAAAACATTTTTCACCCCCTGCACTGACCAGAAGAAAAAAACTGCACAAAGGTATGTACAAATACATAAAGAAATGTATACATCTATAATGTATATTGTATATTGGTCATTTGCGATCAGCACTGATGTTTCTGTTATTTTTGCTGCTGTTCTGCAGGACGGTGTAGAAGCGCTCGGCCGAAAGGCAACTCTCCACAAAAGCATTGATTCACCGCTGGCTTGTTTTGCAACGTCCTTGACTTGGTCGCCATTGATGCACAAAATGTATTCAAACAACGCATCGACGAGACAGAGACTTCAGCATCGGCCCTGCACAGTGTGCGCTGACCGTTTCAGCCTAGTCTAGACTTTTCAGTGGGTCAGTACACATTGAGAAGAGTCTCTCAACTCTCAGTGGTCTATTGATGTTAGGGAACGTGTACATACCTTGAATGAGGCACCCTGACCTCCCTGCGTTTCCGACTCAGGCGCTGCATTAATCACGGTCAGCATCCTCAACCGAGATGCAGTGGTGATTACATGGGCCCCCCGCCGTGATTCCTGAACTATGACACATGCTGCTCTCATTATTCTATACTGATCCTCTTGCAGGCGGCTGTCCAGCTCGTCAGCTGTCTGTCAGCGGTTACAGCTCATCATTAATATCTGGTGCTTTCCCTGCAACTGGCAGTTCTTCTGTTTGGTTCATCACTTTGTCAGAGTGGCACTGCAGCTGGCATTGCCAGACAAGGGCAGCAGCGCGGAAAATGTGTATATTTCTCACAAACAAACTTTTTTTTTCATTGGATCCCAGCTATCTCATTGTAAACTGTTCATCTCAGTTGTAATTTCATTCTCCATGTTCTCACTGTCTCAGTCCATGGTGCTGAATTTCAAGCATTTTGGAAATTATTTATTAATGTCAAGCATTTAGAAAATGTATTTATTTCAAGGCTATATTCCTGACACTGACACAAATTTCTCTGCTTTAACTTGATCAATCTAAAGCAATCAATGCAATCATGAAGAACTTTTTATTTTTCTCTGATAACGAGGAAAACAAATTTGTACGTTCTTACTTTTGTCCACTAGAGGGCTCTGTTCACCACATAATGCGTTCCATAATATCAAAATCGGCTAACAACTTACATAGTAAGAGGACGAGGGCGCTGTTCTTCTAGTGTAAACACAGCTACATCTTTCAGAGTTTCTGTCAACGGCGGATGGTGGATGGAGTGAAAACCTGGTGGAAAAATCACTTCCAACATCCTCTCCAGTAAAGTGAAAGAGAAAACCAATGCACATGAAGTGACACCAGGGAGGGGGAGGGGCGACAGGTAGCAATGCCCTCTTTCTGACATGAATCAATGAGTTTTAAGGGAAATGTGGTCTAAATGTTGAAACCCTAACAATACCACTGGTGTGAGATAGAGGCTACCAATCGTCTCAACCATGGTCTCATTTGTTTACAGTAATCGTACAAAAGGTATGACAATTAATTTGACATCAACAAGAATCGCCGGTGTCATGCATTAGAGCACCTGAAATTAATCCAAAGCAAAAATTTACTTGGCAGGCTGTTCATTTACCCGGGCGGGGTGCCCAAATACTAACACTGTGTGGAAAACACTGCAGTGGTAAATGGTATCGTGAGGGCCCCAGACAATACCCAGCACTGGGTATTGAATGCCCTTTACATCCGCTCGCAAAAAGCTTTCATCATTTTTGTGCACAAGACCGCATGTGTTTGTCTCTGGAAGTGGCTTTGTTCTCTTGAGTTGGCCATTGTCGTGAAGGAATCATCACCATCTTATTATCTCGGTTTTCCATAATGTCTTTTTGTGCTTTTGTCCACTGCTTCTAGGCAGTGCACTTGCAGGTAGTTCCAACATCAAGGCTGTAGATAAAATCTTATTCCTTATAATGGTTGAATGTATGTATTATGGCTGTAGTGGTGGTCAGTTCATCCATATACAAATGTTGACATTTCTTGCCTGTAGGACTTCAGATGTGTCACTTGTGCCCTTTAAGTGTCACATTGAACTATAAAGCCTCTATGATGTCATTTGTTATGAGGCATAGGACTATTCGGTTAATAATTGTACTTACACCAAATTTCATATTGCTACCATGCGCCACTCCATAAAACATTTAACAATCAAAAAACAGATTTATCCCCGAAAAGGACCATTAACATACTATGCATTCATTATAAATTATGTATTCTTCAGGAAAGGTGTCCGTCGGGTTAAAAGCCTGCTTATCTAGCCTGTAGGCTGTCATCAAGGAAGCGGACTAACACATCCAATCCCTTCATGTAGAATGGATAGGCACCTACAATGGCTGCTGTTGAATTTGAATAGCTGCCATAAATTTTCAAATTATGTGTCCCAATCCTAAACTGAGTACTTAATCTAAACTAGTTTTCTTTATAAAATACAATGGATGTGCCCTGTTCTCTTTCACTCTTAAGGTTATCTCCATTATTTTAGCCTAAAGCCAATGTCAAACACGTTTAGCATTGACCTTTTTCATAACTGGGAGGGATTTTTGCATATGTCATTCTATGTAAATGTGTCCACTGTCCACGTATTGCATGCTAATTGACTTAAGTTATGCATGTATAATGTAGTCCCAAGGGTACGTCTATGGTGTCACGCTAAAGAGCTACATTTAAAATAGCAAGTTAACCTGACTGACAGTTCATGTCTTTAAAAACAATCCCAGTATCAACATTCATGCCCATTACTTTGCTCCAAATGAGCAGCCTGTAGCAGTATTTCTAACAGTAGTAAACCAGAAAACATAGAAAACAATTGGTGTGCATTATCAATGGAGCTACTGTATTCTCACAGCTTTTACTTAACGGTGCTACATGTAGCATTTTAACATCAATAAATCATTACCGCATTCATTTTGAGACATTAGTATAATTACCATAAACAAATGAGACCATCGGTGGGACGATTGGCAGCCTCTACTGGCCTCTACAAGTTAAGTCAAGTTTATTTATATAGTCCTTCATCACAAAACATGTTTCCAAGGACTAGCCTAGATCTAGCTAGTGAACAATAAAACTCAAGGTGATCAAATTTTGAATCTGATAAAGACAGAAACAAGCCAGCCAACATGTTTATCCTGTTTAGCAAAACAAGGGGGTTTATGGGAAATGTGGTTTTACGGGGGATGGGATGCTGTCCTCTGTTGCAGCCCCACTTTGTGATTTAGGTGGATAAGATGGGTGTGTTTGCACATATGAATCTTACTTAGTGCAGTTTTAGCTCCCACCATACTAGCTATACCTTTCCCTTCATTTTCCTCCCTGCAGTCTGTCATTTAATCTCAGCGCTTGTAGATTACCTTGGCATTGCCACAGTGCTCACTTACGTGCACACACACACACACACACACATACACACACACACAAACTCTTTCTTGTTTTTTATCTATATTTTTGACCTTTATTGCTCTGCAAAGCACTTTGTGGCTAACCTATCAGTGTTTTTTCCTTCTAGGCTGCTGAAAATGATTAATTTGTGTGTGTATGTGTGTGTCCTCACTGTACATGATAATGAATTCATGTGTAAACTCATCAGAGGATGTTTCTATGTGTGTGCATGTGTTGTGTGTGTAAATGGACATGCGTGTTGCTCATTGTGTGTGTGTGTGTGTGTGTGTGTGTGTGTGTGTGTGTGAGCCTCTTGTGTCTGTGTGTAATCACTAGCTTGCCTGTAATTAATCATGTAGCTACAAACTGTCCAATCTTTTGCCTAATGCTCACATATATTCATTTGCACCATGTTCTAACACTGTAATGGATTTAAAGTGTGTACCTTTTAATATTAGCTTCCCTTTGAGTCTTAAGGGAATTAAAAACGGATGTCACTAATTTATCATAATTACATATTAATTCATGAATGTACTGTTTATTTAAGTAACATATTTCACCAGTGTCCGGAAGAAACGCATTGGGGTCCAGGGACACCCAGTGGTCCAGAGGGTCCCAGGGGTCCTTGAAGGGGTCGAGGGATAGTTTAATTCCACTATAATGGAATCCACTAAAAATGACCACAATTAGAGAATGCATGGGAATGACTGTTGTAAACCTAGGTTTCACTCTCACCACTATTATCTCCTCACGTACAGTATAGACAGTTCTACTATTCAATACTAGATCAACAATAATTAAAATCTTCCCAGATGGGGGTCTGTGGCCCTAACGTGTATCAATTTGAGGATCCTTCACATAACAAAACCCATAATTTTATTAATTGTGCGTTCATGCTCCGGGATTTTCGGGTATTCGACTTTCCTCACCAGGAAGTACCCTTGAACATCCACCCAAGTTGGGTATCGTTATTTTCCTTGGATTTCCTGTTGATGGAGTTTGAGTGTCTGTAGGTGGCGCTCTTTTCTTTGTCTGTTCAGCCACAGTGGCTATCGCTGCTCATGCTAACTACCCAGTTGTTTCTTTTCCATTTTGAACAAACCAGAAATGTAAATCACTTCCTGTGTACCAGACCTACCAGGCACCGGGTGTTTAGAACAGCAAATGTAAAAGCTTTCATGAACTGGCTAGAGGTTGAATCACCATTACGTTATATCAATTGGGTAGACGTTTCCCACACAGACATTTATTCATATGAAAATGTCACGGATTATCACTTTAAAATCAATCTCGCATTGGCACCATTATATTTCACCCTCTGCCAAAAGCCAAAGCCCTGCGCTTGACAACGTTTGACTTTTTCAAACAATAAATGTCCTTTCCTCAGAGTTCCCCCCTTCATCATTTCCATGTTGTTAGTCTTTGTCTTTTAATGTCAGTGCCCTGCTACAGGTTGTGGTGGGGAGGGGGGAAGGGGGGTGGGGGACTCCAGACTTTTATTCTTGCCATTTTCATGACATCTGCTATGTGCAACTCTTTGTTTCCTCCATCCCCTTTTGTGCAACTTGTTTCTTCTTCTTCTTTTCTTCTTTCTTTCATTGCTGCAGTCTTTTGTTCATCCTCATATCCTCTCTCAGAATGTTTGCTCTACTTTTTTCTCAATCTGTTTCTTTTTCCTCTCTTTTTTTCTCTCAGCAGTGCTGCTCTTCTCACTTTCCTCTTCCTCTCTCCTCTCTCTCTCTCACCCCTTTCTCTCAGTGCTGTGGGTCTCTCTCTCTCTACCCATCCCTCCCTCTACTCCTTGCTGTCTCTCTCCCACTTTATCCCTCTCTATCTCTCACTCTTTCACGGTCTCGCTCTCATTTGTCCCTCTCTCCAAGAATGTCAGAGGGAGCTCAGAGGCAGGTAATTCAAACTGTAGGTCTCTCTCTCTCTCTCCCTGTGGGCTGGCATCATTGTCCTCAAGACTGCTGCACAGGGTTGTGTGTCCCTGGCAGGGACCCTTAGCCACTGGCGGTCCCTGGACAAGCCGCCCACTGAGAAACGGACGGCTGACCTCCAGTGAAGGATTGTAGCTACGAACAAACACACGGCTCACCTGGGGCCTCATTTATAAAGGTTGCTACGCACAAAAAAGTGGCGTTAACGGGGGTGAAATGTGCGTACGCATATTTTACCGCAAACGTCGGGATATATAGAAAAATTCTATGCGGTAAAAGGTGCGCACTTCTACGCATCCTTTCACCCATGCGTAGAGCTCACCGCAAAGTTTTTCAGACACGGGAATCAGCGACGCCCGATGGGGAGATCACAAAATAAAGCTCAGTCCTCTTAAAAACATAGTTTTATAAGTGTGCTTTCACAGGGTTTGTGGTCTATTGCATCTGTTAAGTTACTACTTAAAACACTACTTACTGCCTTTTATACAAAGGCATTCTCTTAACTCTTATTTTATTGATTATTTTACCGGGCCGGCGTCAGGATGAAGTGACTGAAATAAAACTAATTGATTTAACCATGCAATAGCCTCAGAAAGGCTAAAGAACAACAACATAAGGCTACTGTTCAAAATCAAAGAATACATTTATTAATCAGAGACTCACATAAGAACGGAGCACTGCAGAGAATTTATGAACGATAACGATTCTGTCAAAATCAGCAGGGGGAGGAGTAGAAACAGCAGTTTGCGGCTTGCCTCTCTCTCTCTCTCTCTCTCTCTCTCTCTCTCTCTCTCTCTCTCTCTCTCTCTCTCTCTCTCTCTCTCTCTCTCTCTCTCTCTCTCTCTCTCTCTCTCTCTCTCTCTCTCTCTCTCTCTCTCTCTCTCTCCCCAAAATTTGTATTTACCACCACGAAAAGCAAGCAGGCTGAGAAACCGAACTAAGTGACATGTCTGTCTGTCTATCATCTCCTCCACTCCGTTTCAGTGGGCTACTATGGACGCCCTAGCATACACCTATGGAAATATGTGTATAGATTTTTCTATAGATACATAAAGTTTAAACAGAGGGGGCAAAAATACAATTGAGGGGCCAAGCATATTTTACTCAGCTCCTTATGCTCAATGTTGTATAACTTTTAAAATGTTTTTAAATTGTTTTTATCATTTTGTTCATCATCAGTTTGTCTACCATTTTTATTTTGTCTTCTAAAGCACTTTATAACTTTGTTTTGAAAAGTGCTATATAACTAAAGTTTATTTTTATTATTATTAGGGTGTGGCGGATTCAACCTCGTTGCCGTCTCCGTCTTTCCCTCATTGATAGTCCAACAAAGGCTCCTTAACAACGTCGGCATATTCATGACCTATTTAGAATTGACCATTTATGGATGATTGTGGGACGACACTGGGAGGACTAGCGGGAGGACACTGGGAGGAGTACACGAGCGCACAATTTACTGCAGGTGGGTATTTATAAAGAGAAGACTGCGTACTGGTGTGCGCCGCACGGTTTTATAGATCTGAATATTTTCTTGCGTTAGTAGATTCTGAGGTTTGTGCTTACGCAATGTTTTAGGATGGAATCTACGCAAAGTTTTATAAATGAGGCCCCTGGATCCCGGCACTAGGGAGGACTGTCCTTTCTGTTCAGCAATGAAAACACATCTGTTTGTTCAGTGTCCTCGGTTAGGAGGATGGCTTCAGGGACTTCGGTAGGGTTTCGTATTTTCAGTTGTTATACTCACATGGGGTATATATACTGTACTATGTACAGTATTGGATGATGGCACTCTGTCACTGACTTTTTGAATGAAGTCAAAAAGTCTTGAATCTTTTCTTTGTCCTCTGTTTTTCTGTTTGTTGTTTTCTGCTCATGGGTGGACATAGTGAAAGCAAAATACTGCTATATCCTGATTTATGCACTGGTTTCTGAATGGATTTGTAAAATTCAAAATTCTCTTCCCCTCCCTCTCCATTCAGGTCTCTCTCCCTCTCTCTCTGTATTTTATGTTCTTTCTCTCCATCCCTCTCCTTCTTAGTCTCTCTCCCATGCTCTTTCGCTCTCACTCCCTCCCAGGAGAGGCGTAACTTAAAGCATGACTCTCTCTTTCTCACCATCTTCCTTTCTTTCTGACACAATTTCTCTCTCTCTCTCTCTGTTTCATACAGGGACACAGACATAAATTGACCAACTTATCATCTACATAAAACATTTAAGGTAACGAAAAGCTAAACATTTAAACTATGCGCCAAATCAATCAAGGTAGGAAGCAAGTCTGATTGCTCAAGGGATGAAGCACAGGAAGTCATGATAAAAGTCCTTAACAATAAAAGTCCTTCTAGGACGGGTAGCTTCAACCGGTTACATTTGCGATTTCTTGCTCCCTCTCTCCCTCTTTCTCAATACCGCACTCTCTCTCCATTTCTTCCACTCTCTCCATCCTTCTCTCTCTATCCATCTTCCTCTCCATCTCCAGTGCTCTCTCTCACCCTCCTCCCAGGACGTCAGAGGGAGCTCAGAGAGGGGTAATTTAAACTCTCTCTCTCTCTCTCTCTCTCTCTCTCTCTCTCTCTCTCTCTCTCTCTCTCTCTCTCTCTCTCTCTCTCTCTCTCTCTCTCTCTCTCTCTCTCTCTCTCTCTCTCTCTCTCTCTCTCTCTCTCTCTCTCTCTCTCTCTCTCTCTCTCTCTCTCTCTCTCTCTCTCTCTCTCTCTCTCTCTCTCTCTCTCTCTCTCTCTCTCTCTCTCTCTCTCTCTCTCTCTCTCTCTCTCTCTCTCTCTCTCTCAGGATGTCAGAGGAAACTAATTTAAGCTGGAGGTCTGAGCCTTCAGCTCTTTTCAATCTGTCAAAACAGAAGAATTGTTCCAGGAAGAAAGGGCAGATACAGGCTTCGGGATATTGAAAAGGACAGAGGGTAGCTTTATATATATATATATGGAGAAGACAGAATATGGTACCATCAAATGTCCTGCAGGAACCTCGTACCTCGAATAAAATCAAGTTTTAGGTCACTGGGAAGAATGGAAAGGAATTTTTGATAGGAAGCTTTAGAAAAGCTAGAGAATATAAGACTGTCTGTCGTGCATTAAAAAACTGTTATATAAGCAGAGACGATATAATTTCGCAATCTATTCAATCTATTTAAATTCTACTTTAGGGTGTTGAGAGTGGATAGCAGAAGTATTAAAAACAAAAAGGAGAAAAGCATGTTGCAAAAATAGTGTTGTCTGAAAATTGTATTATGTTGAAATAAAAGGTTCAAGGAAGCCTCATAAACAAGAAAGGATCAAATTAAGACAGTGTGTTGTGTTGTTTTTTTCCATTATCCTTCCCTAAAAACCTTCCATCTCCCAAAAGTATTTTTTTTTCAGCTTTTATTTTTTATTTTTTTCATTTACATCCATGCATTTTTCATTTTCTAATATACTTTCAACTGTTTTGACCCAACAGATAACATGGGCTCTTCTGGTGTATGGTTAAAGTACTAGGTTTTAATCCTACAGCAGATATAGTTTAGCCAATGCACTTAGGTAGTGGGAAAGAACACTTGAAATCAATGGGAGAGAAATAAGATGCATAAAACCTTTTTTTGTGCTTTTATTGTAATTTACTTCATTTGGCAGAGTAATGTATTCATGCATACACAAATTCACATAAATGTTTGTGTGAACGTTCACATGACTACACAAACATACACTATATGGCCAAAAGTCAGTGGACACCTGACCATCACATCTATATGAGCTTGCTGGACATCCCATTCTAAAGCCATGGGCATTAGTATGGAGTTGGACCACCCTTTGCGGCTACAACAGCCGCCACTCTTCTGGGAAGGCTTTCCACAAGCTTTTGGAGTGTGTCAGTGGGAATTTGTGCCCATTCAGCCAAAAGAGCATTTGTGAGGTCAGGCAGTGATGTTGGACGAGAAGGCTTGGCTCGCAATCGGCGTTTTAATTCCTCCCAAAGGTGTTCAATGGGGTCGAGGTCAGGGCTCTGTGCAGGCCAATCGAGTTCCTCCACACCAAACTCGTCTAACCATGTCTTTATGGACCTCGCTTTGTGCACAGGGGCACAGTCATGCTGCAACAGCAAAGGGCCTTCCCCAAACTGTTGCCACAAAGTTGGAAGCGCCCAATTGGCTAAAATGTCTTTGTATCCTGTAGCATTAAGATCACCCTTCACTGGAACTAAGGGGCCAAGCCCAAACCCTGAAAGACAGGGTGGCTGAAACACCTGAACTCAATAATTAGTAGGGGTGTCCACTGACTTTTGACCATATAGTGTACATGTACTTTAACTTTATTTATACTTTCATTTAAATATGACATGAAATATTGCATCAGAAACAGTTTTGTTTTTCTGGAAGTAGTCATGAAAGTTAAGCAGCTCAAGTTCAACTTTATTAGTCACAACTGAAAATATGCTTTGATCAAGTCTTAAAATATAAATATAGGAACAAAATAACACAGTACTGCTGCATTATAGGGCGAGTTTAATCATTGACTTTGTCAACCTTATCTTGATGTTATTACTAACATTTTTACATTAAGAATGACAAATCTTGGCTTTCGTCTTTGACC
Organism: Hoplostethus atlanticus; assembly: GCA_034670405.1. Lineage (NCBI taxonomy): Eukaryota > Metazoa > Chordata > Actinopteri > Trachichthyiformes > Trachichthyidae > Hoplostethus > Hoplostethus atlanticus. Next base: position 1,022,535 of record JAXDDX010000106.1, read on the forward strand.
AACATTGATATCAAATCAAAACTATAGTGATTCTGATTAGAGAGACTAAAACAAGTAGACAACATTCACCAAGTCTCCTACTCAATATCATCATTCACATCTTTTGAGCTGAAGGGTCTCTCTTCAAATACTGTAGCCCATCAGCTCCTGTAGTCCAGGGGTTCTCAAACACTTTCATGCCACGTACCCCCAAACAGACACCTGCCACACGGCCACAGACCCCCATTTTTTAAGATTTTGTCCCAAACGAGAGCCTTTGCTGTTGTTCATTTAGTACTGAATTGTAGAGCTGTCTGCACTGTATTTGGGGCAGACAATAGTGGTGAGAGTGAAACCTATGATTGCAAAAGTCATTCTTATACATTGTCTAATTGGGGTAAATAAATGAAATAATGGTGGTATCATATTATTCCTCTATTTCCTGGGGATCCCCTGGAATCCCCTCAAAGACCCCTGGGGGTCCCCGGACCCCACTTTGAGGACTACTGCTGTCAACCATTTGAGTGCTAATCCACAGGAACACGAATAATCCACTTGGCTCCTGTAACGATGGTAATAGATGCCAATATATCAATTTTGAGTTAATGTAATGACAGTAATAGATGCATATCTTTCAGTTTAACATTAATTGAAGGCAAAATTAACCCCAGTTGTAAATTCTGATGGGGCGAATGGGAAAGCCAATGAGAAACTCATGAGGGCAATTTAATACAGGATCTTTTTACAGATCTGATCTTGCTGTCCCTTACATAAAATGTGAAATAAATAACTAAAGATGAGCTTTGCCTTGTCTGCAATGTAAGTGCTGATATGACAGCCCCTTGTCACAAACTATCCTCCAGTACTGGTGGCCCATCACTGTTAAATGCACACAGGGGAAACATGGCCGTGTAGCCTTCCATAGTTTGATAAATGTTGGTTCTGACAATCCATCAGTTTAATTGTGTATTTGTTTACCTCAGGCACTTTCAAAACTTTTATTATCAACTCACCGCTAAACTTCATCAGCACAAAGGAGTGTGTACTTGTGTGTGCCTATTGTAGTTTGTCTCTGTGGCGTGTGTGTGTGTCTGAATGAGACTTTTTTTAGTTCCATCTGTGAGTCTTGTCTGTCCAACATTAACACTAGCTAGAAGGCTAGCTACCGTAACACGCTTGTGGTGTAATAATGGCATAATTTAGCCTTGAATCATCAAAACACACACTGTAACACGCTGCACGCGCGCGCACACACACACACACACACACACACACCCTAGCTAACACATTACGTAACGACAATGTAACCTTTTGGGACTTTTTAAATTTACCAACCCACGATGTTGTTGTTACGTTTTCTGATAGTCAATACCTAGCCTAACCAACTGGTCATCAAATTACCATCCGGTGACATAGGCTAGGTGGTCAGGCTAACTACAAATTAAATTAATAATGACACGGCATGTGTATATGTTCTTGAGTTACTAACCTATCTAATGTAGATGAATATGCAGATCAAGATAGTTTTAATCACCCAATTAAACATGTTTAACTGGGCAACTGACCCAGTATTGTTATTATTGTGAATATTATGTTCATTTTAGAGAAACCTCCCAGGCATTCTCCTAAATGAATGTATTGGAACAGCCAGCCAGAATAAGAGAAATAGGAGTTCCAGTCAGTTTTCAAAATAAAACCCTTATTGATGAACATACATTGTTTTTTGAATAATGGAGGGCACCAAAGTGAAAATGAAGTAGTAAATGAGCATACAATCAATATTACTTTCCAAAATATTCTGTGCACCCCAATAATTATTTTTATTCAATAGTGACAATTCTAGGCTTTTATTCTGAAGGCAAAGTTGACTCAGCTGCTGATTATTCCTGGAGGTGGGATAAGGCAGCTTCTCACTAATTGGTGTGGAAATATAATAAATGACTCTCGTTGGATAAAACCTGGTTTCCAAATAGTGCAGAATACCAAATGACAATGTTACCAGGTTTCCCCGGTTTCTTGTGACGTCTATCGTTCACAACTCTACTGCTTTGCCCATGCAAAATAGCAGCTTTTGTTCCTCCAATTACCACTGGTTTCAGTCAGCGATGAGGAATCATTGTTCAGTAGGTAGCTACCAGTTCCAGTTTGATTCACATTAATGGGTTTTGTTTTCTGGCTTGTTAATTTGTTTTGCACTTCAGAGCCACCGTAGATAGTCCATGCATTCCATGAAGAAAGTGGTTAAAGAGAGTGTGTTAAATTTGCTTTTTTAAATATTTAGTAAGTAATAATCAGCAACATTTTCATAGAAATAAATGTCCACTCTCTATCGCCAAATATGTTTTACGTTTCCGGTTTGCTTGGAATCAATAGAAGAAGAGTTGGGTGATTAGACAAAGAAACAGACAAAGAAAAGAGCGCCACCTACAGAAGGTTTATCAACAGAAAATCCAAGGAAAAAGATGCAGTCTGGACATAGTACTGGACACACTGTTTGATTGACAGGTGATCTCTGGGAAGTGCAGTGCAGAAACACCACAGCGATGAGGCTGAGCAGATGGAGACTGAATATAAAAAAAAGAGTTTTTCACGTTCATGTGCTAAAACTAAACATGGAGGTGGTGATGCATAATCTGTGTTGTTTGGTTTTCTTTTGATAGCTGCATGCCTGAGACCTGGCTCGAGGCAACAGGTTGATTCTAATTACATTTCATGTCACACATCATTTTAATCATTTCTTACCAACAGGCAGAGTGATGCTTTTTTTCAACCATGTTCAGGAGTGCAAGACTTGCAAACGTGCAGTCTTCTCATGACTGCAGAATGATCAAGAGTGCTAGGAAAATAAATCGAATAGGAGCTAAGGAGCCAGGAGGAAGAAGAGCTGGAAGGTAGAAGGCGAGGGCAGATGACACTAGAACGAAAGCATGGATGTAAGAGTTTTGGGCATGATGGAACCATGACGTTGAAGCATTTGTTTCTGTTTTGCTTTTAGTTTTAAACCCTTTTTTGTTTATCTCTGGCCCTTTCTGACTATTGACTTATGTTTATTCTAATAAGTCGTTTATTTTCCTACAGTGCACCGAACCTCGTTCCTGCAAATGAGCCGGTTGCCCGTTCCTTTTTTGGACAACCACCACTTGTCATCTTGAGGCCAGCAAAAGTCTCTAAAAAGTATTTAACTGCATTTGCATTAGTTATTCTGCTAGAGGTAACATCTAACCAGCAGCTCATTTACTCTCCTTCCTCTAAGGGTTCCAGGTTTTTGGAGGCGTTGTGTCCCCCCTGACATCATTAGAGCTTCACGGCGAGGTCCCAGGACCCTGGTTTGGGAACCGCCGCGATATACAGGTACTATTTCCCAGTGTCTTTAAATGTCACTGCAGCAGCTTTTGAATAATTTAATTGTTTTTGCAAACTTTAATAATTGTGGCCTAGTAAACTGTTGGATGCAACTTCATGATAAAATATTTTGCTGATCCTAAACCTGAAAATCAAACAAAGCCAAAGACGTTTTCCTACACAGGGTTCGATTCTATTTTTTTCTCATAAGTTGAGATCTAGTTAACTTTTTTCCTGTTTCTCACATATATATATATAAAATAATATAAAATGTGATTATAAAGAGGAGTACAAACTGTCACACTGGCCTCAGCGACCACTGGGGAAACTCGCTTACATCTACATTTAAGCAAAAAGGTCACCTTGCGATCTGCATGACAGCAATGCGAGAACAGAATAATAAGTCTGCTCAGAAAGCATGGCAGAATTCCCCTACAACACTGTGCTTGCTTCCGTCTGCACGCATTTAAACAATTACCTTTCATTTTAGAAGTGCATTCTCCCATCCTAGCCAGTGAGATGAAAATAAGCTGCCTTTCAGTTTCTATGGTGCGTTTACAGCATTGTTAGCATGCAAGGTGGATGAGCAATGATAAATAACTAAGAAGGAAAAGAAATATAAATCTCTGGGAGCGTTTTGGATGCACTTTGGAAGCTGCGAGTTGAGTCAATTTAAATTTCTGGCAAGGCAAGGGGTGGAATTTAAGTTGTCAGTGGTTGATGTAAATTGGCCTGGTCACTGAAGATGAGCAATAAAACACTTGCATCTACTCCTAAAAATAATGTGTCCCTTTCAGTGTCTGTTAAAAGAAAAATCCTCTTGGTCGACTGTTAAACATGCAGTGTGTGCGACCATGCAGGTGTTAGTGTAGCGCAAGGGTTGCGCAATGGGTTGTACACATAATTTCTACGAGTGCAATCTTTAAACCTTGCTACAAAGTGTCCCGATGTGAGCTTTTTCGCTTTTTTCCCTCACCGAAAACTGTTTGATAATTAATCAACTGTCCCCCCGATTGGAAAATTGGTGCTCACATAATGGGCTCCCCCATTCACGCTGAGATGGAGAGAGGAAGCAAGAGAGACAGCGATATAAAAAGGGAGAAAAAATAAAGACTTTATAGAAAACACAAGGAACAAAGGGAAAGAGAGAAGAGTTGAGTAAATAAAAGAGAGAGCCCGTCAGAGCAGGGGGTAATTACGGTGGAGGTATTAGACTCTAATCAGGAATCAACACGGCTGCTTTAACAGCAGGGTGGCGCACATGGGGAAGTAGTGTCACTTCGGAAAACAAAGATTGAGCTTATTAGCACTTTTATTTTATTATTTTTTCACAATTTTATTTGTAGGATATCCTAAGGCTTACAGAAATTGTTGCATAGCTGCTCCACTCGCTGCCATGTTGTTAAATTATTTAATGTTAAAGAGAGAGAGATCAGCGGCCCTTCTTAAAGGCCTCTACCCAGCTGTGGACGATTAGCTCATCAGGGCCAAGGCCATACCAAAATTAAAGCATCCCTCGCTCCTCACTACTACGCCACACCATCTCTTCTTTGTGTGTTTGTGTGGATGCATGTAGAGGTGATGTGCAGATGCATGTGCCCGCATTGCTATTTTGCACGATAGCATGACTCATAATCTACCTACAGGCCCAGAATATGAATTGCAGGCACGTACGTTATCTCAATTATTTTACATGGGGAATTAGCCCTGCACTCATAGAATGAAAGGTGCGGTAATTCCTGAAGATTACAGCTCCATTTTTTTCCTTTTGCTCAAGGACATTTCGGGACAGATGAGGTTATCACAGGAGTTCAAACGTGGGGTATTCCAATTACAGGACAGCTCTCTCTAATCACTCGTCTACCTACAGAAGAGAGCTCATTCATCCCACAGTGTTGTATTGCACCATATTGAACTAAAAAAGTCTTTTCACTAGCCAATGAAAACTTTCACAATGTCTATGTGCACTTCTAGAATAGTGATTTTCTAAATTAATCTCTAAGTATTATAGAGGAAATCTGTCAGAAAATTACGTCCCAAACTCAAAAATGTTTCATAGCACTCAGACACTTTGGGGAAATGCTAACCTGGTTGGTATGATGGAGAAGTTTATGGAGGGAATACTGAGAAATATATAAAATGAGGTGAATAGATAATAAAAAATGAATAAAATATTAAATAAAAATAATATAATAATATAAAATACTATATTCAATGTATTATGATGGTTGAATTCACAAACCAAGACAACCAACATTTTTTCACCATCCAAAAATACTTTGTATAAATTGTTGAATCTGCATTTGTGAATCAAATGATGTGGCTTGCATTTATTTGTCGATTTTCGAGACTTTTATTTTATAGGATTCAAACCCCGCCTTGATTATGTAGCCACCTGAGAAAGTGTGCTGCACCACTACTGTGCCGTTGCTCCAAAACCAGGAGAAATTATTTAGCAAATTAAAACTTTCACTCTCTTTTCTTTTCAGCCATCACGATGTTGCAGTGTAGCACTAATGGGAGATAGATGCAGGGGAGATTCATGACAGGGCAGAGACTTCATGTACAGAAATTAGCCTTGACACTATAATGATAATGGGACGAAGAGGGAACTATAAAACTCCCATTCTGCCCTACAATGTAATAATAACAACGACTGTAATGGTGGCATAAAGTGCACTGGTAATTGGGATAATGGGTGGGGGAGAGTGGCCGAATAACAACATTCATTATACATTAGCAGTAAATGCACAGTGTGGTGATGGCAAGTTGCAAATGAGACACTGACGATTTAGAAATCTCCATCGCAGAATTGTTACTTTTTAATGCATGCCCTCTAGATTAATGCTGCACTGTCCGCCCCCACCGAACTATGACAATGGTGATAGTGGAGTGAAGTGCAATGGTTGTTGTCATACTGGTTGTGGAAAATGACTGAAAAACAGCATGCATGTTACTCTCTTCTGTTCTGAATAAGAATATTAATTATACATGGAGGCTCATTTGTATAGTTTCTTCTGTCTGACTACATCCTTTTTTATGCATCATTCTTAATTTCTTCTCATTACCAACGGTCACTTGGTGCCCAAACACATTCTGCTTAGAGGAGATGAGGGGGCTCATTACACAGGCCATTACACATGCAGAGACCACACAAACACGCACACACACGCACACACACACACACACACACACAGAGGAAGTAGTCAAAATACAGATATTTTTTGGCAAAACAAACACGGTTGACCTCCCAGGTGTGAATTCAGGCCTAAGTAAAAACTGTTCACTTCACTCACTACTTCACAGTACTTTAATGTGGTCACACACATACACGCACATTTGTATTACCCTCCCTAACCCTCTAAAATAAGCCTTGGGCAAATACATTCAGGGCAAGGTTCCCAACCTTGGCCCTGATGTAAAATTCCATGACTTTTCCAAGACTTTCCTTGACCTTGAAATGTTCTTCCTTCGTGGTTACTTCCAAGGGGTGAATAGTCTGGTTTCTACTGCAGCTGGGCTGAAACCCAGAATCTAATGAATGTGTGAAACACATTCTTCTATGTTCCTGTAAAGTGGCCCATTTGCAAAATTCCATGACTTTCCCTGTCTGGAATACACCTCTGAAAATTCCATGATATTCCAGGAATTCCAGGACCAGCTACAGTACATATTGAATGACTTATGCACACAACACTGTCAAGTGCAAATTTGAATGGTTCAGTCAGGCAAATTTCCTAGATAACGAAGGACTATATTATCAGCATAGTTATGAACATTTAAAATAAATTTAACATTTCATGATCAAAACATTTAGACTAATTTGATTTGCTTCAAAGAATTATAAATATTTTTATTTTTGTTGTTTTGTTGTACTTTTAAGAGTCAGTGCAGAATGTACTATTTGCTCTGCTGTTTTTAAGTGTGAGAACTTGGCACAACAAAAGTATTAAAAAATAAATTGTTTCTAAAAATGTAATTTCATATAAGGGTGCAATTTTTCACAGTATTAGCCAATTGAAGAAAAGTAATTACTTTACTTTGACTCAAAAATGTGCACATTTTCTCGAGAACAACTAAGAAACCATACCCACTTATGGGTCTATCCCAGCATGCATTGGGCAGAAGGCAGGGAAACCGTGGGTATTCCGTCTCGTATTCAATGAGATTACCCGGGTTTTCAACATTGGTGCACGCCCTCGTATCAACATCTATTATATACCAGTAACACCATCAAACATTTTGCTGGGCTTCTTTGTCCTGCTAATATTGTGAACTTTGGCAAAAAACAGAGTTAAGTGCAGTTCTCAAACACTTGTGCAGCTGTTCATTGGTAATAAATAAATCTGGCATTTGCAGCTCTGCAGTTAAGTCATTTGCAAAAGTAAGTGATAAAGCTACACCGTTTCATTTGGAATGAATAAGTTCGGCATTTATAAATGGAACACTTGTTCGGTCCCCTTCTGCTAACTAGGGTTCTAGGGTTTACTGACCAGTGGTTCAACAAATAAAAGTCATCCAGTCAGCGTTTAGCAGCGGTCATGGCTGAAAAAACAGCTTGCCAATGAGGTTAAATGACATTGTACTTGCTCAGACTTTTGGAAGTTTCAAAGTGGGTTTCAATGCGGTATGCACCCCCCCCCCCCCAACCAACACACACACACACACACACAGTGTGTGCACTCTGTGTGCAGAGAAAACAACACTCTGATTATGTTGATGTTGCCTTGAAGTAGTTTCAAAGAATGATGACTTCGAAAAATGTACCGAACCAGCTACAATAAGAGCGTCTCATAGTGTGTGTGTGTGTGTGTGTGTGTGTGTGTGTGTGTGTGTGTGTGTGTTTGACAGAGAGAGATCTGTTTTTACTTCCTTGTGGGGTCCAAATGTATTTGTGTGGGTTCCCTGTTGATTCATCAGAAAGTAGTGTTCAAGAAGATCAAAAATCTGTTCAAAGAGACAGAAACTACACTTTTATCTCCACGCTGCCGTTTTTGAAGTAGCTTGACGCCAAACATCGCATTTCATGACAGAAATGACGGTCACGGCTCTTCTCTGTCCTGGCCCCGCAGTGGTGGAATGAACTCCCCACTGATGTCAGGACAGCAGAGTCGCTGCCCATCTTTCGCCGCAGGCTGAAAACCCACCTCTTCAGGAAACACTACCCTGACTCTTCCCCTTAGCCATGCCTATTTGTCGTCAATTATGAGCTCTTGTTTATTGGCTCTTGTTCATTTGATACACTTATTTGTCTTAGCTCTTGCTTATTTGGTTCACTTATTTGTCTTAGCTCTTGTTTATTTGATTCTCTTATTTGTCTCATTTGTTTAAGATATAGTAGGTTGCTAACTTATTGCACTCTTACCTTAACACTAGTTCTGCTCTTAGTTGCTTGTTTAGGAAGGAAATGCACTTACGATTTCTGGTGACTAGTAGTTCTCTTGCCTACCTATGTTGAATGCACTTATTGTAAGTCGCTTTGGATAAAAGCGTCTGCTAAATGACTGTAATGTAATGTAATGTAATGTAATCTATTGTTTGAGCTATTTTACTGCTGTTGTTATAGTTAAAAATATTCTCTCTATTACTGTGTTATCTCATATGGGAACTCAAACATAAAGGCCAGTGATTTTGCTTTTTTCAAACCTGTTATTTAACATGCATCTGCTTTTATTCACTTATATACACTCACACCAGGGTACTGCCCCCCATCCATCCCCAGTCCTCTGCTGTTGACCACGGAGCAGCTCCACTGAAGCTGATGGGGGATTAAGTGGCTTGCTCAGGGACACTGCAACAGTATTTTTTGAGAGACCCAGATTTTCACAAGCTTACTTCTCTAGACCTATAAGGAAAAATCCAAAAAACAGTAAGACTAAGAACAGCTATTGGCGATGTACCTTGTATTTCTGGGCCCATTTTGTAGCTATAATGGAGTTTAATGGGAGAACAATTTTCAGCTATCTAAAGCATTAACAGTAAAGGTCAGGTTTTGGTGTCTGGCCCTCAGAATCAAATATTAAGGTCTTCTTTCTCGACTCATTTTGCACCGATGTTCAACAATCATATAGGAAGAAATCCATCCAGAGACACCAATTTCTCCATCAACAGTATCCTTAATAGTCCACAATGCAGCACAATGACAAGACATGTTTTGCATAAGGCATTCTGGGAAATGTAGGAAATCACTAACTGAAGTAGAAGTAGACATGGCAGGTTGAGCGTAAGTGGGTACAAAAAAAGGTAAATTACACTATTTACACTATTAGCCATACTCAATTAAGGTCTCATTCAGGTTAAGCTGTCTCCATGAACCTTTGATACCCTGCAACTTTGAGTCTCTCTGCCTCCATGAATAAACCTACAGCACTTTTTTGTATTTATATATGCTTTAAGATTAAATGTTTTACAAACCCTGACAAAGTTGCACAACTGTAAATTGCACTGAAGCTAATTAGCTTATTTCTTGTCACTGATATGCACTAATGTGTATATTTTTTGTACTTTTTGTATATTTTTTGTTATTTTGTTTATTGTATAGTGTGTGCCTCTCTCTTGCTTTGTACACCCTCTGCTGCATAACTGCAATTTCCCCTCGTGGACAATAAAGAGCCATCTAATCTAATCTAAAGTGTTGCTGGAGCCATTACCTTAGCAATATATGCACTCTGCTACTAGCGTTTGAACCAATGTACAATGCAACCTACTGCATGTGAGCTGCATTAATGCACATGCTGCAGTGACATGTTTTTTATGTATACGTGTGTGTGTGTATACACATGCATGGATGCATCAATGTGACCAGTGCAAACTGTCTTTCTTGTGTACTTTACTCACTACCCTTCCCCCCCTGCAGCTGTTGCAGCGTTAGTGTTATTCTAAAGCCCTCAGTTACAAATCGTTAGTCTGATCATTAGTTGTAATTGTCCTTAACTGCAATCCAGTTTATCTCAATCTTTTTTGCTGCCTTTACAGAGTTTGGATTAGTCTGATTCCAAAAGACAAGCAAAATCAATTTGCAGGGAAATTGCATTGGGCAGCTGTTTATTTATACAGTATTTATCGTCAGATTTGATTATTTGTGATGTTTCCGTGTAAAAGGAAACAGATAAATCAGCGTTGGTGGTCTTGGCAAGTGCTTTAAACAAACTGGTAGTGATTGTTACAGAGTGGAATAGATGTTAAAACTTGCTCCCACTTAAAACTCTTGCAGGAACTTTTGATCTTGGCCTCAATGAAACTGAGTTCTGCTTTGGCCTTTGAGCATCAGAATAAAGAAAAGATACAAACAGACACGGAAAGACAGCCATGCGATAAAACACATACAAGACAACGAGCAGGGTTTGAACCAGTGATATTGGGAATACACGGTAGCCTATAGCGTCTACAGTTAGAGAGAAAAGGTACGTGCACACAGGAACACCAATACATTCTGTGTGTTCTTTTTTATGCACAGGCAAGCAGATATGCATACGGCGTCTTCGATAATAAATGAAGTGAGAGGACAGAGAAAACAAAAATGAAAGATGGAGACGGCAGCCAGACGGCGAACCGGCTATTTTGTATTCATCAAATTTTTATATGCAGAGACACAAAATGAAAATGAACCAGAGATTTCAACAAGAAAAAAAACTTTGGTTTGGTTGGATACAGCTGATGGCCTTTAGCTTTGTGTGATTACTTGAGTCGTTATGCATGCTGAGCGACTGATTTGATTACATTAAATGACACAAATTAAACAAATGTGTACAATCACTTCATGTAGCATGAGGGGTGGAATTAGGGTCTTTAAACCCATGCCATTGCACCCACTCGGGATACAGAAGGTGATTGGTTGAGAGGCAAGGACCAAGTTGGGGGTGCACCCTAATGAAAAAAACAACTATAATAATCCTATAATACATTTTTAGAAGGCTAGTATATAAATATCACAGCAAAAGTATAAACTATATATAATATCCCATAGGAATTATAGGATTATAGGAATATGATACCATAGGAGCTACAAATAGCATAAAGTGCAATAAGGTCACTATAATAAATCACTATTGAGTCCCTAGTTCGTATAAGAATATCATCAGAATATTACATTATGTCTTTGGACCCTTGAAGAAATAGAGATCACTATTCCCCTGTGAAACATTCAGTGCTTAGATGGTTGCTGCCCCCGCTTTGAAATCAACCCTTTGATTGTCCTATATCCCTATTCAGGGTCACAGGGGAGTGGTCTATACCAGCATGCATTGAGCAGAAGGCAGGGAAACACCATTGACAGGTTGCCAGTCCATCACAGGACACACACACACTTATTCCCATACGAACATGCAAACTCCACACAGAAAGAACCCGGGGGACGAGATTCGAACCCCGGACCTCACTCATTTCATCCACTTTGATCTCCCTCGCCACTGGGTGGCAATATTAGGTTGAAGGGGAGAGAAAGATGCAGTGAAAAAGAGGAGGGAGTGCTAGACTTTGATGCAACGCAGAGCGGCAAAACGCAATGAGAAACTGACGGGGCGAGAGGAGGGCAAACAAGAAAACGAGGATTTGTCAGTAGCCGTATTCTTAGCCCAACTACATCCTCTGCAAGTTTGGAAGACAAAAAGTGTGAGAGAGAAAGAAAAAGGAAAGTATATATATAGAGAGAGGATATACGGATGATCCACAATAATTTAATGGGTTTAGAGGTTGTCTGCACACACACACACACACACACACACATTCACACTCACAGGACACTCCATCACCCATTGAAGTACTGCTGTCTCCACTTCGCCATGTAATCCCACCAATCTGCTGAAACCCCTGGCTACTGGAACCTAAAGGTAGAAGTAAAGCTCTCATTCCTCTCCAGACCGAGTTCACACATTCCTCACTCGACTCATCACTCTCTCGGGACAGGATAGGAGGACAACCTTTGTCTGTTTAATGAAATGTAAAGGAACTCTGTCATCTCTCTTTTTATTTATTTTTTTCCTGCTGGCTGGCAGCATGGGGGGTTTAATCTAGCTTTAGTCTAGCGATGCTGAGGGTTCAAATCACATTTTGTGCTCTATGTCGCATGTCGAGCCCCTTCTTTCCTGTGGATCTCCACTGTGCAAAAGGTGGCAGTGATATAAGATCATTTTTAATGTAATCTTAAAGTAATAATCTGTTACATTTTCATATAAATAAATGTCCGTTTTGCTATTTTTTTTGATATAACACAATAGCAATTCAACTATACCCAGGACATTTGCTGTTCTAAACACCCGGGGTCAGCTAGGTCTTTCACAGGAAACAGGAAGTGATGTGTTTTATGTTTCCGGTTTGTTTGGAATAAATAGAATCACACTGTAGCATCCTGGTGGATAAGGCATGAAACTCTAATGTTGTGGGTTCCACCCTCCAGTCTCTCTCTCTAATTCAGCCAAAAATACCATCAGAAAAAAAGATCATTAAGGGAAAAAAGTACAATCACCCAAGTTAAAACCGTTTTCTGCAGAACTCATTGTGATCGACTTCATATCATCTATTTTCTCGTTCTTTCATCTTTGCCACCCCCATTTCTTTCATTCTCATCATTGAACTTGACAATGAAACCCACTGAATTTGTTTTCTGCCAGGTCAATTTTACCACTGTATTTTTGTGATACTGTCAAGGCCCGGGCTCCATTTTGCTACAGCAGCACCCTAATTAGATTGAAATCCTGTCCCTGCAGTAATTTTTAGAAGGTTACCGCTGGGAAGGATCAATATTTGGATTGAAGATCACCCCCGTAATAAATTTTAGATTACATGGAAGCGATCGATAGTTTGAAATTATACACTTCTCTGCACTTTTTCTGAGAACCGGCTGACTGAATGTGTTCCTGGTAAAATCAACATGGCAAGACAGCCCGATAACATACCTACTAGAATACAGTGTGCGTGTGTGTGTGTGCGTGTGCGTGTACGTGTGCGTGTGCGTGTAAACCATACCTTGTACCAATGCTGCAGGAAATATATTGCCTCCCTGGGTTTGTGTGTGTGTGTGTTTTCTAGTCCTTGCACCAATCCACTGCAGATAAATCACCACGTGATATAAAGTGTGTGTGTGTGTGTGTGTGTGTGTGTGTGTGTGTGTGTGTGTGAGTGAGAGAGAGAGATAGAGAGAGAGCTAGGACAAATACATGAATAAGCAGCAGCGATAGATTAAGTGAAACAAGTTAAGTGTTTCTGAAACCTCACACTTATGTAACTCAATAATGGACTGAATCTGTATTGAAGTGCAGATGTCTTGAGGAGTGACGAGAACATCCTTTAATATGCAGGAAGGAGCTTCAGTACTTCAGCAGGATTTTTACACATTTGTTCGAGGACCAAAGACAAACTTCGGGGGAGCTTGACGGCGAATTCCCAAATTCCGAAGTTAAAATGTGAAAAGAGACTTGGCAATTAGAGCAACTCTGGGTTGCCCAACTGAGTGATTGATGACTGAACTTTGACATTCTAAAGTTTCAAAGATACGACCTGGAATTGGTTTAGTCATCTAGGTTTTGGGTTGTGTTCACACTTGTTCTTGAAAACTTTCAATTGTAAATGTAGTTATAATCAAGGCTGGTGCCCCGGGGTCCCAGACCACGGTGGGCCACTAGGGGCCCCGAAAGGTTGCGGGGGCGGGGGTTACTATTATTAATGTCCTCCAAGACATATCCAGCTTTAATATCTAACAGGAAAAGTACATTTCCAAAACAAAATAATATAATTGCATGGATGCATCAGATGGTGACTTGGCCAATGAGAACGAATGGGAAGCACCAAGACTCATTGCAAGAATGACACATCATGTCCAAACAGTGCCACAGTCTATAGTACGGAGCTGGTTGAATCAGCTGTGTGTCTTACTTGAAGGCGTGATGTCAAGCCCACAGCCCAGCTCAAACCCTACAGATGTTCTCTGGTCTAAGATCATTCTCTCTCGACCATTTGTTCTATTTGATAATCCTCTGAATCTAAAAGATTTTTCTTTCATGTGTTTCATGTGTGATTGTGCATTCCGTCCAAACAAGGAGGCAATGGGGTCAGAACTAGGGATTCAGAGAACGGCAACTGTACCACAGCGAAAGACAGAGTGAAATGTATTAATATTAGAACACTCTACCAGCTGAAATAAAGACCCAGACAATAAATAATAATAAAATAATTAAAAAAAACCAATGGATTAAGCAGAATCAGACCTGTAAACATTAATTTCCAACATTGGCCACTTTTATTGATAGGTATGACAGATATTGAACAACTTTGTAACTTTGTAATTTTAATTCAACTTTAATTCAATTATATTTCTATTCTATAATTGTCTGTAATTTTATGCTCAGGACCTTTTTACTCTTACTTTTACCTTAAAAGCCTAACCAGGGTCCGGGGTTGCAAGTTAACCTCCGGCTAGAAACCTTTTATACAGTGCATCTGTTCTTGTTTTTAACTTGTACAATGCTTACTTGTATTGATCCTGACAAATAAATGAATAAATGAATAAAAACGTCCTTGACGGATTGGTAACAGAGCGAGAGGACTAAGAGAGGGAGGGAGGGAGGAACTGATGGGGGAGACAGGATGGATGCAGAGTGAAAAAGATCAGTGGGTGAAAGCTGTTTATGAGTCGCCAAACCATTTTCAACAATTAAGACAAACGGAGGTAAACAGCAATGATGAAACGGACCCCGACACCACATACACAACCGATCAAAAGCAATTTCTCTCTCGGTCTGCCAATCCACATTACATTAATCACACATCCAGCCAATCAAGATAGATGAAACAAACTCTCTATCATCCTAATGGGTGTTTTTGAAATGGACAAGATTAATTATGCTATTTATTTACAGGCTGATCTAAATGGTGGCATCAGCCTGAAGTGTCTTAATAGGTTATTAGTTCAACATGTGCCACCACAACAGAAAAGGCCCAACCTGTAATTTCAGTCTAGTGTGAAAGTCACATCACTATTAGACTTAATGATATTTTTCACACTAATAAGTATTGTTTAGCTTTTGCATGTAGCTTGAAGCTGTAAAAGATGAATTTACATTCATTATTGTTCATGGTAAAATAGACTGTTTTCAGTAATGTTGGCTTAAAGGAGAAATCAGCAGGTTTTTACTGCCCCATAGCACAAAATTACCATAATATATCTGCATGGGGTTGATGGGGTTGTCAATCAATACCACTGACTCAACTATTACTTGGCCAGGTGCTGAGATTTCTGTATATTATAACTAACCAACTATTATTATTATGGTACCAGAGACTTGCAGGAGGACATAAGATATGCCGATGCAATTCCTACTGGGCGCAGCTGGAGGTCATAATGACTTCATTTAAGTTTAAAAAGTTTTAAGGCCCAATCTCACTGCATGCAATAATTGATGTGTGTCATTTAGTATGCTTACTTTGACTCTTTTATGGTGGTAGATTGTATATTATATTGTCTATGTACTGTATATGTCACAGGGCATTTTTGGCCCACAGTGTCCTAAACTAAATCTCTCCTCCTGTGCTACTACTTGTCTCTTCCCAGGAAGTAGCTTGGGGCATACAAGGTAAAGAAGGGAGGAGAGGAGGCATAAAGATAAAACAATTGGCCAGCTTCTGAAAGTCAGCAACATAGACATCAACTGATAACGGCTTGTACCAATAATGTCCTCTAAAATTTGCTTTTTTAAGAAACAAGTTACTTCCTGCTAGGAGACAAGTACTAATTTGGGAAGAGACACTAGAAAATAAATACTGACAAGTTTTGGTGTTTTGTTGATGGTAGTGGAAAACATCCACTGGGCCGACTTTGCCCACTGAGAAGGTACCTGCAAAATGGGTGCTCCTACAGTGTCCATACCATTTTAACTTCACAGGAAGTGAAACCCAAAAAAATCCCCAAGTTCTTTATATTTTAGGTGTGCAGACGCTTGATATTCAAAGTAATACATGCTAGGATTGTGTTCTTATTTGCAATCTTTTTCAAGTGCATTTATGATATCAGAGAGCAATCGCACTTGCGTACGTTCATTATACGCCTATATAGCTATAATCACAGAAGAGACGGAATAGAGACTGAATGCATTTTTTTCATTTCATTTTTTTCATTTCATTAATTTTAATTATATCAATTAGGAGATTAAGACATTAGTTTAACATTTAACATTTAATATTAGTTTTTGCCCCTTGAAGATTCTCATTGAGCCCCCTATCACAGTGGGCCAAAGTGCCTGATTACAGCTCACATTAGCATTAGCTTTGCAAATAAAAAGGTATTCTTCATCATAACCTTTCTTCACCTGTGCTGGAAATGTTAAAAGAGGAGAAGAATATAACCGTATTTTTTACTACGCATCCAACCTTTTTATCCACCACTCTTATCCTGTGGATGGGGGCATTGTCATCCTGAAAGAAACCCCATCCCAAGTGCCAGCCCTGCTTGATGTATAATGTCTTTAATCAGCGCTAATTTGATAGATTCATCTCCCCGTTGGGTTTAGAGGAGAGAAAAAAAACCCTGGGCTAATTTGCTACGCTTCCCGTTGAGAGATCAGGAATAAGCACAGGTGAAGGGCGGCCCATCAACTCGAATTTAAAGCATGAGATGGTTATTATTTGCTTCCGCTGAGTGTAGGCAAGAGAGCAAACACCAGCAGCGATCTATGGCATGGGTTGTCAAAAGCGGGGTCTTCAAGAAGGGGTCCAAGGGGTCCCCAGAAAAGAATATAGTTTAATTTCACTATCATTTGATTTAGTTCAAAGAAAATGATATGTAACTTTTAAAGGAAAGAATTAGATTAGAAAGGGAAGGAACAAAAGTATTGTGGAAAATTTACTGGTGCCTGTCTACACTGGATACAGTTTCATTAGAAATTGATCTCTCCACCATTTGGAAATATGTGTTGTCGTTCTCCTGCCCAGCTCCCTATCTCTGGAACCAACTTCCTCTTGCGATTAGGAAAAGCTGATGTCTTCTATTCTGTAATGTCTATCTGTTCTCACTATCTTATGATCAACCCTCGTTCTTGACTCAGGGTGAAATCGACGAAAGCTTCCCGGACTTCTTGACTGTGACACATAATATGAAATCCAGTCAGAAATAACAGACCTCAGTTCTGATTGGCCAATGAAGGTCTCTTAGTACTTGAATACTCTTAGGAGTATTCAACAAAGAAATGTAATAACTGCTGGATAATGTAATAATTCAAAATCTAATAAAATGACCTTTGACCTCTTGATAATGCATTGTTATATTAACTGGGGATTATTGCATTAGAAGTAACATTTTTAATTATTGCAATATCAGTCTGAAGATGTTATGACATTATCTGGAAATGGTTTAATAACATTTGTGACCCATTTATTACAAGTTGACAAGTTATTACATGATCCGGTAAAGCTGCTAATAATTATTATGAGTTGCTAAATAAATTTGACAACAGAAAATTGAAACACTGGCTTTTATATTAATGGAGGACAGAGGACTGATCCTGACAGCATACAGCTGTGTGTGTGTGTGTGTGTGTGTGTTTGTTTGTGAAAGTGTGTGTGCGAAAGATCGTGAATATTTTCGTGGTACACATACAGACAGCAGTCACATTGTTGAGCAGGATCCCTAATGTGACAGGGAATTGACACTAAGCTCACAATTGAACACCGAAAGATGTGTACACACAACCACGTGCACACACACACACACACACACACATATACACACACACACAGTGCAGATGCAAACTTTGCAGTTTCCTTTGGGACGGTTTAGGCTATTCTATGTACAAGAGCCAGCTGTCAGCTCTCTGGCACAATGCTTTCACTTATTATCTCTCTTTTCACTCTCACTGCCTCTCTCTCTCTCTCTCTCTCTCTCTCTCTCTCTCTCTCTCTCTCTCTCTCCTCTCTTCTCTCTGCCACGGACACCGATTCTATCTGCCTCATTCTCTCAGGCACCAGAAGAGGCTTATGTCAGCGTTGACACTTTTTCTGAGAGAATAACAGAGAGCGAGACACCGACGAACAATGCAGCCTTCTTTTCGCCGCAGATTAAACGTCTATTTTATCAGCAACAGAGCTATTTTAACAGTGAAAGCGGCAGAGCAAACTAACTGACTCCCCAACAAAGGCACCGCACTCAGGAACGTGTCAGGAAGAACTTTACAAGGGGTATTTTTAAAACCCTGAAATCACAGCAGGCACACAGGCTTTCTTTACACGGTTCAACACACTCACACAGATTTCTGAGGTGAAGAAGAATGATCTCGTATTATCTCTCTTTCTCTGTTGCAGTTTTTCTGAATTGTGTACGCAGGTCCACATATTGGCTCTGTTTTCACCTTGGATTAAATACGTATTTTAAAACCCAGTGCGACAATTTCCAGAACAACACCAGAAATACCAAGATTAAAAAAACACATCCAAAATGCCTCAGGAGTTTTTAACATGTCCAGCCACATAGCCTATCACTGCTCATGTGCCAAAATCAAATAAAACTACTTTGGTTAAGTTTTTTGTCACATTTAAATAAGAAAAAATGAAAATGAAAACTTCACTAACTGTTCTTTGCTTTAGGAATTGAACCCAGGTTGTTGGAGTTGAGGGTAAGCGTATCCTCCCATCCTATCCTATCCACCCCCACCCGCCCACCCTGACCTCCACACCCTTCCTTTCCATCAATGTCAAACTACTTCCTGTTTTGATCACAATCGTGCAATATCATGAAATTATGCTGCATTACTTTTCGTAACTATAGCTACAAACTTGATATGAGAACAGGTTGATATTTGATGTGATCATAGCGGATCGTCTTTACTGTAACCTGACTGACTGCTGCTGCAATTTTCCTGCTGTTTGACTGCATTTTATAATCTGAGCCCTGATCTGTTTGCTCTGTCTCTTTCCCAATTGATATTCTACACAAGTGCTCATGCTAATGTGTGTGTGTGTGTGTGTGTGTGTGTGTGTGTGTGCGCGCATTGACTGATATTGCCGGCCAAGTGTACACATTACAATGTTTAAGAAGCCCAGGGATTAACAGACTAACATGGATTAACATTGACAAGTAAAGGCCCCCCACCTCTTCCCCTCCAAAACTCACACACACACACACACACACACACACACACACACACACTGAAACGACCACAGGGAGCATGTATGTACACATAACTACCAGGCTCTCTTACATCTGATTTACATTAATACACATTAGCTGTGATACATTAACCCAACGTCAGAAACGCCGTCCTCTGGTTTTGCACCCATCTACCATCTGCTTTCAATATACTTTGTATTCACTGAAGTGTTTTTGTTACTTCCTAGGTTATAGTGGCTTCACAGTGATTAACTGTCAAACTGCATTTGTCTGCTTCCATAATATTCCCTGTTCCTTTCTCTCGCTCTAGACGTCTCTCTAATTTGTCTCGATCGCAACGTGTTTCAGGGTTAACATAATAATCTGTGTCATTTTCACATGAATTAATCATATGCTTGATGACTCACTCGGTGTTGGGGAGGTCTTTTCTGGGAAAAAAATCCTCTGATGCACAGGAAGTGAAGCGCTTTCCATTTTTTCCCCCCAAGTAAAAAAGACGTCACAGTACCGGCCACCACGTTTGATTGACAGGTGATCTCTGGGAAGTGCAGTGCAGTGCATGCTTATCACCAAAGATGGCGACTAAATTATCTATTTATCTCTCTCTCTCTATCTATATCAGTTTATCCCCTCTCCATCTTGCTTTCATTTCCTTCTGTCTCTCCCTAACTCTCTTCTCCCTCCTCCCTCTCTTTCTCCATCCACTGAAGAGATGTGCTTCTACATTATGTTACCCGGTCACGACTGTGTTTCCCGGCACCTAGTGGCATTTTGACTCCCAGTTCCAATTTAAATTGTGAGGTCTGCGTCCTTGACTCAGGGTGAAGTGCCCCCCCCCCCCCCCCTCCGACCAATCCCCCCTCATATGGTAAGGCCACGAAACTTCATTACACACTTCATTATAATGAACAACTAGTCTTGGAGAGGGGAAAAGAAAAGTGAATGATGGGGACGAAGAAGTAAGCGCAAACAACATTTTGGCAGGTATGTGCACCCTTGAATTTTATGGAGATAATGTACAATATATTCTGAAATAATTGGAAAGTGAAACAACTTTCAGTTTTCACACATCCATCTGATTTACAACAGCACATAATCAAGAATCAATCAAGAATGAAAATAAAAAAAGACTTTATGGTTTCAAAATTGAAGTGGGCATAGCCATGATTATTGGCACCCATTAGAACAATTCAAATAATTTCTTTTAGATTCTCATTTGCAGTGTAATTCAACTCACCTGTGACAGGTTGGTTACCCACATGGTAAAAATGAACCAATTACACCAATTATCCATTTAAAAGTCATAGAAACTGTTCTGCTTTTCTGGTTGTCTGAGAAAAGAGCTGTATGTTGAGAGATAGCGCCATGCTAACACTTTATCATACACAACGTTGCGTGATAGTAGGCTCCATTCTAACGCTTTAGCATACACCATGTTGAGTGATAGTAGGCTACTGGCATAAATTGTAGCAGCTCTAAAGCTAAATAAAGGTAATCTTAAATAATATGCCGCCAAGTCTGGGAGTTTTGGGTAAGAGATTGGTAAAATGTACACAAAATATGATAAAAATATGAAAAAAAAATAACATACTGTTATGAACCAGTGATTGCGGTAGGCAGGGAGTGTACAGCTAAACATAATTGAATATGAATACATGGTTGTTAAATAAACCTGGCTACAACAGCCATATTGAGTTAACCAAAAAATACTAGCAACTTTCTTACTTCAATAATGCTAATGGCTAATGGATGATTTTGGTGTCTATATTCTCATCACTAATGGGACAATCTCTGAGAAACTTTGTGTATTCCTCTGGTTTAGTGAATTGGCCTAAGTTAATTGGGTTAATTCTTTTTGAAACCCAAGATTCACATATTGATTCACATATTCCTCCAGCTCTACACAGATCTCACTCACATTCTGCCAATTATATCAAAAGTGCAGTGTGATATCGGTTACAGGCACACTTTAATACAGTTATCCTGAGTGCCACTAGATCCCCCGGGCAGCTAGTGCTTAAGGCTAACAGCTCCTTGACTCATTACATTTACATTACAGTCATTTAGCAGACGCTTTTATCCAAAGCAACTTATAAGTTACAGTTGACACTACGTGGGGATCTAACCCACGACCCTGAGACTGAGAGGCACATGCTCTATCAACTGAGCTGTCCGGGCCGGACAATGACTACTATGGAGGTGTGCATGAAAATGTTCTATGCCACAGTGAAATATCTACTCACACACTGAAGACTCAATACTAGATGAAATAATAATAATATAATTGTATTATAATAATAATAATAAAGAAGAGGGGAGAGGAGAAAGAGGCAATGATGTGGAGGGCAGTAGAGAAAGGAGAGGTGATATAACACATAGGTAGACAGACAGACAGACAGACACACACACACACACACACACACACACTGTTGCTGGCTGATGATACTTGACATTTTGTGAGTCTCAGGCAGGACCATTACATGATCTCTTTATTTATTTTTTTCTGTCTCTCTCTCTCTTTCTACATGCACATGTCTGTGTAAGCACATATAGTGGATAGTCAATATTTTGTGCCACTATTCCAAGATAAGCTTTTTTTGTTTGTTTTTTTCACAAAAAAACACAATGATAATAAAAATAATACTTTTCATCATTAGTATTATCCATGCTCAATATATTAGAAATATGTAATCAAACAAACTTTCATCATATCAAAGGTGGACGGTACTGACAGATATCCACTTTTTAATTAAAGGCCAATATTGGGCTGATATACGGGCAATACATCAGTCTAGCCACAGCGCTGTGTGTATCTGCCTCTCTGTTCATAACTACAAAGTTGCTCTGTCTGTCTAATCTATATCAAACTAGAAATTGTTTTACATCAGCTTCCCCTTTGAGATCAGACCAGTGCATTTCAAAACACTCACAGTTGTGCGTTTCATATTCCCAAAGAAAAACAGTCGATTTTGAATGAAACGACGGTTAAACCCATGTGCTGTAAAATCATCACTTATGGACAATCCATTAAAATGCAACAAGGGAATGAGGTTAAATTGTCTTTTTTTCTCTCTTTTAATATGAGATCTATTTTCCAGCCTCTGTAATATCACCCTCTAACAATCACAAATAACAATTTTACATTAGTTTGATTTTGACTGCGTCTCTTGGGAAACAAAATGGAAGACATTTTCACTGCCGTTGCATGAAAATGCAACGTTTTTTCCGCTTCGCATGTAACGATTCAAAACCTTGGAGGAAATCCTGACCACATGCCAACACGAAACATCTGGTTGTGAAGCAATGGCTGCCTCCTTGAACAGATACAAAACAGACATGTGAAAAATAGACACTCAAAGGTTGCATTTTGTTGTTAAAATCTACTTTGAATTGGGTTTGTTGGGCTTTTTTTTTATCCATGTATCACTCTTGGTACAAATGTGATGCTTGTGCAGTAGGGCAAACGACGGACTTGGACTTTTCCATTTCTGAGATGCTCAAAGTGGATTTTAACATTTTGAATGTCAGTTTTTCCTCATATCTGTTTTGCATACACGGCATACATACATTTGGTCAAGATTGCCCTCCAGGGTTCTGAATGGGTTGAGATGAGACTCAAGATTTGCATTTTGGTGAATGGACTCCAGTATAGAGCAATGAGCAATAGCGCCTCAGCAATGCAGCAAGCACGCAGTAAAAAGTTTGACTTTTACAATGGCCCCATTTGTATTTTAACCAATCCCCTTCAACTGGAGCGCCGTTTTTAGAAATTATTCACAAGCACTGGGAGTTGATGAGAGGAACAGAGCCATCATGAGACACGCTCAGTATCACTGAGTTGTTTAAAGGAGGGTAGGAGAAAGAGAGAGAGAAAGAGAGATGAGACTGACAGAGAGATTCAGAGGGAACACAGCAGAGAGAGGGCAACAAAAACGTCCCACAAAATGAATGAGACCTACAGTGGAGAGCCAGCAGAGATTGCGGGAGAGATGGGGTGTGTGTGTGTGTGTGCGTGTGTGTGTGCGTGCGTGCGTGCGTGAGAGTGTGAGAGATCTTTTACTTCTATCCTTGTGAGAAATGGAGCTTAGCATAAGTTCAATCAGGAAGGCTACCTCCTCCTTCATTCATAATTGTGTCAGCTGGAGCCAAACACGCCCCGGCTTTGCATCGTCCAACCAAAATCAAATCAAATCACATTTATTTGTATAGCCCTTAATCACCGTTACAGTCTCAAAGGGCTTCACAGTGCCCAACGTGTGAAAACAATTAATGGTGAGTACATGACATCCCCCAGCCTTGGACCCTCACAGAGGACAAGTAAAAACTCCCAAACAAAACCTTTTAGGGGAAATTTAGAAGAAACCTCGGGAGGGGCTACACAGAGAGGGATCCCCCTATCAGGACGGTTGGGCGTGCAGTAGATGCCGAGTTTGGGCAAGCAGCATATACACAATGCATCAACACTTTTTTTCACAGGCTTCTGATGTTTGGGCTGACAACCTGGTCTCTGCAAAGTCTGCATTGTGGACAGTTGTGGCAGGAAGTAGTTCTGGTCGGATGGTTCCAGTTAATACATTGTCTAATACGTTGTGACTCGAAAGGTGCTTGATGATTTGTTCTCTTCTAATTAGTGTAGCTGGATAATAGCAACAGTGGAAGTGCGCAGCACTTCAGGCCACATCTAGCAATGGTGAACTCTGAAAGAAAAAATGTTAGTTAAAAAACTATAGTGGGTAATAGAAACACATGCTTTAACTATGACATTAACATTATAACATACTTAACATAAATTCTTGTTGAAGCATAACAGATAGATAGATAGATAGATAGATAGATAGATAGATAGATAGATAGATTGTTTGATGAACTAGAATTGTTGTGATGAACTATCCAATAGATTAACATTACTAAAAGATGATGTGCAACAATTGTCAATCTACTAGCAAAATAGCAGTGCGGCTGACAGTTTACAATATTTTGCAGCTGTTTTTGGTAGCAATACATATATATGTATGTAGTGCACGGTTTATGGTAATACCTCAGTTTTCTACTTGTTTACTTTTACCTTTGTTTTACCATTTACTACTATTTTAGATATTTATCTTTCTACCTTGCTTGTGCATCAGATTTTCCTTTGGGATAGATAAAGTACCTATATAAGTATGGTGTCTGTTCAAGTGCATTTTGTTTGTAGTTCAAGTTATGGCCTAACATTGGCTTTTACCTTTATGTTTCACTGTTAATCGCAGAATGCCTTTCTGCAGTCTTATAAAAGCAGAATGGGCAGTGATAAAAAGGTGACTCTGCGGACCTTAGGGTCACAGGTTCTTCTCCATCAGTTAGGATGGTATGGTGTCTGATTTTAATTTATTCCACTTTTGTTTTCTGCCTCAGAGTCTACATGTATCAAATTTCCATTTCCATTCCACCCAAAACCATTCACTTTGCCATAAAAAATGTCCATCTGATTCTAATGTGGTGTCTAACTATAAAGTCATCACGGCTGCACAACATGTACACGGGTTACCGAACTGCAAGCGTACTTGCAACTGTTTTGCTGTTACATAATTATAAAAAATAATTTTAAAAAAATCTAACCGTCTAACCTATGGTACTACTTGCGAGTTCATGAGTGACTGACATTGATCGCTTGAAGCCTGCCAGCAGCATGATCCTACTCTCAAAATCTCTACTGTACCCCAACCTAATGCAGTTTTTCCAGTAGCACGGGCACTGTCCCATTTACCGACTGGATCGGCCGGAGGTGATATGATTTTGGAATAACAGTGAAAATGGGCTCCGTGCTGCAACCATTACAAGAGAAAGCCACTCTGACACAAAATACGTATACGTTTAGTAGTTTAAGAAGCTAGTAGGCTACAATTCGATGTCATATTGATTTAGATCGAGGTTACAACTATTTGTTCCGGTTATTTCTTTAAGCAGATCGATTCAGTTGGTTTGTAAGAATTTAAAATCAACACATCAAGGCAATGAAATGATCGTTACAGCTCTCAAATATAACAGGCTAGTCTAATGACCCTGATTGTTGTTCAGCAACAACAACAGTCCATAATACATATATTTATCTCAACTTCGGTCGTTCCCTTCAATTGCCTTCAATTGAGTCATAACCTTTAGGCTGACACAAGGACGAAAATGGCAGTCTCACTGGTTTTCTTCTTCTTCTTCTTTTGGTTTTATTGGCGGTTGGCAAACAGCTTTCGGGTGCATTACTGCCACCCACTGATCTGGAGTGTGGACTCAATGGTTTTAGGGAAGGAAAGGGCAATCCAATCAGAACAGTTACAGGGCGGGGTTGGACATCCAACATCCAACATGTATTGTTATGAATGAGTGTATCACCAGCTCCCCTGGCATCCTCCCGCTATCTGATAGCCAGTACCGTCCTGCATCAGCCAGCTAGCTAGACGGCCAACCTTCCAATCATAGCGCTGGCCCCATCAGCTAGCTAGCTAGCAGGTCACTGGGCCCAGCTCCGGCATGTGTTAATGCCGGCCCACTGCGGCCAGCTAGCTAGAGGCCAAACTCTTGGAGGTGGCCCCTTTTCTTTGTCTGTTCAGCCACGGTGGCTATCGCTGCTCATGCTAACTACCCAGTTCTTCTGTTTATTCCAAACAAATTGGACAAATAAAATGCATCACTTCTTGTTCGGCAGAGGAAGTGGAAAACTGACATTTATTTATATGAAAATATCACAATTATTAGTTTAAGGTTAGGACTTTTGGGTTTAGAGTTAGGTTTAGGTTACGGCAAGGGCTGTCTCTCTCTGTGTGTGTGTGTGTGTGTGTGTGTGTGATCAGGAGAGCCGAGCCCATTCCTCCAGCTATGGGATTTCTTTTCAATAAGTGTTATTGCTCTCTGCTCTCCTCCACTCTGTGGTTTATTATGCAGCGTAAAATGATACCTTCCTTTGGGGAGGGTTAGGAATTGTGTGGAAATTGGACTTTCCTTTGGGATGGCTTAGAAAACTGTGTATACTAGACAGCTGTCAGCTTTCTGTTACAAAACTCAACCAACTGTAATTTATTCTTTCCGTTCTCTCTCTCTCTCTCTCTCTCTCTCTCTCTCTCTCTCTCTCTCTCTCTCTCTCTCTCTCTCTCTCTCTCTCTCTCTCTCTCTCTCTCTCTCTCTCTCTCTCTCTCTCTCTCTCTCTCTCTCTCTCTCTCTCTCTCTCTCTCTCTCTCTCTCTCTCTCTCTCTCTCTCTCTCTCTCTCTCTCTCTCTCTCTCTCTCTCTCTCTCTCTCTCTCTCTCTCTCTCTCTCTCTCTCTCTCTCTCTCTCTCTCTCTCTCTCTCTCTCTCTCCTTTTTTTCCTCCTCTATTCTTTCTCGCTCTAGCTCCTGTGTGTGTGTGTGTGTCTCAGTGGTTGGGATATGCTTGTCAATTCTTCCCAGAGTGTCTGGCTACACTACAGTAACCACAACACACACACACACTGAGACCATCAGAGCGAGACAAAGCACTCTGCTCTGTGGACAAGTGTGTGTTTAGGTGGTCGGTGTGTGTTTGGGGGGGGTTTATACAATCTGTGGACAAAGTCAAACTAATGGCCTGGGACACACGATCAGTTGGCTGATACCACGCTTCATTGCCTGGTGTGTGCGTATGTGTGTGTGTGTCCACGTGGATGTGTACACACGTGCATTCCTTCGTGATGCATGTGCTTGCTTGCCGTTGTGCATTAGTGTGTGTGTGCACCTGCGTGTGTTTTCCTTTGACAGAATCCAGATAGACTAGTGATCTGTTGTTGCTGAACTGAACAATATTGCTTTGTTGCGTCTGGGACAAGACGCAAAGACTCTGAATAGTGACACATTTCTGAACTGGCAGCAGGAGCATCAGCACCAACAGCTTCTGTCAGGTTTAATTTCTGTTCGATTCTCCTCAAAAAAAAAAAAAATCTGTGAAAAAATAATTGTGTGTGTGTGTGTCTGTGTGTGTGTGTGTGTGTGTGTGTGTGTGTGTGTGTGTGTGTGTGTGTGGATGAAATATTACAAGTATCGTGACCAGTAAACTTTTTTGATCCACATTTGTTCTGCCTTGTCAGACATCTGAGTAGTGAATCATCCTCATCTTGCTTGGTGTTAACATCAGGTTGCAGTAATTTGCTGTGACCCCCCACCCCCCCACACACAGAGTATTTTGCATTTCTGCTGTTTCATGCTGAAACTTTCCTCAAGAAGTGAAACCGGTCTAATCACTTCTGCAACTTGCAGTACAATTGTACTGCACTCCATTACGAGGGTTGAGACTTGGTTTAAATAAATTGTTGTTTGAACCTCATGCAATTCCTTTTTGTAGCATTGATTGCTCTTGCCTAGACACATTAGAATTCATTGGATTGCCTGAAAAGATGTGTGCACTGTTGTCACTCCGAGGCACACACTGATGGTTTTCATGGAAATACATGACGCAGTTGTCTAATCCTGTGTTGGTACACATACATGTATATTATTCAAATAAGTAATTATAATATTAGCTGATGATCTTAACAACCGAAAAGGAACAAGAAGACAGCAGAAATCCATTATTTGTACTCTTTGTGGGATGTGTTGTCTTTTTTGGGGAGATTTCCAATGGAATTCATGTGTTTTTTGGTCCAGCACACCTCATAGATATCTATTCTCGTAGCTGAATCTCT
This sequence comes from Hoplostethus atlanticus, assembly GCA_034670405.1. Taxonomy (NCBI): domain Eukaryota; kingdom Metazoa; phylum Chordata; class Actinopteri; order Trachichthyiformes; family Trachichthyidae; genus Hoplostethus; species Hoplostethus atlanticus. The sequence goes on from JAXDDX010000106.1 coordinate 1,050,609, forward strand.
TTCCCTCCTAAAAACATTCATGAAATAGGTACAGGGGACAATAAGATATTGCTACGAACTATCCTTCCATCCCTCAGTTAAGCCCGGCAGTGAATGTCAGTCAACAAGTCAGCCTATCAATCTCTCAGACACCCAATCAGCCAGCCAACCACCGAGCCAGCAAACCAGTCATCCATATTAAGCCATTTAACCACGAGGATCTCTTACAGTTTCAGCATATTGCCCTGAGTATGGATATACTTTTCCTTTTCAGCTTGTAATATTGGAAAATGGTGATTGGAAAATGGAAATGTAACTTGAAAATCAAAGTAAAGTGCTATTTTCATATGATGTGTTTCATGACATTTTTGAACATCGTCATCCAGCCATTCAACTAGGCAGGCAGTCGATAAGCCAGTCATTCAGATAGTTATCCATATATTCAGCGAGGACTTCAGCCATACTGAGCCATTGAAGAATAGTTCTACTTTTATCCATTATGTCGTATCTAATTCATTCATTCATTTAATCACATTAAATCAGCCAGTCAGTCATCCGGGCAACCAGGCAGCAAGTCAGACAGCCAATCAGCCTTATCGTGCTTAATGCGTAGATTTTCAATACAATACCCTGTCAGACGGTTGGCTACATTTCTGCAGTTCACTGTGAAATACTTTCATATTAGTTTAGCAATGCTGGATGGGAAATGTGAATAGAAGTATAAAGGAATGGAAATGATTCCCATTTATTTGTACCACAGCAGGTGGAGGACTTTCATTTAGGTACGATATGATTTATTCACTCGCTCATCCATGACACAGCTACACAGACTTTATGGGAAATTGGTACATTGGTCAATTTACCCTTTATGTGATGAAAGGATTGGCAGAAACATTTTGGATTACTGGATTAGTCAGGGAACAAGTTTATCAGTTAGCCTTTGCAGCTGACGAGACAATCATTTAGCCACTTAACCAGTCATTCATTCATTTATTCAATAGGTCAGTCAGTCAATAGGTCAGTCATTCAGCAAGTCAGAAACACAGAAAGTTAGTGAGTCAGTTATATCATGACAGTGGAACCAAAAGTCAACACACCCTTTCAAATGTTTCAGTTCTTATTGACTTGAGGCCTGAAATGAAAGCCCATAAAATTCTTCCACTTTTATTTGGTGTTTTAGTTTTACATTGTATACTGTCAGAAATCCTTTTTATCTTGATTGTGCTGATTACTATATCCAAATCAAAGTGAAAAAGGTCTGATTGGGGTTTTCACTTCAGGCCTCAAGGCAATAAGAAAAAAAAAAAATTGAAAGGGTATGCAAAGTTTTGATAATCACTGAGTCCCAACACATTACAATGTCAGAGTAAATGGTATAGGTTTCCATTTCCATTCATAAGTTGGATGTACATTGGTAAATAATTGTATTTATTTGTCTGAAAGTGAAGCTATTTCGTTCCAACACATTGCTATGTCAAGGGGAATGGCTTTCCAATCCATCTTGGAATATTGAGTGCACAAATGCTGGATCAAAAATGGCTCCCAAGGTGGAGGTGTATTTTTTCTTTTCTTTTTTTCTTTAACAGGATCAAAGCACATAATATGTAAATGTGCACATTTACCAACAGGGTGGTAAAAGAGCAAAGATTCATGGAAAGACCCTCAGGTGCCGATTTGCATAGGTAAACGCTGTTCAACACATAAAAGGCTGCAGACTGCAGGGTCGTGTGCAAGTAAACCAGGGGAAAAGAGGAACTTGGCGGAGTCAGAAAAGTGTTGCGCGCATGCATGCATGACAACAGAGTTTTCAGAAGATCAGAGGATCAATTAATAATAGGAGAGACCTTACTGTCATTGGAGTTGGACACAGATCAAATCCAGGCTGCATCTTCATCAGATGGTAGGACTGTGTAATTGTATTTGTAAGGCGTCCAGTCCATGTGATCAACCCATTACAAGTTGGATAATCTTGTGTTGTTATAAATGAGGACAGTTCGGCAAATACGCCATTTCAGCCTCTTAGGTCTTTATTTTCTACAAGGCCACTGAAACATCTTGTTGTTGTTTGGCAATACTGTAATTTTCATAAAGAATAAGCCGTTCTAAGAGCCTTCCCGCATGTTTCCAAACACACGAACAAATTCCCGCATGTTTCCAAACACACGTAGGATTTGAACATACAAACAAATTCAGATATGAACAAAATGATGAATCAGACTATCTGATTGTATGCACGTTTGGTGAATGAGGCCCATTGACATTACCATTTTTTACATTTACCATAACACATGCATGTGAAGAAAAATGGGCAAGTACAATACAAAGTACAAAATGGATGGGCGGATGGATGGGTACAAAATCCATTAAAAGTAATGCTTATTTAAGTAGAGAATATTTAAAACAATGACATTTCAGCCAAGAAGGCCTTCCTCAGACGAGCAGAAGCGAGCAGAAGCAACTTATCAGGCAGCAGGAGAAGTATGGCAGTGAGCAGACCACCCTCTTAATAGAAGAGGCTGTGATTAGTGGATGGTGAATACGTAACTGAGGCCGACCGTGGGCCAGCTGTCAGCAAGAGTCTCCAGACTAAACTTGCTACGCTCATTTAGCTGTAGAAAATGTGCCCTTCCCATGAGTCCCGCAGTCCAATCTAATCTAATACCACCCGTTTTAATTTGCTTTGGGACAACTCAAAGTGGTATTCGACTAGACTAGAGGCCAACAGCTTTAGACATTCATTGTCTGGAACCTTACCTATAATCCTCGACAGGGGCAATTTTAGGACATGAGGTTTGTGGGGGCTGAGCCCCCTCAGAGAAGGGTGATTTTGTTGCGGCGAATCTTAAAATTAAATAATTACATTTTATTTAATGCGTGCTGCGCATGCACATTGATTCACTGAATTTACTCAAATAACCCCCCCAAAAAGGGTCTAAAATCGCCCCTGATCCTCAAGGCTACGCTGTGTCTCCTCGAGCTCCCTTCCTAGCTTCTATCTGTAAATCTGACTCCTTACTCAGCCTCGCATCAGATCCAAATAAGATGGATTCGGTCTTACTTGTGTATATTGAACATTTGCCATCAGATAACTAGGTCCTTATCGTACCAAGCTCATTGCATGGCATTTCCTGGATCCTGCCCTTATCTTTGTGTGACACAAGAATAGCCAAATCATCAACATAAAAGAACAGGGAGACTGTTTTCATGCATTATGTTGCTACCAGGAGAATGCGGCCTTGGGGATTTGAAGCCTCTAGCTCATATCTAATGGAATCCAGGCCTATCATGAATTTAAATGTATGTCTTTATGTACCTTTGTATCATAACTTTCAAAATCCTGTTGTATTTTGCCCATAGAGAACCAGAAAAGCAATATTTGAAGGCCATCCCCAACTATGGTTGATGCCTGGGATGGAACTGGTGGCCTTCTCAGCACTAGCTCTGTCTGACCTTAACATCACACTTCTTTCAGCGTCCTACATGTCTTGTAAAGCCTGACAGGTTTGCACACTTTGCTAAGCAGTATACCAGCAGGAAGGTTAAGGCTGAAAACCAAACATCCAGAGAGAGACTTCTCCAATCTTCTGCTTGCATGGTTCTCAGTTTTTAAGTGTTTGCTCTACACTAGCTGCTGTCACATGTATTATTCTGATGATTTGTTTTCAAATCCATATGCTTCACTACACAAGTTTAATTGTCCCTCCTATTAGCTAATAGGGGAGAATTTTCTGCTTTGGCATGGCATCCTGGTACAGGCCATTTACCGGGCTTGTTAGGATATCAATGGAAGCATTACGTTTTTAAATCAAAGTATTATAGATGCTAGATTTGTCGTAGACAACACACTCTCCATGAATACAATTTAGCATCATTAAAAATTCTGGTAGGAGATGCACAAATTCTAGAAAAACACCTTTTGTTTCTGATGAGCCGCTAGCCAGATGGCTCTGATCCTGGTAAAAAAAGGTCCCAGATGCTGTCATGGGAGAGGTAACAAGTCTGGTGGTTAAATGGACTGTACTTATTTAGCGCTTTTCTAGTCTTTTCTGACCACTCAAAGCGCTTTACACTACATAACATTCACCCCATTCACACACATTCATACACTGATGGCAGGCCGCTACCATGTAAGGCGCCAACCTGCACGTCAGGGGAATCTAACCATTCATACACATACCGAAGGCGCAGCTTCGGGAGCAATTTGGGGTTCAGTGTCTTGCCCAAGGACACTTCGACATGCGAACTGGAGGAGCCTGGGACCGAACCGCCGATCTTCTGATTAGCGGACGACCCGCTCTACCCCCTGAGCCGCACGCACCAACACACACAAAACTGATGACCTGAGCTGACCACCTGAAAATACTAATGAGTCAAAACACAGAGGTCCTGTGTATTATTTGGACACAGAGCTCTGGAGATGAGGGAAACATGGCAGACCATATTGGACAGATTAGTTAGTTGTGTGTGTGTTTCTGTATGAGATAGGTGATAGAGAGAGAGAAACAGGAAGAGAGAATTTATTCATGACCAAACTGCTTGTGTGAGAGGGAATGAGTTGATGCAAAACTGGTGTTTGTGTGTGTGGTTGATGACCTCCTAATAAGCAGAGATGACAGAGAAAATTGCAGCAGTTAGGTTGGCCATATGTATGTATGTGTGTGAGTGTGAGTGAGTGAGTGAGTGAGTGAGAGACTCTGACTGAGACTGTATGTTTTGCCCATAGAGATCCAGCAAACTGGGGACTAACCAGAAAAACAATATTTGAAAGCAAGCCCAGACTTTAGTCAATGGCTGGAAATCGGTGACCTTCGGGTCACTTGCCTCTTTACCTGACTTTGACAACAAACTCCTTTAAGTGCCCTATAGTGCAGCTGTACCAACAGGAAGAAATAGGTCTAGGTAAGGCTATTTTTCAGGGAGAAACAGAGGCAAAAAAAGTAAAAGAAGAATCCAAAAAGAAAGTTTGCGGTTCTTCAACCACATCGGTGCTCAAATGTGCAACAATCTGTGTTCACTTTTAGTTACATTAGATAGCGTTTATGTACTCGTGTGCCATTGCAGGACACAGAGGACTAAGTAAGGAGCAGTTGTTGCAGGTACGACAAAGGGATGCTAAAAACATCTGCTGCAACCTGTCGCATAGCAGAGGAAATGCCACCTCTTGGGTACTATCCACACTTAATGTACTATTTGTGACGTCAAATGAGTATGCAGTGTGTTTCATGTTTATAGTATGGTGGTTTTATGCCTGGTTGTATAGGCTACTACTATAATAGAATTTCTGAGTATGCAACCGACCGACAACACACCGAGATGCCCCAAAATGCATTGTCGCTACGTAACCTTCTTCTTCTTGTAGCTTATTGGCGGTTGACATCCATTTTCATGTTGTATTACCGCCCTCTTCTGGAGTGCAGTCACCTTACATCCTGTCTATCAGCCCCGTCTCTCATTATGTAAAATCCTTACGTCATTTCAAGAGAGAAACGACGACTGGCATAGCAGGCTAGGAGGTGGAAAAACTTCTAATAAATACAATGTAGGCAATTTTTGGTTCTTTTTTGTTAAGAGTGTAGGAGTTCAGTGTCTTGTCTCTTTGACTGGACACATTGGCTATTGCAGGATTAGAGCCTGTAACCTCTCAGCTACTCTGACGCTAATACTGCTGCTTATTATAAATAGAAACTATTTACATATTTGGTGACATTTTTACATGTGTTACGTGCCAGGCAGGGGCAAAGTGCCTGTGGGGTTTGTGTTCTTCCCTCCTGCTTTTGTTTCTCTCCCCCTTCCTTCTTTTCTCTGCAGGTGCTAATGGTTTTCACCTGTGCAGTCCGGTCATGCTGCTCATTGGTTCCCTCGGACTTCCAGTTGGCCAATCATCATCCGGGGCCCTCAGCAAAAGGAGCACGCCTTCAGAGTTTTCTTTGTTTGCTGCTCTTAGCTGTCGTTGTATTGTTTGAGCTAATGTGTCAATAATAGTATACAAAGGTATGTGATGGGAGGTTGAGGACAGTAGGTGAGTTGGGGGTACCCTTTACACTGTTCACGCACGTAGTTAACTTTTGTCTAGAGACACTAGGTTTATTGCTTGGTGCCACCTCTGTATTTGTTTTAGTGAAGTTCTTGTTTTAGATGAGCAGGTTAGGTCTTTTGGGGTAGGGATTAGCCAGGCCTAGTTTTGTTGTATTGATTTCTATTTGTTTGGCACAACCACTTTGTCCCGTCCTCCCCCACATTTGAGAACCTTTGATATGTTTGCAAGTTTTGAGAAGAGCTAAAATATCTTTCACTGCTACACTGACTCCTTTAAATTCTTCGGTTGTCGTTTTAGTCCCCCTTTCCCACCAAGGGGACGTAACATGTCATGCAGTTACATTTTCTAAACCCTGTGCTGCTTCAGGCTTTCCTCTAATTGTTCTTCAGGCTTGCGGAGTGGCCCAAATAGAAGCCATATGGCTCTCAATCTGTTGCAGCCCAACCTGTTTCAACTGTTATTTCCCCATCCTTCACAGGCCGAACAAGGAACAAAGTTGTTTTCCTTGACATGAGTACCACCATATTCTTCGATCATAGTCATGGAGCTGTGGGGAATGGAGCTGTGGGGAATTGGCTAACTTGTCCAATTATCTCCTCTTTGCCACAAATTGGGTTTTGTTTTCAACAAAACAGCTAATTTGTATATGGACTACAAAACTGAGCTTTTGCAGTGCAGATATGGGCGCTTTCTTTGTTGTAACTAATCTGTCACTAATAGTCACATTAACATCAGTTGCTTTGCTACATTAGCCGGCTTGGCTAGTTAGCTAGCTAATAAAGCAAAACAGTCTTTAAAGTAACTGAGCTGACTTCAAGATTCAAGATTCAAGAACTTTATTTGTCACATACACACACGGGGTGTGTAGTGAAATGAAAAGTGGCAATGCTCAACGGGAATGTGCAAAAGGCAACAGTACACAGTATTTACAATAAAAAAACCACAATATTTACAGTATTACAGTAATTACAGTAAGAGCTCTTATATAAAAAAAAAAAAAAAAAACAACACAATATATACAGTAAGAGCAACTCATAGTGCATTGGATTAGTGACCAAGCGAAAGCACTACGGCTAAAGACAAAAACAGCGACCACTCTACCATATCAGATTATTCACTTATAACATTACTTTTTTTTCAGTTAGCCAAGTTCTCCAATGTATCTCCATGATGGCACCATCTGTGATTGCAAGTACAGTGGTTCTCAATCCTGGTCCACGGGGCCCACAGCCCTGCTTGTTTTATTTCCTACCAGGTAGTTAATTGCATTCACCTGGTGCACCAGGTGTAAACCAGTACCTGATGAGATGGCTGGAATGAGAACCAGCAATGAGGACTAGCATTGAGATTTGGGACACAACTGCCAAGCCTCTAGAAACTTTTTTTTAACTTTTTATCCCTTCCTTCCTTTCCTACTTTCTCTCAATATCTATTTGCTGTCTATTCTCTTTCCTGCACTCTGGTGACAAAAGTGAATGAATGAAATGGGGGGCGGAGTTAGACACACCTATATTTTCTCCAGACAGCTTTATGTAAATGTTTGTCACCAGGTTACATCCTAATTGATGGCCTCTCTTTCTTTGTCTCTCGGCCGCCCTCCCTCCCTCTCTCTCATACACACTTGTGCGCAAAGAGACACTAATTGTCATCCTCTGACATCACATGAAAGCATCAGGTGGCTCAGCTCTGTATCAATCATTAGATAAAAGAAGAGGATGTAAGGAGGGCGAGGAGGTGGAGCGAAGGATCAGAAGCATTCACTGTGGGGGTGTAGAGTTACATATCTACATGGGTAGGGCGGTATATATGCACACTCTCTCACCGTCTCTCTCTCCAGAAGTTATTTAAAACCTTCTATGGCAGCGAAATGATTAGAGGAAATGTCAGAGATGTCAGTGCCGTGAGTGTCTCTGCGGATGGCGAAGTGCGTGCATGCATGCATTTGTGCACGCCTCTATTAATAGGTGTGTATCACACTGGTGCGTGTAAAAGAGGCTGAGAAAGAAGGCAGAGAGGTTGTAGCTATGGGTGGAACTATGGGTGGGTGGCTATCTTGCATAGGTTTCACAGTCGGGCGCATTCAAAGAGCCAGTGTGCCAATTACTTACTGAGCCCCACACGCACGTACGTGCATGTGATGGCTTGTAGATGCTCAGAAACCGACTTTGCTAACAATCGAAACAGCATAATGATAATGCCCCTGCTGCTTGGCAACAGCAATAATTCCTTTTTCCTCCATGGTTCTCTCAGGAGGAACTAGGGACGAGGAAGTTGCATGAACAGACATCAATCGAACTGACCACTGCCGTTCTGTTTCCAGACACCTCAATATAAATTGCATAAATAGTAAATTACTTTTGGCACTTTATCCTCTCACTGCTACATGTGGAATTCTTCAGTGCTCACCTTCCCACAATCCTCCACAAATTTCTATGCCTCCTCTCATGCAAATGAAAAGGGTGTGTCACCACACTTCACGCTATTCAATGGACTGGGCTAAAAGCTTGAAATGGCAATGCTCATCAGTTCAGAAACCAAATCTTGCACTTTTGCTTTCCTTCTCTCCCTCTTCTTATCTCAGTCCCCTAAGCCTAGATTCCCATTACAACCATGTACTTTTGGATTGTCCATGAATATCAAAGCATCTATTTTTGGCAACCTGTCACTGTTAGCAAGATAAAGTAAAATCGTAAATAAATAACTTTGTAATGTGGCACACAATATTTAAGGCATATTGTGTGTAAACCTGACTTATTATATTTAATTCTAATGAATAATGACTGAATAAATTGACTGCATAACTACCCTCCCTTTTAAAAAAAAATAAATAAATATATGGATGCCTCAGGGTATTGAGCACACATGAATGTGCTTTAGTTTCCAACTCTAAATGTGTAATTATTTTCCAGCAATCAAGACTTTTCAAATGTTCTGATACTGCACACTAAATAGCCTCAATATCTGAGCCATTTGTATAATAATTCATTGGTTGAATGAATGAGACTTAATTTCTGAGAGGGAATTTCTTTGTCACTTACAGCATATACTTTGTAACATACAGGTGGTTTACACAGAGGAGAGAGCATACAAAATTTAAAATCAATGTCTCTTCTAAATAGCTTGTGTTTATTACAGTCACAAGCTTTAGCAATTGAGTCATATCACTCAGGTAATTGTATGCTATAGCAACACAAGCTCTACCAATATGGGTAAGGACAGGGAGTGTAGCATCTGCTGTAATCAACATCTACCTTAACAACATGAAGGTTGATCATATTAAATATGATCACCATGTCAAGATTAGTCACATGTCCGTTTCAGATTAAATCAGCACTAGGATTTTTATGCAAAAATATATGTTTTATCAGCCTAAATCACAATGTGGCACTGCAACAGTAAAAACCGTCCCATCCCACCTAATTGAGATGCTGTACATGCTTGTCCTGAATTCAATTCTGTTGTCGGCATGGAACGCATCTCTACACACAGGAAGTGACGAATCAAAACTTAAGAGCGAAATACAAATCAGTTTCCTGAACAGCAGCGAGCAAGCGCTCCATCCTAGACGTCAATACTGCGTACTGTCAGTCCTCGTATCATAAACTCAGTCAAGCAATATGATATCCTGTGATTCCAGATGATGCAGTGGTGGTTGTACGGTTGTACTGTTAAGGACAGGTGGGATATTGGTGGGGACTCTACCCATTATAAATCAATGGTAACAAAGCTGATAGATGTGGACACAATAAATACCCTGATTAGAGTTGAATGTTTTATGACCCCACCCTCCTATGTATTTTAATGGTAATTAGTCTGAAACGGGGATATTTTTTACAGTTTTTTTTTTTCTGATTGCTTAGGCACTATCTTTGAAACTATAGGCTATTTTTGCAAAACTACACACAAACCACAAAAAAAGTTGCAGGGCATAGCAGTTTGCAATAAAGTTTTGTTATACATGTAGTAAACACACGTATCCAAATGTGTGAAGTATGGATGTGTATTCCGAACATAACACACTATCAATACAAATAAGGGGGGAAAAAAAATGTTCTTGTTTTTTTTTTTCTCAAAATGTTCTAACACTCAAACAACAAAAGCGCAGTAGAATAAAACATTTGTGTTTAGGAAAAAAAGAACACAAAAAATGATTTAAATAAATGTTGCCGCCTTTGTGGGTCGTGAGCTAGGCAGCGTGGAAAGTATCGCCGTATCCATATGGAGTGCCGTATCCAGGCCTGGCATGACCCCTGATCCATGTCTCCACAAGCCTCCTCCATTGCCTGTAGAAGGGCTATGTGTTGGTGGGGCTAGCGATCATACTCCTTCCAACACCATGCAGAGAATAATTCTTCAATAGGATTCAAGAACGGAGAGTATGGAGTACAGTTTTGCAAAAAGTGTGTTATAAAATTACAAACTGAGTGTAAAGCAGAGACTGTGCATTCAGTTTGGCACTCTTGGTAAATGCATTAGCTACACGTGTTCATGGTTTCAGAGATAGTGCTTCAAGAATCTCTTAGTGTTTTGTGTAAGAATTCAGAAAAAACTAAATGAAGAAGAGGTAGTTCTGCTAAGTCAATTAAGTTATTTACCTCGGCAAATTTGCAGAAAGAAAGTAGGGGAAAAAGAAAAATGCTGATACACCTGTAGGAATACATCTTTCTCTGTTTCCTTTCTCTCAATTTGTCTCACAGACAATTTTCAGTTATTTTTCTCTGTCTAACATTCTCTTTCTCTTCCCCTTTTCAATGGATTTTCTCATCACTTTTATTCAGGTCATCTCTGATTAATTTGATATCTTTAGATTAAGTTCTCAGTACTTTAGAAGGCAAAACACACACTCAAACAAATGTGCACGCAAATACACACAAGGAAAAATCTCTCACTCACTACACACACGCATTCTTTCTCTCCCTTCTCTCTCTATACACTCAAATACACACACACACACACACGAGAGAATGCACACACATCTCTCTCACAGCACACGCACAGTCTTTCGCTCCCTTCTGGCGCTTTCCACACACAAATGCACATCCACAGACACATGTACACCCACGTACTTTAGCACTAGCACTTTGTATTCACACACACACACATTCTCACAGATAAATGATCATGCATACACATGAACACACACAAATAAGAAAAATGCACACAGACCTCTCTCCCGCTCTGCACACGCACAGAAGTATTCATGCACACACTCTCACACATATGAACACACAAACATGCACAGATAGATGTACACACATTCTCTCGCTCTCTCTCTCCACACATGCACACAAACTAACTGTTTGATTATGGGTGCTAGCTTCTATGACTGTAGGTCATAAAAACATTGACTGCCACTGGTGATGATCTGCACTACAGCCAGAAGACAAAAACAGAGGAACAAAGGGACGTGTGTGTGTGTGTGCGCGTGTGTGCACGTGTGTAACTGTCACCGTAGACTCGGGAGCCTTGACACAATAATAAGCCCGTCCTCCTCCCAAAGACCCCAAGTCAAATTATAATTCACTGGTCCAAATACAGAAATACAGCCAGTACCTCTGAGATAGTGGGGGTGCGGGAGTGGGGGTGCGGGGGTAGCAGAAAGAGACTGAGAAAGATAGAAGATACAGTGTGTGTGTGTGTGTGTGCGCAGATGGATAGAAAGATGAGAGAGACAGAGACAAAGGGTTTATTTTGTCTATTTTCGTGCTGGCGCATTGGCAATTTGAGGCCCAATGACAACTTTTTCCCCGCCATCGTCACTTTGGTAATCTGATGGATAGACTTGCGCCGGGATGGGCGGGGTGACGCAACAGGGTGGGGAGGGTGTCGAGTTACGCCCATGAAGACCACGTCTAAAGCGCAAGTCAGTGACCCACTGCTATTTTCGGGGGGCTTTGCGCACGTGAAGGTTGACCTGTCCAAAATCCCACACACCGGTTTTGTGCATGTTAGGCTATAGTTTACCCCACATTGACGTAAATCCTTCTCCCATGGACTAACTGAATGCAACCTCTTTTAATATGTTAAGCAGAACTAACTATTAAAGCGCCACACCTGTGGTAACTGAATTAAAATGTGAATCAGAGGCAGTCAAACCGCATCATTATGCACGGGAAACATGGTGACAGCAGTTGCAGTATCTCAATATCAATATAAGACGGTGAAGAAACACTTAAAATTCTGCACTATACTTTAAAACCAGCCTGTCATATAATTCTCTTTTTTTTATTATCTTTCTGCCTCTGATTATATTGAATTGGTTTCTACTTTGTTGGGTCACAGCCTATAGGAGATATGGAGTATGTGATTGTGAGAAGGTGACACCGAGAACGCAAATACAGCGGGCGGATCTCTAATATTGCGTTGTCTGAGGAGGATTGCTGTGCAGTATGCTCCTTGTGCGCTGTAGGTGACGCTACTCTTTAATTCATGTTGTGTACGTATAAATGGTGAATAATCAAATTTGACATTTAAATAATTCACCTATTTTCAATGTATCACCAGACAAGCCAGCCTCTTTGCCTCTCTGCGGGCACGGTAGAGCTGGCTTTGTCCTCTGCCGGCGTGAGGGACTGGCTAATTGATGGTTCCCCTCCCGTGGCTGATGCTTCCCAGTGGGATGCAGCCAGTTTCTCTTTAGCTCTTTGCCTTACAACATGGGACCTCCTCTTAAATGCCTCTTCCTCTGGTCCACTGAGAACTGCCCAATCTATGTTACCTCTTCCCAAGCCAATTTTACATCATCAGCCCTTGGGGTCTATTTGAGGTGCCATAAATGCGACTGTGTGGACTCTGCACCTCCTGGACAACAACATCAGTTTCTTCTTTGCTTTTATGGCGGTACCCATCACAGAAATTGTCAATGCACCATTGTGCAAGCGCACTGCTTTTACAGAGGATGAAATGAGATGACCCCTACTGATAATGTATTCCTGTTAATCCAACATCTTTGGCCACTTAGGCGCGTTTAAATACCAGACCTTTAGACCTGCACCTTGATTCACGAAAATGGAGTGAAGTGAGAGTGAGCCATACTATAGTGTAGGTATGATAGATATTTTGACTGACTGACAAAAAACACACTACACTACATGTATGTGCTTCTGGCTTTGCCAATTATTTCTACCCATTTGAATGTTTGTGCGTTTGTGTGTGCATGCTTTTCAAATTTCGCCCATTGCTCTCAGCTTTTGACTAATACTCACTAACCCAATCCAACAACAAAGTGAGGACATATTATGTACCCTTACTTAAAGGTGTACCAGGCAGCTTTTCCTGTAGCAGCGGGAGATAACTGTTTGAATTTTTAAAGTTTAAACTTCATTACCTGGAAAATGTAACATGATGTCAGTAAACTGCAGGCTCCTTAGACCTCAATGTCTTCTTAGTGTCTGAAGAAGATATCCTATCCTTATTCATGATTTAATTTAAAGCCAATCTATCGCATCTCAATTCACGGAAAAGGGACACTTTTCTCTGTTGCAGCTCCAATTTATGATTTAGAATGATAATACTGGTGTATTTCTACACAAAAATCTTGGTACAGTTTTAACATAGTAATCTTGTGCATACTAGGAAACTAGCCTTGATGACAGTAGCATGGTAGCAGTAGAATGGCAAGCCATGTTAATCATAACTAGACACCAACTGCAAAAGAAATGTTCAAAATACAGTAATTTGGGATTTCTCTATCAAAATGGAAATAAGTTGTCATACTATAACAACCACTCATCATTATTTCATCATTTCTCTGCCGCTTTTGATGCTTAACCTACCAATCTATCAGGGCTTTCTTAGATTTCACAGGAAATTGCTTCCAACCAAATGAAAGCACGCAGCATGTAATCACAGCAACTATTTGTAATGATGACAGTTGTGCTTTTTGACAATATTAGAATCTGTAATCTCTACTAATTTCAGAAAAATACAAAGAACCCAGAAGAATCTATAATTCTACACATTAATAATGTTTTTTTCTTCACCGCTATTGCTCATTGTGACAGCAGGCCTGCTAATGGTTGAAGCTCTTAGATTGCCTGGGAGCACTTACAGAAAGAAACTGTCCAGTCTTTCCCGTTTCAACAATGTCACCACTGCTGCTGCACCATAGTTTTACCGAGAAGAGAAATATGGTGATTGATGACATTTTCAATGGCTTTATCTTGCAATTTTCCCATTTAAATTCAGTACAAAGCTTTGAAGCTGCTGCTATTGAGTCTGTGTCAGCATGATTGTGTGCGTGTGTTTACATGCACATGCAACATCCTTTTTGCACGTCACTGTGTCTCCATATGTGTGCACATATTGTACCTACCTCTGTGTTTGCATGTGTGTGTGTGTCAGAGCTTGTTAGTGAGAGCCTTTATCCTATTAGGTATGCAGTAAACTCGCTTCCTTTCTTAACATCAGCATAAAAAATGAACGTAGTTTAGTGAGTGATATTCAGATGAGGAACATTAGCTGTGTGTGTGTGTGTGTACAGTGCACACACATGCACATGTATGTACATATTTCTGTGTTTATATGCAAGTTGTGGCACTCCAGGGGAATTGTCAGATGTCACAAGCCCAATCTGAGGGCAGATTCCCAGCACAGATCACACAGAAGGCCGGATTTAAACAAAATAGTACTTTTAATTAGCTTAACATTAAATTATCCTGGAGCCTGGATGACTGTGGAATCCACTCTTATGTCTGTTTTATATCAGCTCCCACCTAATTAGTAACGCCACTCACCTGAAGCAAGATGGCCGACTGGCTGTTGTCAACTGGGGGATGTAGTCCTTTTTTACAGTTTCTCTGTGGCAGACTGGCCTATCTGCCACAGAGTGAACATGTGAATCAGTGCTTCCGTGTTTATGTGTGTGCTCACTACATGCTTATTTGTGTGTGTGTGTGTGTGCGCGTGCGTGCGTGCGTGCGTGTGCGTGGGTGCACGCGCGCGCAACAGCCTATTTGTCAGCATCACAAATGACTAGCTCATTAATTAGGAATGATGCCTAAACCATTGGAAAACATGGAGGAGAAAAGTCGGAAGCCAAAAGTTCAAAGGGTAATGCTTCAATTAAAATATTCATTAAGACTAACCCGTTTACTCAGTCATCCATGACAAATGACTTGGCTATTGCTGGTCTGACTTCAATTTATTCCTACATACAGAATACCTGAGTCACCATGACTCAGGTAATAATGGAAACCAGAGCCATCTGTCAAGACAGAGGTGTGCGATTGAAATCAGAGAGCCTCCGATATGCAACAAAAGTGCATGTGTCGCTTTGTAAAACGTACGAAAGTGAGTAAATAAATGACTGGATACAGTTGTCACATCTTCACCATCCTCCGTGTTTTATTAGGTATTTTGTAACTGTCATTTATTGGGGGAAAAAAAAACTGTTTGTTTGCTCTCCACTGCACCCAAAACAGAAATGACGCTTTCTCTGTATCTCTGTTTGCCTTTCACAAACAAGGAAACCTAGGGAATGAGATTTTAAGGATAGTCTGGTCTGTACAATAGAATGAAATTGAGTTCCAGGTAAAAGACACAAGGCCCGTTGCGAGTATATAGCGTATCTATAAACTCGAGATCATAATAATTTGTAGACGGGTTGACATTCACATTGCACTTAGATGATTTAACCCTTTGACATGCAAAATCTCACACAAGACAGAACTTGGCTGGCCCTGTGTACAGTCTCATATCTTACATTTAACAAGAAGCAGATAAGCATCAGAAGCTTGTGAGCCAATTAGGCTTTATCTTTGTCTCAGCAGACAAACATTATTAAGTTATACTCTACACGGATGGAGGGTTTTGCATGTGTCTGTTAGCCTGTTGTTTTTGGTGTGCCACATCAAAGCAGCTGTCAGAACAGCTATTTTTTTCAAAAACAACTACTTATTTGAATTTGTATTACCTTATTCTCTTAAATAAAGAGGATGTGTTTTGCATCAGTGTAGTGTAAATGTAAGCTATTTTACTCCTGGATCTGAAAGTTCCTTGTTCCCAAAATCCTTGCTCTGAAAATGCATGGGTCATAAACACAGAGGTGTCTTTATCTTTATGTTTGGTGTTAACACAAACCCTAAGATTGTCGAGACACCATTACGTGCAATTGAGAGATGGCTGTTATTGTTTTAAGGGCATTTCAAAGTGGGACTCCACAAAAACAACTTTTAAGTTGCTGCAACTTTCTCTAGGTTGCTATAGAGACTCTCTATATGTGAGATGATTACTTTCCTATCTCAGCCAGGGTCCCACATTATTTTTTCTCAAGGTCAAGGGTTCTAGTTAATAATCTTTCAGGGACAGAATGACTGCTGTTAAAATTGTTCACTGAATCCTGCATTTTAGACCTTAGACATTTTAAAAAGGGTATACCTGATTGGTATTTCCTAATTTCACATGCTTTCTGGCTCAAGGTTTTGTATGTGAAAGGTTTTTAAGATTTTAGTTTTCTATGCCCATCAGGAAAAGCTTGCACATCTGAATGCTCTTCATATATTTGAAACGTATATTTATGTATATAAAAATACAAAATATATGTGGTACATTGAGCATGAAATTGCTATTGTGATGGCAAGATAAGATGATAATTAGGTTGTTGCTGCAGCAAGAGTAACAGGATTCAGCAGAGGAAAAAAGACTAGTAGAATGTCAGCACTTAAATAGAATGTAATATCAGCAATAAAAACAGTAAAAAGATTGCCTATTCAAATATGGATTACAAAAGTACAAATTCTAGCTAGCTAGCAAAACCTCAAATGGGACTGTACAGAATCTATTTAATTCCTAATTTAGTAAACGTATATAGATCATGGTCATACTTTTAATAAAAAATAGGTGATAGTTTCTAGTTTTTTCCTGATAAAAAGTGGAAAATGTTATATTGCCTCATATAAAAACAAATAGCCATTCCATTTTAAAATGATTTTAAAAGTTAATTAATGTGGAGGAAAGCTTCTGTAACATCTAATGAAACACATCAAGATTTCACACCATGCGGGACGTCTGGCAAATTGAGAACTCAACCTCAAATAGGCCAAGCACCTCAAGTTGAACTTTGTCATCCATCTTAAAAGTCAAAACTTACATAAGGTACATTTCCAATTAAAATATTAATTAAGTTTAACCCTACTACTCAGTCACCTGTGACAAATTGCTTGGTTAGTGCTAAGGTCCGCTTCAATTTATTCTCATGCAGAGTCATCATGTGTCACAAAGGGAATAGAGATGGAAGCCTCCTTGTTTGATATTTGGACCCTTTTCACCAGATCGGGAAATCAAACATGGGCAAAGGATATGTATGGATGGAGAGAGATGGAAGGAAGGAGACAGAAAAAGTTTACCCATTAGATTAAAGGAGATAGTTAAAGAAGATCCGATAAAAGACTTAGAGCCACACTGAGTAATTCCCCTTAATTGACCGTCTTTGATTTGTTTCCATAGAAGATGTAACTTTGTTCTTTTTTTATGTGACTATATTTTGACTTGGTCTTTTGATGTATGTTGTTGGGCTGCAGTAATGTCTTACTGCTGCTTTCTTTGCCAAGCGTCCCTTGGAAAAGAGATTCTTAATCTCAGCGGGACCAGATTTAACCAGATTGGTTAAATAAAGGTTAGATATAATAAATAAATAAAAATAAGATAAGACGGGCTTGGACAAGATAAGATCAGGCTATAAAGGATAATACCAAATTAAGTGTTCATTTCATTAATTGAATAGCCATCAAAACTGGAATTCAAAACTAAACCTTTTGCAAACAGTACAGTATCTTCCCTGCTAGGGTCTAGGCAAGATCTCTGGTCTGCCTAATACCTGGAACACAAAAATTACCATCCCATAAACAACATGAGATTCTTATACAATGGAAATGTCTGGAAGTCGCTTCACTACTCCAGCAAATAGGACAGACATCAGTATAAGCTTGGCAACAGGTAGACTTTCTATTCCAAATGCAGCTATGAACCAGAAAATATTGAACAAAAACACATGGGAAGAAAGGAAGATTTTAGCTAACACTTTTATTATAACATCAATGTATTTGTAGATGTTTTACAAACTCTGTTTCCTATATACTCTATGCATTCAAGATAGGAAAGATCATTTTTATAACGGTGATGTTTTTTGAAGCCTCTTAACTTTTTTCTTGGCATCATAGCTTTTTTTTTCTGGAGGTGCCGCTGTTCTTTTGATGTTGCCATGGCAGCTGTAAATTAATTACAACCTGTCAAAGAACATTTCCTTTTAAAAAATAATTTACAAAACAAAGCATCCAGAAGGATGACATGAATCTGAGTAATGAAGCACAAGGTGTGTGTGTGTGTGTGTGTGTGTGTGTGTGTGTTTGCTTGCTGTAGCAGTACAAAGCTGAGCCTAAGTGAGGGAAATGGTGATGGCAACAGTAAGCTTTAATGAGGGATTGGAGGGGGATGGCTTGAGAAAAAGAGGAAGTAAGGAAGAGGGGAAAAAAAGGATAACATATTTTAGACAGAGGGGCAAGAGGAGAAGACTAAATTATTTTTGACAAATGATATGTCTTTCTTATTTCCATAAGTACAATAATGATTGTGAGGTAGTTTACTCCACTTAAAATATTCATTTTCTTTGCAACATTTAGTCATCAAAGAGAAAGAAACATCTAAGTGTAAGTGTGTTAGAGGGAACGAGACACCTAGACAAAACATATTTCTGAAAAGGAGGGCCTCAGAGAGAGAGAGAGAGAGAGAAAGAGAGGTAGCCAAGACAATGATTCTGGACTACTGTTGTCAAAAGTGAATGTTTTATAACTATACTTTCATATCTCTAGTGATCATGATGGGTACTAGATGTGAATGATGCCTACTTGAGCTGGCCGTGAGCTATGGGAGGTTAAGGCCGAGAGAAACATGATAAACAAAATATAGGTCCTGCAATTTAAATAAATATCCCACTTTTCCCATGTTTAGAGAGGAGGAGAAAATCCACATCCTCCTTATTAATGAAAGCAGTGCTGGCCAAGCAGCTCGCTATGCCATATGCCATAGAGCGAGGGGCAGTGAGTTATGGGATTCATGTCAAATACTTTTCTTTCTATCAATATTCAGAATTGTAAGCAACTATTCAACTATTGTTTGTGATTCCAAAATGTGTAAAATGCTTTGGCGATATTGTGTCATTTTTGTCATGGTGACTTGACTTTGACTCAGTCTCTTATATATTATCATGTTTCATTCCATTCTCTCAAAGGTTTCATGTATTTTTTTCAGGTTTCTCTTTCATTCTCTCATTCTTCTCATTTTTTATTTTCTTGAATCCCTTCATTTGGTTGTTTTATTGCATGCCAATACCATTAAAAAACAATATAATATCTAAAATTATGTTTACAAATTACACTGTTCTCTGTGGAGAATTAAAGCAGTTAATGTGGATGGGTCTTTTTCTTCCATTGGGTGGGGAGTTTTTGCTCCAAAGTATAGCTGGAAAGTTTTGAAACTCCATGGGCCAAATGTATAAAACTCTGTGTAGATTTAGGTGTAGAAATCTGTGTACGCACAAAACAGGAAACATGCATACGCTCAGATGTATAAAACCCCACGTACGTCTGTTCCCACGTGTTTTTTCCTCATACATCTCAATCATCCTTAAATTGTGCGCACGTGCACGAGCCTTCTGACCATGCCCACAATTTACTATAAATGGCTTCCAACACACCCCCAACTGCCTGGTTTGCATATAAAGGGCCAGCACTTAGTTTAGTTTTGAAGAGAAACAGCGGAAGCATTTAAGAAGCAATAGAAGAAGAAGAGACGCAATTTTACTGTGAACTTGAAATAATGGTTGATCAAAATGACAGAAGAAAACGCGTATTATTTGGAAGCCTAAGCTCTGGCATTACCAACCAAATGAAACAAGTTGAATGGCAGAAAGTAACCGAAACCATCTCCTTAGTAAAAGGCCCAATGCAACGCTCTATCACAGAGCGCACGGCTGGTCACCACATTATAGCGCGTCTGTTGTGGCTCTGGGGGTTTGTAAATGGCATAGCCATGGCTTCAATGCATACGCATTGTCACCTGAGGGTATAAAATATTATATACATAAACAATATTATATACATATATTACATTTGGGAAACCGGACATCGCTGCAAATTGCATTTTGTTGGCCTGTTCAGCTGCTGTGTGGGAACCTGATGTATCTATTACTCAAAGAAATTATGCCACCCCACGCCATGGGCATGACCCGGCTCAGGGCAGCTCAGGATATCCCTGATCTGTCCGCAAGCTCCCGCTGAAACGTCCCCGTCGCTAAAAACCCGATTGTTGTCAATACCTGTAGATGGACGGGGATGGCAGGGTTTCTCCGAGAGTGCCGTTCCAACACAGGGCCCAGTTCAGTACACAATTCGAAGAGAACAGCTCTTGGAAATCCAAAGCGGCGCATTAGCCAGTCATCATCATGGGCCAGAAAATCAGTACGGTCTCTGAAGACTCGTTCTCGCCTAAATTGCGCAATAGCAATATCTTCCAGCAACGCCAAAGCAGCCATTGTATCATTTGGCACAGCCATTACGCACGGCTACAGCCTTTATATAGTGTAGGTTATTCTTACTCCCCAATAATACAGAATAATAATCTTTATTTATATAAAGATCATGTATTTATTTGTTTATTTATATAAAGATCATTATCATTATAATTATTATAATGCATAGTGACAAACATCCTATCCACAATGTAGTGAAAGAAAAAAACTCTAAATAAAATGTCACCCAAATTCACACTTTTATTATCCTTTTTTGGATAAAAAAAAAAAAAATGCGTATGGTACGCATGGTGTGAAGGATGCGTACTGGTACGCACATTCTCGCCGCCCTTGGATTTTTATACATTCGGAAACTTGCGTGGAAAGTGACGTAAGTACACTTTTCGTGCACACGCATGGTTTATACATTTGGCCCCATGAGTTTTGAAAGCCAGAAATCTCAGCACCTGGTAAAATTGATCAATAACCCTATCAACTCACACAGATATTATGGTTATTTTGTGCTACGGTGCAGTAAAAATAACTCAAAACCATAATTTCTGACTGCATAATAAAAAGAGGATTTTGAAGACCTAGAGTGCAATCATCATGTCTAGCCATGGCAATAAAAGGAGTTACTGCCATTACTCTAAGTGGATGTTCAAATATTTTATAACAGACTTTATGTTAATTTCAGTAATAGTAGCATTAAACATGAGATACATTCAGTTACGACCAATTGAAATACACAGCCGATTCGTGCCAGTGCTCTGTCATAATGTGACCCAGGTCGGCATGTCTGAAGCACAGGTAAATGGTGCATTTTAAATTGCTGAAAACAGAAATCTGTTCAGTAGATCCACGTGCTTCCTGGTAGACTGCTCAGTAACATCAGGTACAGCAGGTAACGTATATAGCATATAACATAATAGTTCCTAGCCAGTGAGTTTATAATATAATATTATTTTAAATCATGAACTTGAATTTGTGATGCAAACTAGTTTGTAATCATTTAGCTGACACTAATCCAGAGCGATTTACAATGATTCAGCAGATAGAGATTTACGGTCTTGCTAGCGATTCAAGGACACATTGGCTGAACCTAGGTGAATCTCAAATCCAAAAATGGAGACAACACACCTTTCTTTAATTCGCCACCTGTTTTCAACCGACTCTGTACTATAGATGTGTCATTCTCACAATGGATCTTGGGGCTTCTTCATTCTCAGTCAAGTTATCATCCAATGTGTCCTTGACTGTTGACTCATTTCTAATTTCTCTTACTTTTCCTTTTCTTCGAAAATGTGGAGTCAAAGCAATTCATAGCGGTGGTGAAATGACATTTTTGAGAAATTGGAAATTGTTTTTCATCATAGTATCGAAACCAATGTTCTCTGGGTTACTAATGATCTGATGAATGCCGTTTCCCGGGTTTGTTCCGTCTATGCTGCTTGATCTAAGCAAACCCTTTGACACCAGTGCTCATGCTATTCTAACTGATTGGGTTGGTATCTTTGGGACAGTAGTAGAGTGCTTCTCATCATACTTGGAAATCAAGGCTCAGCTTTTGGGCTTCTCTATATATGTTAGCCCTTGGCCATATTACTTGTCAGCACAGCTTCTCCTTTCACTGTTATGCTGCATATGTCAGGTTAACCAAATGATCCCAGTAAGATAGTGGCATGCATAACTGTGTAAATGATGTCAAGGTCTGGATGTCCCAAAATTTGTGTCAAATAAGTTCTGGAAAAAAAAAAAACTGACATTCATTGTACAGCTCTAGACCAAATCATCTCTCTTGGTTCTTTAATTCTGGACACAGTTGTATTCAAGAATTTTGGAATTACTTTATATCCATGTTTATACCTTGAGCAACATCAGAAAAAGCTGTCTCAAAACTGTTTTCACTAACGTGTGCAAGGCTGGTCTAGCAGCCCAATTCAAAGTTGTATTTTATTCTCAAGTTATCGCTTGAATGAATAATCTGTTTGGCTTCACAATTTATTTTTAAAATGGTTCTTCACTTGCAAAAGATTCCCATACAAAGTAGCAACTTTATAACCCTGGTGAAAAATACTCCCATTTCTTTTGAATTTTGACATGACATGATGATTAGTATAATAGAAGCAGCACTGCAATATGCAGGTGATGTTTTGAATTTCATAGTGTATTTAACTGCATCATTTTGAGGCATAAGTACCACTTTGTATAATTAGTGCGCTTGCCTTTTTTAAACTTGACTGACATCTGGGAACACCATCTGCGTGAAGAAAATATTTCTAAGCCTATCCTTTGACAACATGTTATGAAATTTAAAAATACACTTTCTTTATTCCTAAAAAGTTGTGTAATGCAGAGGTGGAAAACTCTGGGTTAAGAAAGTAAAAGTCCTGCCATGATTTTATAATTAGTTCCATTCTACAGCATGGGGAGGGACTAATTAGAGCACAGGTGGAGAAAAATCCTGGCCGGACTTTTAATTTCTGAACCCAGAGTTTTCCACCTCTGGATATGAGCGATACTGAATACATGCTATAGCATCACTAATTCACAGGAATCACTTCACATGATTGGAATGGGCTCCAGCTTCACTAAACTGCTATTTTAGAAGATGGACCAAAACAAAATGTAACCCAGGTTAAAATAACCTACATAAATATATAAAGGGTTGAACTATAATTAATGAATAAATAAATAAATAAATAATAATTCATAATTATTATTATTATTATCATATCAATTATCATAGCGACACTTGCAAGAGAGAAGCCACGAAAACGAGAGCTAAAGAGAAGAATAATATTGAAGCTTATAATAGCAGTTGACGACTACAAGATTTTCTTTCTTTATCTATTCTGAGTATTTTGTTTTGTTCTACCATTAACTGGACCTTGGATTCTGTGTCTGTGTCGGGTTTGATCAAGGATTTGGTGAGTTAGCCAAGTCATTGGCATGCATTGCTAGCCTATTTCTTTCGGTTTTCAAGTTGAATGCATGGTACTGTATGCATAGGCTAGTCGAAATTATCAGTAGCTCAGTCTTATGTTGTAGCTTATATTTTGTGTAAAGTGAATTGAGAAGCTACGTTTTTCTTTTGTATAACTGTACTCAGAAGCTATCTTTCTTTATGTAGACCGAATTGATAAGCTAGCTACATGCAGCTAGGCTGCATTAGCATAGCAAGGTGCACTAGCATAGCAAAAGTGAACTGCGTCACCATTTTAGGCGTTGGTTCAGGTTGATTTAAGCAGTCGGTATTTCAGTTGTTTTGTTTGAGAACTTCATTTTATTTTGTTAAGTGATATGTGAGACTAATATGTCTGTGTATATTGCCTGTTGTAAAACAGGCCAGGTTTTTTGATTGGTGAAGATCGCTGCTTGGTGTTACACACACCAAGCTGGGAAAACAAGATGGCGAGCCACCCATAGGAGACCTCCGCTGGATACACGTACGTGTGTCTGCTACAGCAAGACAGCCCATTCTAAGGACAAGTACACATTCAAGCACCTGGATCGTGGTAGGACTGAAACTTCCAGTATTTTGCTGCTGCAACGAGCAGTGGGACTCAATTGGGCAGGGAAGTACTTAACAAAAAGGACTGATTATAGCCTACATTGAGTATGGAACATTGATTATTGATCTCTGGTATTGTTTTTTGTTTGATGTTGCATGCCAGAGGTTTTTTTTACTTTTCATTTATACTGTGTTGAATTGGTAATGCAAATGTGTGTTACTGTTGATATTTCTGATTTACTGGTTAGGTAACTCAGGTTAAGGGAAAGTAGAACTAAACTAAAAAGGCCTAATAGAACATAATAGAATATTGAACTAATTAGCATAATTAGTCACTCAAAACAAGAAGAGAACTAAAATTAGAATAAAAAGGATCCTAAAATAGAACGAAAATATCTGAAACTTAAAATAGGGTTAAATAGGTGAAATCAAAGCAAAGGGTTTCATGAGCCTAAGGTGTATAATATTGTAATATGTGTCTAATTGTGTCAGATTTTGTCTGATTGTGTTTATGTCTACTACTTCCAACTTTATATAAACAAGCCGGCAGTTCAACTTTATTTCCTGGTCTGTGGTCTGCTGTTATTCCTTGATGCTAGTTATAAACTGCTCCTACGAACCTAGTCCCTGGTCCTAGCTAACTGTCAACATCTACAGTGCTACAAAAACAAAAAACAAAATCAACAATATATAACTGATAAATTCCAACTGATAAATTCACTTGCAGTATACGGGAACTTATACTAATTTACACGATTATAACAGTCCCATACATTCTTATATTTCATAGAAGCTCCAACTGCATAAAAAGCAGCGGCCAATTTGAGAGCATCCTTCAGAAGAGCAATAGGGACTCAACATCCTCATCTATGTAAGATCAAAGGAAGGTTACTAAGTGATTTAATAGTTAAGTGATGTAAAATTTGACTAATGTAATATCTTATTAATATCTTCAAAGGTACCAACGCACTTGAGGATTAAGGACAAAAGTGAAATGTGTGTGTGTGTGTCTGCGCACACATGCACAGGATCCTTTATGTGTGTGTGTCTGTGCGCAAGACATGACTTTGGGTGTATATGTGTCTCCATGCCTGCATATACCCAAGTGTGTGCATGTCCATTCATATGTGTGTATATCCATGTTTGTGTGTGTGTGTGTGTGTGTGTGTGTGTGTGTGTGTGTCTGCATGCCTGTGTGTTTCTGTGAACTAAGTCAAGGGCTCATGATGAATCTAATCCAAGATGTCTCTATATTCCCAAGTTCTCCAAGGATCTTCCTCTCTACATCTATTGTCTCTCGCAGTTTGAGAAACTACTTTGCAACAATTACAGTTCCCTCCAGGTGATGTACATATATTTTACTCTTAGCTTCCTCTTTGCTAATGGTGTCGCTTTGTTTCATGCACGTTTGCTTGTGTCACGACCAAAGACACCACCGCCCTGTTACATTTGCCCTACATTATCCCAATGTATACGCACAGATTGTGCTTGCTAAATTGCTTCTATGCTTGCTAAATTGTGTCTTTATACTCTGTTAGCATCAACGCCAGTCTTACTCTGCATTTAAATTTCTCTGTTAGGCTAGAGGGAGGTAACTCTGGGATCCCCCGCCCATATGGTAAACTTTTCACAGGCTTCTCCGATATTGTTAGAATTGCCTCTTCGCCAATGTAGACCTTTTTTGTCACAGTTTCCCCTTGATAATAGAAATCCTTCTTGATTTGTCTGTTTTTTCCTTTCTTCCCAGCCCATTTCTGGTCATCATTCACCGGCAAGCAACCTTTTTACACAGGGTGCTATGGTCGTCATTACTGTCATATCATCCATATATTCCCTGATAGATGAAAGGCAAATCCCTGCCTGCTTCATTTCCAGACCCACAACCGACTTTGATGCCTTAATGAATACATCTTTTGCCATATTTAATGTTATAGGGAGATTGTGCACCCTATCATGATGCAAATTTCCAGGCAACTGCCTTGCTGTGATGAATTCCAATATTGTGAAGAAAATTAGTATATCTTGGAAATAGGCTTCCCACGGAAAATTGTGTGGCACTGAACATTTTACACATCTCAAAATGCAACACGGGGGTCTTTTCTATGTTTTTTGGCAGATTGAATATGATGCCAAATCATGCCTGTGTAACAAAGTGAATATGACCCCTTTGGTATAATTACACCACATCTCCCTCTTGTTTCCCCCTTCCACACATAACACCCACCACACACACACACATACAGACAGGATGCACTTTATTTGGGTAGAGGACTGGGTCACCAAGTCACAGTTTGAGGGGACTTTATTTATTTTCTTTTATTTAATTATATGTGTTATTACATGATGTTTTCCTTTCAATATGTTTCTGCATTGTTGTATTGGAATATGCAATGGTTTCATTGCTTCCTGCAGCTTCTAGGTTGTGCACCAATTGGTTGGATTGGTTGAATCCATGCCCCGCGGACCTGTTGTCACCCTCCATTGTTCATTCTCTCTTGTCTAGTCATTCCAATGTGAAGACTAACCGATTCTAATGAGAGCGTTGCCTTGCCTTGAGATTCACTGTCTGTTTCACTCTGAAACTTATGTATGAAAATAAACCTGTCGCCAAAAGATCAACACTGAGTCCTGGCCGTCTATAAAACATAACGCAGAAATGAACTGGTCACACCTGTGTGGTCTTAACACCCTGAGAAGCCTGCTATTCTAGCATTTTTGCGCTGATGTGTCAATTAGTTGGTTCTTTTGTGTGTGTGTGCATGTATAAAAGCGCTTGTAGATAAGAATACAGAGAAGAGTACAAAGAGGGTCTGATCAAAATGATGTTAATGATAAATGATTAAGTTAATGATGGTGGACACAGTAGCTGCAGTCATGCAGACATACAGTCAATCAGCAATGCATGGATTATGAAGGGAAAATAAATTTAGGGACCAAATAAAATAATATAACATACCTGTTCAGAAAACCTTTTTCAAAATTATCGAGCTGAAATGAATGAATGAATGAATGAATGTGCTTAATGAAGTGCTGCAAATAAGCTGCTAGTGCCTGAATGCAAGAAAAAAAACAACATAATTTTGGGGCATATGTTGTTGTAATTCCCTGCACAGCTGTGAGAGGGGGCTCTGCAGCACAAATTGGGGATTGTACCTTTCAAGCATTGCTGCCTCTAGGGAATTATAATTTCCTCCTCATCTTGTTATAACGAGGATTATATAGATATGAGAGGAAATATCTCTTGATGAAGAGGAATGAACTCAAGAGAAAGTATTTTGATACAACAAGAAAATAGATCTCGTTATAGTGAGAAAAGTACCCACTAGTGGATTTTGAATGGACGCCGTCATGGCTGACAATGTAGAGAATATCTTGGAATTGACTAATACCATTAAAACTTCTTCATAACTTAAATAAGTTTATTAAGAACAATGGTGGACTAATTCAGTCTTACACTCCCATTCACACTCAGGTGGAACGTTCCCTTGCCATGGAAGTACATAATGCATTCATGAAGGATTGCGATGGAATGGAAAACTGTTGCGAGAGGATTCAAAACAATTAATTGTTGTTTTTCTCCCCATGATCCTTTCGGAGCTCCATATTAAAGTAATTTATAATCAGATAAAAAACAGTATGCCCATTGAGCTGGTCCGATTTCAGCCTTCCAACCAAGCTTTGTAACCAGATCAAGGAACAAAAAAGGTAAATTAACACTTAACATATTACAGACAATAGGCCTACCTTTGTCCAGTCTGCATTAGGATACCACTGGTTCGCACTAAACTGTTAGGTAACTACAGTACCTACTACTATTACTACCTTGCGTTACAACCAGATCTTTCTTCTCGTTATATCTCGTCATTTCTTGTTATATAGATAATTATAATTGTCGTAATAATTCATAATTAATGTAATAATTGTGAGTCGGTACCATCCATAAAAACACTTCAATGTCATACGTAAAGACCATGCTGATAATAAAAAATCCCTTTTTGAGTGGCATTTATAGGTTGAAACCATAATTAAACCTGTCCAGTGCTGGAAATGTCACATCACGTTATTACGTGAGGAGGTGATTATTACTTCATAAGGGATATACCATTGATGATGTAATAATGATATTCACTAATTATGTAATAACTCAAGGCAGACAATTATTACATCAGTTAAAACTATGTTACCCTTTAAGTAATAATTGCCTTCTAATGTAATAATTACATTACATTACAATCATTTAGCAGACACTTTTATCCAAAGCGACAATAAGTGCATTCAACATAGGTAGGCACGAGAACTACTCGTCACCAGAAATCATAAGTGCATTTCCTTCCTAGACAAGCAAGACACCTTGTTGTTGATTGGCATTCAATAAGTGTTGCGAGGGTCAAGTGTGTGATCTCAGTTAAGGGACAGTCTCTAACCACTAGGCGACCCTGCCACCCAGGGCGGATCAGATGGATTAGATTACGTGGGTCGCTGGAGTGGAGTACAATAGATATAATGATGAAACATTTTACAACATACATACATACAACATACATTTTTCAGAGTTCAGAATGAGGGCAACGGAGAATAATCAGCAGTGCACCAATGACAGATGAATAGTTTTCGAAATCACGATGGCGCTCATTAACATGAAATCGGAATGTGATGAAAAGGTTCAGACGGGGAAAAAAAAAATGTTTCATCAGCGTCAACTTCTCTGATTTTGAATTCCATATAACACAGGTTTTGGTTACAGATGTTTCTATGATGAAAAGATTTGCGATCAGAAAGGATACGGCTAATGGATAGTCAGAATTTGATGAATGGTTGTGGTTTTGATAAAACCTGCAGGGATGGTAAAAAAAAAAAAAAAAAGGAATGAAAAAAAGATGTTTGAGGTTTGGAGTGCAAGGCTTTGATTATGTCAGATCTTTGTCATTTCTTTTACTGTAATCCTTTGAATTAGAATACGCTCAGCATTGCCTTTGTTCTGCCAGGAGTGACAGATGATCAAGGATTTCACACTGAAGCTTTTTGGACCCTTTTTTGTGCAGGTAAGATTTTTGGGCCTTTTCAGAGTGGCACTATCTAAGCCTAGTTAAAGATTTAACATTCGGGAGATATTTATCTTTATTTTCCATCCATTTATTAGTGAAGTTAGTAGTTTAGTGGCTTTCCTGTTTCTGGCTCTTTTTAAATTAAGCTATCAGGATTATTCTCTTATCTGGCTAGTTGTTTTTCTTAGCTCTGATTGTGGGCGGAGTTAGCAGTTTTGTATAATTTATTACATTTAGTTTGCAGCAAATGTAAAATGTGTGTTTTCTGTGTAGTGCAAGTCACTGACTGTCACATCCACACTGTAACTGATGATCTTCACACACACACACACACACACACACACACACACGAGGAGATGAACAACGTAGGAGAAGAGATGCGGAGGGGAGGGAGGAGGAGATGGAAGGAGAAGATGACATAAGAGTGAAGGAATCTAGAGGAGGGATGATGGGGGAAAAAAGGATTGATGTTAGAGGTTGAGGTAGAAGACGAGAGAGAACAAATGGGGAAGACGAGGGAATTCCCCGCTAGAGGAGACGAGAGAAGACAGGTGAAGGCAGGCTAGCGAAGTAGGGGACCATATTATTCATCTCTTACATTGTGAAATCTACCAGCTGTTCAGTTGTCGAGTGTTATGAATCTGTCTGCTCCGACTGTGTCCTCTGTCATCGGCCGGCGATGGGAGAGACAGCAGCCTGCTCTCACCTTTTTATCCCTCCCGCCTCGTCTCCTCTCCTTTCCCCTGCCCTTTATTTTTTTCTTCTGTTACCTTCTCGCCTCTCCTACCTTCGCAGATTGGCTCTTCTCTCATTTTGTTTCCTTTGCTTTTTCCTCTCTTTTTTTCCCCTCCTCTGTTCCCTATGTTACATGTGCTGAATGGAAAACAGAAAAACATGTCCTCAACGTCCTTTTTTGTCCTCAATGCCTGCTTTACCTATACTGTTCTTTCATTGCCTAATCCTTTCTCCTCTCCTATTCAGTCCTGCCCTGTCACATTTCATCTCACCTTTTGCCTCTCTTGTTTTGTACTTTACCCCGCTCTCCAATCATCTCTTCTCCTCTCCTCACCTACTGTGTCTCCCTAGCTCTGTTCCCATCCAACTGTGAAGTGAATTTTTAGTAAACTTTGGTAAATGTTGCAAAAAATAAAATGGGGAACTCGGCGCATTTCCATCTGCTGGGTTGAAGGAAATAAACAGGTTCCCTGAACATGACCATACAGCCACGATGGAGACTTACAGATGGGAGTGACAACATGCAACATTTCTGGTGGATACAAATTTTACAGGCATTTCAGAATGGCAATGGGATCAAACCATTATTGACTCAACAGATTACTATTTAGCACATCATTTCTTTATGGGCAACAAACATTTCCTGCTTCAAGGAAGTATACAAATGTTTTTGCCATAATGTGGAAATCTTATTGAAATCTGGAGTTTCCATTCAGCCTAATTCGATAAAACAAACTTTACATCAACATACTTGGATGCAAACCCAGCTTCTGTCACCTGCTGAAAATATGAGAACAGACTGTCCTCACCTCTTCTCCTCTCCAGCCTTCTGTCACCTGGTGAGGATGTGAAACACGCCAACCGGTTCTCACCTCCTTTCCCTTCATCTCCTCCCTTTTCTTCCTTCCTCTTTCTCCTCTGTCACCTTATGGGAGTGTGAAGCAATGTGTCGTCGCTTTGCCACTTCGTAACAACCTCTGCTGACCTTGCCTCACCTTTTCGTTTTCTGTCCTCTCCTCTCCAGGCTTCTCCTCTCACCTCCTTTACTGCTCTCCTGTCCTGCCCCTTCCTTTCCAATTTAGTCATACCATCACTCACCATCATAGCCCTTAATCACAGTTACAGGGCTTCACAGTGCCAGTACCGATGTTCGGCACCGATTATCTGGTAATGTGAGGGGTTTACAGATCCAATTGTAACCCTCCAGGGGCCTCATTTATAAAACTTTGCGTAGATTCCATCCTAAAACATTGCGTACGCACAAACCTCAGAATCTACTAACGCAAGAAAATATTCAGATCTATAAAACCGTGCGGCGCACACCTGTACGCAGTCTTCTCTTTATAAATACCCACCTGCGGTGAATTGTGCGCTCGTGTACTCCTCCCAGTGTCCTCCCGCTAGTCCTCCCAGTGTCGTCCCACAATCATCCATAAATGGTCAATGCTAAATAGGTCATGAATATGCCGACGTTGTTAAGTAGCCTTTGTTGGACTATCAATGAGGGAAAGACGGAGAGACGGCAACTGCAAGAAAGGCGAAATTTGCGGAGTGCGAGATCGAGGTCCTCATCACTGAGGTTGAGCGCCGTAAAGGTGTACTGTTTGGGGGCTCAGTAGAGGCATCTGTGCCACATTGTGGAGAACAGCACAAGCCCTAATAATCCGGCACACCTTATTAATAATAAAAATAAACTTTAGTTTAAGTTACAAAGTGCTTTAGAAGACAAAATAAAAATAGTAGACAAACTGACGATGAACAAAATGATAAAAACAATTTTAAATTATTAAGTTAAGTTATTAAGTTATACAACATTGAGCATAAGGAGCTACATATGAGAGAGTAAACTATGCTTAGCCCCTCAGTTGTATTTTTGCCCCCTCAGTTTAAGCTTTATGTATCTATAGAAAAATATTTCCATAGGTGTATGCTAGGGTGTTCATAGTAGCCCACTGAAACGGAGCTGAGGAGATAGACAGACAGACACGTCACTTAGTTCGGTCTCTCAGCCTGCTTGCTTTTCGTGGTGGTAAATACATTCCCCCCATTGTGGAGAGAGAGAGAGATGCAAGCCGCAAACTGCTGTTTCTACGCGCCTCCCCCTGCTGATTTTGACAGAGAATCGTTATCGTTCATAGATTCTCTGCAGTGCTCCGTTCTTATGTGAGTCTCTGAGGTTGTTGCATGGTTAAATCACTGAGTTTTATTTTATGAAAAATTGCCCCTTCAGTCACTTCATCCTGGCGCCGGCCCGGTAAAATAATTAATAAAATAAGAGTTAAGAGAATGCCTTTGTATAAAAATAGCTTTTAAGTAGTGGCTTAACAGATACAACAGACCACAATCCCTGTGAAAGCACACTTATAAAACTATGTTTTTAAGAGGACTGAGCTTTATTTTGTGATCTCCCCATCGGGCGTCGCTGATTCCCGTGTCTGAAAAACTTTGCGGTGAGCTCTACGCATGGGTGAAAGGATGCGTAGAACTGCGCACCTTTTACCGCATAGAATTTTTCTATAAATCCCGACGTTTGCGGTAAAATATGCGTACGCACATTTCACCCCCGTTAACGCCACTTTTTTGTGCGTAGCAACCTTTATAAATGAGGCCCCTGATCTGCTCGCGGACTCATCGGGGCCACCCCGATAATATCAAACATGTTTGATATTTAGGATTTAAAATCGGGATGATTACATAATTACTTTCCGAGTGGGACCACAATAGCCAATGAGAGAGACAATCTACAAGGACACGGAAGTGAATGAAGAAACAACAACAACAAGCTGTTGTACGGGTGCGTTGGACAGCTGAGACCTACCTTCCTTCCAAGGAAAAAGAAACAGATTAATTGCTCAGAGGAAAGTATGCATGCAACAAAGGAAACCGACCATATCTGAGCCAAAACTAGAATGAATAATGACATTGCTGATGTAATGGGGAGGGTGTTATGGTGCAATCCATTGCATGTTGGAAGCCAATAGTCGGTATTCCCGACTTCCAATCAAATGCGTTCCAAATGCTGGGGAAAACATGGACGCCTGTAGCAAACTCATGTTTGTATGGCAAGTCTCTGAATTTCACGAGTATCTAAAGAGGACCTACATCAACTACTACAGCGCCATTAGTGAAGAGAAACGGCACATATATCAGTGAACTAGTAACGTTAACTTTAGTAGGCAAGTACCACTAAAGACTTCTATCTTGTAACGTTGAGCACAAGTCAACCGAATGACTGTTCTATTGCACTTTTCTAGCTGTTAATAAAATAAAACAAGCTGTTTTATGTCTAGATTTTTATTTCTGGTACAGCAGTCTCTGACTCCAGTTCATCCTGGAACTGCGAATCACATATAGTTTATTAGCTACAGTCTACTCTCTCTCTCTTAGACTGTCAGTTCTGTTAGCATTATTTGTAATGGCTTCACTAGTGCAGCAGCCCATGCTGGTTTGTTTGGGAGCTGCTGTCATTCTAGTGACGTCAAAGTACTGGAGACACTGTTAAGTGATCTCTGGGAAATGCACTGCAAAACATCAAAGCAATGACTGCTTAGCACTGAAGATGCCAAAATAAATTCACTGCAAATTGGGGAAAATATCTGCAAAGAGATCACAATTAATGGACCCAATAGATATTTTTTTACTAAAAATCTTAGTATAGTAACCAGTATAGTTTTTTGTTTTTTTTCTACCAGGTGGCTTTAGCAGCAGTGCTGCATATAGATTTCCTACACCACTCTTAGTGGTAATCAAACACTCTACAAGACCCTCACACGGGAAGGCTGTGGATGACACGCATAGATAGATAGATAGATAGATAGATAGATAGATGGCTCTTTATTGTCCGCAATGGGAAATTGCAATTATGCAGCAGAACAAACCAAGAGAGAGGCACACATCACTAGACAAGTTTAAGGATAAAGGTTGTATAAAAATATACAAGAAAAATGTACAAGGTAGTGCAATAACTAACATTGCAATTTACAGTTGTGCAATTTGGTCGAGGTGTGTGTGTGTGTGTGTGTGTGTGTGTGTGTGTGTGTGTGAGATCACAATGCCCATATACACAATGCCCACCTTGCAGACCTTTCTCAGGACTTTGCGTGCAGGTGTATGTATCTCATGTCTATGTCTTTGTGTGTACTTGTGTATACATGTTCACAGCACCTTTTGTCTGTTTTCTGTTTGTTAGAAAAATAAAATAAATATCACTATTGTGGTGGGAAAAATCACCCAGAAGAAGAAGTCTTTTGTTCAAGAACCTTTATTACAAAAAGGGCCTGAGTTTGTCTCTGCAGAGTACAAGACTAAATAATACATGAAACGCACACAGGTTATATAGTTATTATTAGGATACTTCCTCCTTTGGTCTTTCTACCAATGGGATTGTACCCCCCCTCACTGTCCTCCTCCTTTTGGCAATCCCCCTGGTAACTTTTAGGTTATTTCCAGTAACTTGGTCTGTTGTTCTCAACTGGAGAGATCTGATTGGTTACTCAATGGTGGGCCCGGTCCAAATGATAACTCATGTCTCTTAGTTTACTGGAAAAGCACTAGACCAGTGGCACAGTCCCAGGTCAGCCTGACCCAGCCTGCCTGCCCAATTGGTCCTGCATGATCTCAAATAATTCTGTTGACCACTTGAGGAGGGGAACATCGAGCTCTTTTGCACGTAGCCACATAATTACGCAATCACTGGTTATACAACTTGTTTTCATCTTGACCTAATATTCTCCCAATATGAATATAGTGATAATATGCCTTTTTTTTTAATAATATGCAGAGATTAACCTTTAAGCATAGTGTTCATTACCATTGTCAATACACAAAATACACTACATATTGCCCCCTTTGAGGCTTAATACAGCCTCAACTAGTTTCAAACCAGATTTGCTCCTTAACAGGATTAAACCACTCAAATGATAAATCAACACAATTTCAAACAGAATTTATTTTCATGATAAGGAAAAACAATATGATGCAATATAATCATAAACAGAATAAAATCTCAAATATGAAGCTCCTTCAATATTGCTGTAGCATGAAGTCTGAACTCAAAGTTTATGACCTCTCCGTCTTATCTCAATTCCATTCTTGCAATAAATCAATAATCCCCTGGGACTATGGCAGAAGCCTTGTAGGAATATATCTGTTTCGGTGGATTAACACAAACACACGAGAGTAGGCATAACCATTGTCAATACACAAAATACACTACACTATTCAGAGTGGATACCCAGGGTCAGTAACAGCTTTTCATTATTCTCCCCACATTCCAATACAACAGACAATATATTTTTGATTCCCAGTGTGGCTGCTCATCCAATGTTCGCTTTGAAATTGTTTTGCAATTGATTTAGGTTTTGGAAAATTAATGGGTTTGGTTTTAAAATAGGATGTTAGGGTTACAGTTTGCTTTATAGAAGAATGTATTGCACATCGAAATCTATTTTAAGTTTAGAATCTGGGAAATGCTTTGTATTATAGTTTTTCTCAATTTATTTTACACATTTCTCATAACTAAGGTCTATTTTCATAACAACAATCTAAACCCTTGGTAAATTTACAGAACTAATTTGCAGGACTAGCATTTTCTTTTTTTGCCCCACACAAATTGCAAAACTACGTACATGTATACCATAAATAATGTGGGCTGACAGAGATAAAAGGTTTGAGGAATAAAGACAAAAATGGTGATGTCACTTATGACATTATTAAAATTGCCAAATATATTACACGTTACATGGGAATCGACAATCCCTGGTTTAGTAGGCTAGTGCCTTATCCATAAGTACACTGGAACTCAAGCAGAGATCATGTGATGACACTCAAATGAAGGCTTGGATGTAGATGTTGTGGGCTTGAAGAAGCTATTATGTTGGGTAAAGGTTTTATCGTAGCAGAGGATGGTTTCGATCCATCGACCTCTGGGTTATGGGCCCAGCACGCTTCCGCTGCACCACTCTGCTGTGTATCACTGCAGATGGAACTCGAACCCACAATCCCTGGCTTAGGAGGCCAGTGCCTTATCCATAAGTACATTGGAGCTCAAGCAGAGATAATGTGATGACACTCAAATGAAGGCTTGGATGTAGAGGGCTTGAAGAAGATATGATGTGGTGAATAGGGTTGGTCATAGCAGAGGACGGTTTCGATCCATCGACCTCTGGGTTATGGGCCCAGCACGCTTCCGCTGCGCCACTCTGCTGTGTATCATACAGATGGGATCAAACCCCCAATTTCCCCGGCTTAGGAGGCCCGTTTCCTTTTCCATAAATACATGGAGCTCAAGCAGAGAAACATGGGATGACCCCTCAAATGAAAGGCTTGGATGTAGAGGGGTTGAAAGCATTATGTGGGAAAAAGGGTTGGTCATAGCAGGGGACGGTTTCGATCCCTGACCTCTGGGTTATGGGCCCCGCCCCGTTCCGCTGCGCCCTCTGCTGGGTATCACTACGATTGGGACTTTAAAACCCCCAATCCCTGGCTTAGGAGGCAGTGCCCTTAAACCATAAGTTAAAACTGGGGGTAAAACAGAGATTTATGTGATGGGCACTCAAATGAAAAGGGTTGGGTGTTAAAAGGGCTTGAAGAAGCTATTATTTTTAAAAATTTTTTCGTAAAAAAAGGTTTTTTATCCTTAAACCCGGGATGGGGCCCAGCAAAAAGGTTTGTTTCCCCTCCCAACTCCCTGGTTTGGGTGGGCTTCCCAACCCACCAACCCGGCTTGGGGCCCCCCTTTAATTAGGCCCCTAGATGGGACTCAGGGGAAACCAAATTCCTTGGTTAGGGGGGTTTTTGGAAAAAAATTTTTTTTTTTTTTACGTTTCCTTTTATCCAAATTGGGGTTTTGGGCCCAAAAAGCTTCCCCCGGTTTTGCTCATGGTGGGTTGAACCCAAATTGGGGTTGGGGGGATTTGTAAATTTTTGGGGCGGGGTTTTTTTTTTGTTTTTTTCAAAGAAGGCTTATTAAGGGGGTTTTTTAAAAATTTTATGTGGGAAAAGGATTTGGGCATCCCG
Organism: Hoplostethus atlanticus; assembly: GCA_034670405.1. Classification (NCBI taxonomy): domain Eukaryota; kingdom Metazoa; phylum Chordata; class Actinopteri; order Trachichthyiformes; family Trachichthyidae; genus Hoplostethus; species Hoplostethus atlanticus. The sequence goes on from JAXDDX010000106.1 coordinate 1,087,439, forward strand.
ATTTGCAGAGGGTGGTTTCGATTTTCCTTCGAACCCCCTGGGTTTTTAGGCCCCCGCCGGGTTCCGCCCCGGCCCCTTTTGCTGTGTATCCAGGATGGGCTCGAACCCCCAATCCCTGGCTTAGGAGGCCAAAGGGCCCTTTTCCCCTAAGTTTCCAATTGGGAAACTAAAAAGTGAAAGACACTCAAAAGAAGGGGTTTGGGGTTGTTTGAGGGTTTTTAAAAAGTTATTTTGTTGGGGGAAAAAGGTTTTTATTGAACAAAAGGATTTGGGTTTTTTTCCTTTTGACCTTGGGGGTTTTGGGCCCCCCGCACGCTTCCGCCCGGTCCCCTTGTGTGATACTCCGGGTGGGACTCGGGAACCCCCAATCCCGGTTGGGTTTGGAGGGGCCCGTGGGCCCTTTTCCAAAAAGTAACCCGGAGCTCAAGGAGAATCAAATTTAGGGGGCCTAATGAAGGGGTTGAAGAAAATATTATGGGTGAAAAGGGTTTTTTCTTGAGAGGAGGTTTTGATCCATCAAACCCCGGGGGTTTTGGGGCCCAAACCGGGTTCCGCTGCGCCCCTCTGCTGTGTATCATCAGATTTGGGGCTAACCCACAATCCCCGGTTTGGAGGGGCCCGGGGCCCTTTTCCTAAGTAACCCGGAAACTCAAGCACGAGTTTATGTGATGACACTCAATTATGAAGGGGTTGAAGAAGAATATTATGTTGGTTAAAGGGTTTTTTTTTTGCCGAGGACGGTTTCGATCCCTCGACCCTGGGTTATGGGCCCACCCCCCGTTCCGCTGCGCCACTCTGCTGTGTACCTCCCGGTTTGGGGCTCAAACCCACAATCCCCCGGTTAGGGGCCAGTGCCTTATCCATAAAGTACACTGGAACTCAAGCAGAGATCATTTTGGAATAAAAAATTTATTTTAAGGGGGTTTAAGAAGAAAAATTATGTTTTGGGGAATTTTTTTTTTTCCCCCCAGAGGATGGTTTTGATCCCTCCGGGGCCCCTGGGTTATGGGGCCCCCCCCAAAATTCCCCTGCGCCCCTCTGCTGTCGATGACTCCGGGATGGGACTTTAAAACCCCAAAAAACCCCGGCTTAGGAGGCCCCCGGGGCCCTTTTCCTTTAAATACACTGGAACTAAAGGGAGGGGGATTTACCCTGGTGACATCAAAAAGAAGGCTTGAAGAAGATATTATGTGGCGGGGAAAAGGGTTGGTTTATTTGCAGAGGATGGGTTTTGATCCCTCGACCTCTTGGGGGTTTTGGGCCCCGCACCTTCCGGGCCCGGACAATTTGCCCGGGTTTTCTCCGGTTTGGGAAAACCAAACCCCCAAAAACCCGGCTTAGGAGGCCAGTGCCTTATCCATAAGTACACTGGAGCTCAAGCAGAGATCAGTTTAAGACACTCAAATGAAAGGTTGGGGAAAGGGGGAAGATTAAAATGGGAAAAGGAAGAAAGGGGGGCCTTCCCAAAAGGGTTTTGGGTCACCTTCCTGCCCTCCGGCCGTTTTTAATTTTCAGGTTTTGGGTTGAAATATCCCCCGGGTTGGCGGGTTTTTTCCTAAAATTTGGGTTGACTTGTGAATTTTATTTGGGTTGGTTTTGACTGGTTTTTGTGGTGGGTTTTGGGCCCCTAGGGGAAAATGGCCGATCCAGGGGCCTTGGGTTTGGGGAGTTGGTTTGGTTTTTTTTTTTGGGGGTTTTTTGGGTTTTTTGGGCCAACCCCCGAATGGTTAACCATCATGACCCCCTGGGGTTTTGGACCAAACACGTTACCTGGGGGGAAATTTGTGTTGTTTTCTCCCGAGGGAAATTTTTGAAACCCAAAACCGGCTTCCCTTTTGGAGGGGGTGCCTTATCCAAAAAACCCCGGGCCTTAACGCCAGGTTTTAAAGGAATGGGGCCCCAAAGAAGGCTTGGCCTTGGAATTTTATGAGGGGCCCTTTAAAAAGTAATTTTGTTGGGGAAAAAGGGTTTTATTTTAGCGAGGATGGTTTCGATCCATCGGACCCTGGGTTAGGGGCCCCGCACGCTTCCCCTGGGGGCCCCTTGCTTGTTTTTTTTTTAAAATCCGGGGTGGGGCTCGGGAACCCACAATCCCTGGTTTTGGAGGCCAGTTTCCTTATCCATTAAAACCCCTGGGCTTTTGAAAGTTTATTTTGATGAACTCAAAGAAGGCTTGGATGGTTTTGGGGTTTTAAAAAGCTATTATGTTGTGTAAAGGGGGTTTTTTTCGGTTTGCAGAGGGGTGGTTTTTTGATCCCCCGACCCTTTTGGGTTATGGGCCAGCACGCTTCCCCTGCGCCACTCTGCTTTTACCCCTCAGATGGGACTCGAAAAAAACAATCCCCCGGCTTAAAGGGGGGCCAGTGCCTTATCCATTAAAACCCCTTTGGGGCTTTTGAAGTCCTGTGATACCATTTAAATGAAAGGGTTGGGGTGAGATGTTGGGGTTTTTTAAAAAATATTTATGTTGGGGTTTAAAAAAAATTTTCTTTGCAGGGGGAGGGGTTTTGATCCATCGAATCTGGGTTATGGGGCCCCGAAAGCTTTCCGCGGGGCCACTTG